>MU122140.1:263387-584930 GCA_014904905.1 Wilcoxina mikolae CBS 423.85
TGAAGTAGAAAACAACAATAATATTTTAGTGTCTTGTCCGCTGGTGTGTTCTGACTGTGGATTGCTGCTAGAGCTTGCTGTTTTACTTTGCAGGTACAAAGGCAGTTCTTTTATAGAGCGAGTTACTCGTATACTCTCTATGACTTCGGCGTTTGTACTAAGATAGCTATGGCCTCTGATCGTTAGGCTGGTTACTCGATCTCGGTAGGTTGCGCTACTTTTCCATTTGACGTTCGGCACTTTCTAAAGTACGAGGCATACCTGTAGGTTATCCTCATGCCGCCAGGTTTCTGCCATGTAACCACTGAAGTCCGTTTGCTTCTCTTCTGATCTGTATACTTGCGCAGAAAACAGGTTTCAGCAACGACCGCTGATGCGTTCATCGAACCGTCACTTCCTCTTAGATCTCTCGACTCAATGTCAGATCGGAAAGTGGGTTGCAGGGATATGTTTACCCTCATAGTCTTGTATCGGTGACCAGCCGCTGCTATGCCACGTATCGCACCTTCCATCTCGCTGGCTTTTACTCCCATTGCTGGGCTGCAGCTTATGTCGGACCAGACCACCTGCGATCTGCCGTTACTCGGAAAGTCGACCCACACACAAGTTCTCAACAGGTAGATTTAACTACCGGGGTGCAGTTAACATATGGAGTCTCTAAACTGTATAGGTATCCCCATAGTTAAGTTCCGCTTCTCGAACTCTGACATGTACCTATCGGAGAGTGTAGAGGTGTACCCCGCTCTAGCCGGTTGCCCCATATTGCTGATAAGGTAAAGTAGTTCTGGTCGAAACTATCATGCACGGCTGATCCTAAGGTCCTTGCATTGGCGTGATAGTGCATTGGCAACTCATGACGTCTTTAACTATCAGGGGCCTAGGCGTATAGTAGCATGCCACCCTAAGTGTCCAAGACTGATGCCTTCGCCAGCTAAGTGTCGTGACTATCGCTGTTCGATCGAGAAGGTGCACTGCCCTCGTGCGGGTTAATCATTCCGCTTTGCCAGGGCTCGGTATTGGATAGGCTTGTATATCGTGAAGGACTTCGTCGCTCAGAGAATGGGATAACTGCGGGTGTGACATCGACCAGCCATAGTTACAGGTAGCCGAACGCAAATTGCCATGGACATCCTCCGTACCTCGTGTACCTGCTAAGGGAAAACCCCTAACACTAGATAAGGAAACGCAACCTCTAGTCGAGACTTGCAACTGTGAAAAAGAAGTAATCGAGCAGGAATTTGAAGGTGTTCAGCTAGACTGTCAACTCTTCAGTCTGCTAGTAGAAACAGACAGAATACTAGAACGACGAATCCTGGAATGACATAAAGGACACATTCCGCTACTGAACACAGTACAGGGAGAAGCGAGAATACAAATCAATAACCTTCAGATACAGAGTAACACAATTATTCTGGAGCCAACGGAGGAATTCTCAACATTACGAAAAAGAGTACAGTGCTGCGAACAGGACTTGCACACACTCATAACATGATATACGATTTGGTCACAGAGTATCAAGACTCAATACGAGTCCTTGAATAAGATACAATAATTACATCGGGAACAGGTCCCATCATGGGATAATGTTCAGGAATTGTCAGTTCAGGTAGATGACTTAAAAGAAAAGACCACCAGACATACTACAGCCTTAGCAAAGGCAAAGTTCTCAGATTCAACATCAATACACTCCGATCGAAGGGCCAATATCTAGTAGTGGCAACAAAGAACTGAGGAATGAAACAGCAGTATTTGACCAATTTCAGATCCGGACATATCTGAAATCGTGCATCATAGAGGGGGATCCAGTACCGATATAGATATAGGAGAGGATGCAAAGGCAGGAGACTGAGGAGGCATACCACTACCGAAAGAGTCAGGAGAGATACTACTACCAGCGAGAGGTGCAGGAGGTGATCCACCACCACCACCCTTGTAACATGTGTCTTGAATGTGGTTATGCAGAAGAAAACGCAATACGGCTAGAGCTGAGAAGCAAAGTGATTCTCAGTTCAAACTTCTGAATCTGTCCAAGTTTAAAGGAAACGCTTCATACGATTTCGACGTATGATGGATGAGTATGGATGTAATGGCGGTACCAGGTGCACTTGGCTCCCAAGTGCACTTGGCTCTCAAGCGCACTTGGCCTTCTCAAGTGTACTTGGCTGCCGAGGCCGGGTAACCGCCCTTCATATATAATCACCTCGCGAAGTGCTTTTGGCACGCTAGCGATTATCTTACCTACACGTCACATAATTGATACATATTACTTATTCTCGTTTGCAACCGTATCTGCACGTATTCACCCATACGAGGACGTACGCCCTTACAATGGACACATTCATTGATGATCAATACCACTTATTTACTCGACCTCGACTCACGATTCAGTACATTCAGAGTCGACTTGTTGATCATTCTTTCCCTGGACATATGCAATGAGAGAAGGAAGAATCGAAAGGAAAACATGTACAACGCTGGTGCATATATTGTACGGCTATTCATGTCCGTTTCCCTAACAAATTCCAGCAAGACTCGGCATAGAAAGCAATAATAGAGTTGAAATACACCAATAATATTTAGGACATGATTACCGAATTTGATATGCATAATATCCGGACCAATATCACTGGGATTGCACCCTAAACGATGCCGATGAGCAAGTTACCACCACTTGTATTCAAACAGCTAAGTCTAATCAATCCGGCCATTATATCGGATGAGAAAGTACGGAGAGATTATCATCAATGCCAGGAAGCACGTGGAAATCTTGTAGGCCCAAAGAAAATTTTTGAGATTATCAGCAAATCACAAAGAAGTGATCGCCACCAAACAATTCGTAGAGTGAATACCACAAACAAGATCCAGATACCAAGGGATCTTGGGACAGGTTTTCAGCGGCAGAGGTTCGCTCAGCAGGGAACTCAGTTTAAGCCTCGGATAAACAGAGGAGGATCATAACAACTAAATCTATTTACCAATGCAGACGATAAGATCTTTGTCCAACTAACTGAGGATATCTGCAAAGAAGAACTGGCATGACAAAGAGCAGTGAAAGATTGTCAACACTGCAAATAGCCGGCCTATCGAAAAGGAATCCACGGCATGATGACAGGCATTTGGAATATCATACTGTCCAAGGGGACCGCCAAATGTGGACACCCGTAAGCATATCAAAAGATGAAGATTGGAGTGTACAACCAGCAAGAAGAAGAAATCAACGATTATTTCATCAGAAATGCGGAGGAGGAAACCTCGGATAGAGAGATTCCATCGGATTCGGAGAAAGCAGGGCAACAGGGGGAATCGGATGTTGTGGATATTGGTGGGAGCATCAGGATAGTTCAGACTAGAAATAGTAAGTACATATTATGTGAAGGAATAGAGATTGGGCGGGTGAAATCCTTTATTATTTTCCGGTCGATACCTTGAGGATTTCGGTAGGGATAGAACTGCTGGCAAGTATTATTGCAAATACAACATTTCTATGACAACAAATATAAACAACTCCGACCTCACCTGCCACAGCAGAATCAACCTTTTTGGACTGGAAGAACTATCCTGCCAAGTTTCAGTACCAGAACCCCTCAACATATTTGCGAGCATTAATACCATATTCCTTGATCCTGAAGAACCACTCCAGGCGTATGTCTCAGGCCAACCATCAGCAGTATCACCTTGGAATTAGTACTGAGCCCAGGTGGCAGTACATGATGGGGGTTTGGCAATCGACGATCTGGTGTTTATTACATTATGGACCAGATATTTTGGTATGCATGTAGACTGTGAGGATCAAGACTCATGCTACTGTGAACACAACTGCAGGTACACCCACATAACCATCGGATGAGCTCTGAACACCTTGCTTACCATCCACGAGGAACCAGAATATGAGTGGTAACTCTCTGTACCACCCATTGCGGCCGAGTCATTATTAAAATGATGGCTACCAAACAGAAATACCCCCCCCTCAGAAGAGGAATATATCAACAAAAGACCACATATCTTTGACGACTTTGTATATTATGAGGTCAACAATATTCATAAAGTCTCCAAAATACAAATAGGATCCACTGACCTGTCTATCGCTTCATTGTAGATTATGCGGACAGTTCAGGACAAGTACACCAATTGCCGGTACCAGCTATGCTAGATTTGGGATCGAAATCTTTCACCTTCTCACTCCAGTGTGCAAGAGTGTTTAAGATATCAGTGATTAGAAGGAAGAATGGCATCAACACTAAAGATTTCAGTGGTAAGTCAGGGTCTCGGTCTAATATGTAACGTACGGAACGGGAAGCGAGACATTCACTAGAAGCGAGACAACGATCGCCATCACAATTACACCATCAAATTTCCGAAAATCTCCTGCTCAGAGTGACATACAGAGTTCTAGATACAGCGAAAAGAAAGAGAAGAAGAGAGAGAATAAGAAACCAAATGAGAGATCTGTACTTTCTGTTAGCTTGGAGCGAATAGAATTAATAAGAAATAGGACAGCGCACTCTCAGCTCCGTACCTGCAGCTCCCATCTGAAGCAGCCCCACTATTTTCTAGTACGCGAAGACATGCTGAGAGGTCGGTCTGGTTGACATCGGTTGGAGTTCTGTGGTGTATGAAGGACTGGTTCTACCCGGGGATGAGTGGAGGGCTGATATATCAGGGGAGATTTTGACGAATTTGAGGAGCTACTTTTGGAACCGGTAGAGGTATCACTGGAAGAGGAATACTGTCTAGGAGGTTGCTGGAATCGAACTCGAGGACGCTTTGGAGTAACAGGTACCGATCTGATTTGTTTTGGTACTTTATTTTTGCCCTTTCTCTTATTTTGCGCCTTTTTCTTATCCTTCTTTTAACGTTCCTTAATGGCTGCAAGTATTTGTTCTCCTTTGAGAATACGGTCACCTTGGATGTGTCGCATGTCCTTTTTGCGTGGTTTAGCTAACTAGATTTCATTTCGCAAGCGAGCCATGTCGTGGGTAACGATATTTGTTTTTGTAAGTGCATACTCAGCAGTATATGAGAAGCGGAGGATCATGTTACAAATTTGACCGGGTGTGGCAGTTTTGGCGAAGTTTAGATGGTATGCTGTGAACTGTCGCAATTTACAATGTGTATATGGTGTACGCTCAAGAGTAATAGTTGAATCAGGATCATCAGAGCAAGATCTGGTGCTTGGAGCTTGAGATTGTGCAAGACCTCTCTTGCACTAAATGGAACTATACCACAGGCTTTAAAAGCTGAGGCGATAGAGGAAGAAGTGTATGCTGCAGTACGTGCCTTCTTATATAGAGGATAAAAGGTATCCTGGCTGATATCCACATCTGTAGCAAGGAAGTAGTCCTCTACTACTTTGGAGTAATATGATTGTAGGGGTGCGAAAAGTCCGACATCAAGAGGTTGCAAGAGATGTATAGAATGTGGAGGAAGAGGGTATACGATAATATCGTTATTTTAGTAGTAGCTGACAAAGTCGTATGTAATATGTAAACCATGTCCATCAAGAATTAATAGGCACTTTTCTCCTTGACTATGCTTCCTACTATAGGGATCATATACATTCTCCAGCCACCATAAGGCCAGTTCATCATCAGTCCAACTCTTGGGTGATATCGCAAAGTACGCATCAGTATCCTCTTCATGTATATTACCATACCATCCCATACGGTGTATCTTTCCCTTTTCAATTATGAATGGTGGAAAGACAAAACCATCTGCCGTGACTGCTTCAACTGCAGTGATAAATTCCCGCTTTCCTGATTGCTTTACTCGTGGATTCTTTCGTCCTCTTCGTGTAATAACTTTTGTACATTTTGAGTAGCCCATGATAAAGTCCTTCTCATCAACGTTTGTAATAGCCTTTGGTTTAATATTGTATTTCCGGATCAGATTACCAAGCTTGCGAAAGTGGTCGGCAATTGTGCGGGGGTTTGAGGCATATGCCCTTTGACGATCGATTCGACTGGCAAATTTGGAGGCTAAAAGTGGATGTCGATTTAGAAAACGTGTGATTCAATTCTTGCCAATTGGGTGAATTTGAGTGGACTCCATCTGTACCTGTCGTGCTCTTTCATTCTTGGCCAGGAACCGAACTTTCTGCATAAGTTGATCCAAGCGAGGTGGGAATCCAAAGTCATCCAACCTAAGAATCCACCGTACTATTGCTCGCTCAGCTGCAGGAGAGAAAATTAGCTCGGCGTGGTGTGCGATCTGCCTTGACTGTCGGCCATTTTTGCGATACCCCAAACTAGATTTGCTGAGGTTATAAGCTATGGCAACCTTTTGCAATGACTTGAAAGTACCATCCGCCAGACCATTGAGAGCTTTTTCATAGCGCTCTTCGATACTAAGATGAACAAACTGAAAGCGATTCTTTACATGTGGCATGCTAGTAATGGTAGAAGCAGTTGGGGGTTGGTTTCGAACGAATATTACTTTAAGAGCATGGTATTTGTCTTCCGATTTGAAGCAGTTACCCGGCCGTCTCGCTTCTAGTGGATGTCTCACTTTCCAGTTTCGTACGTTATACTATCTCCTGTGATTTATCTTTTGGAAATTATGGTACTTTGGAAACTATCGAAGTAGTACTGATGCACACTGACTATGACGTTCTAATACCTGCATGGTATCTGATACAACACAAGGAACAGGGAGCAAGGTATGGATGTTTGCATTTTTTGGAATGTGAAAAAACATATTTCAACTACAGAAACATACACCACAACTGGAAAATGACTTACAATAAAATAGTCACCTTTCACAAAGATGCAATCAACATCGGCACCTTATACTTTGTGGCGATCAGTATATTGGCAGAACAACTACTGTCACAGTATTATGAGTGGATGTTACTGTTTGAACCTCTTGAAACTGAAAAGCTATATTTACATGGTCCACATGATCATGAAATCTACTAAAAAGTACCCGATGATCAATTGAAGGTGAGACCTATTTACCAACTCTCCTGGGAAGAAGAGCACTTGCCCAAACAATATATTGACAAAATAGTAAGAGAAGGAAAAATACAACCATCCAATGGATAGGCTGGGGCACCAATCTTGTTTGTACCTAAGCCGAATGGATGAGGCCTACATCTTTGCGTTGATTATCAGAAGCTCAATGGTTTGACCATCAAAGACAAGATCGATATACCTTTGATGGACAAATTACTATGTCGAATGAAGAGGCCAATCTGGGTGACAAAGTTGGAAATGAAGTCGGTTTATCATTAGATTCAAATGGCCAAAAGATATGAATGGAAAACGGCCCTCAGAACAAAATTTGGATCATATGAGTATATAGTTATGCCGCTTGAGTTAACTAATACACCGGCTACTTTTTACTGTTGGATGAACGGAATCTTCCAGCTAGTCCTAGGAGGAGAAAAGATGTAACTGTCTGTTACCTTGATGACGTCTTTATCACCACCAAGGGAATACGTGAAGAACTCTACGTATACATAGGAAACATTCTTCAAGTACTACAAAACAACAATCTCATGGTAGAAATCGAGAAGCTACGAGTTTGACAAGCAGGAAGTTGAATTTCTTACATTCCTGATCAGCGGTGATGGGTCCAGGATTGCACCAAGACGAAGTGAAGCCATCATGAAATGGTGTATATCGAAAACCCACAAAGAAGTTGAGATTAACATAGGCCTATAGAATATCTATCAATGATTTATTAGAGGATTCGCCGGTATTGTTTCCCCAATCACAGATACCCCCAATGGCGAGGGAAAGAATATGAAATTCCAAGACGCCACACAGGGTGTATACTACAAAGTATGTATCCTATTTATGGTACACAATACACCCATATTATAGCACTATGATTACGACCAAGTAGCTATGGTCAAAATAGATGCATCGGAAGTTGCAATGGGAACGGTCCTATCGCAAAAGTTTGAGAATGGTAGAGTACATCTAGTCGCCTAGATATTGAAGAGGTTTTCACCAGCAGAACTGAACCACGAAATATGCAATTAAGAAATACTTGCTATCATATACGCAATGAAAACATGGTGCTACTACTTACATGGAGCGATACATACAACCACAGTCATTTCTGACCACAAGGATCTTCAATACTTAAAGGAAGCGCAACAGCTTAATTGAAGACAAGCAAAATGGACGGAAGCATTGAAAGAATACAACTTCAAGATTGTGTATCGAAACAGAATGGCATATGGTAAGACCGTTGTGATATCAAGATACCCGGAATTCGCTCTGAATGATAGGGGTACAACTTCGGCAACATTATTAGTACCAAAATAATGATTAGAAGTCAGAGCAATGGAAATGGACGATGATGACTGGGACGAGATTTCTTTGTCAGGAGTTTCAGGAAATCATTTGGTTGAGTCAGTAAAGGAAATGTTTCAGAAGGAAACAAGTCAAAATGAGGAGTATCGGAGGATACTATGGAAGGCACAAGACAAGGATCAGTCTGTTGATGGGAGGTTTGATATGGATGCAGAATGAATGTTGTGTTGGAAAGGAAGGTAATCTTTGCCTGAGCGATTTCGGAAGGAAGTCCTCCACCAGAACCATGACTGACTTTTCGCTGGACATTTTGGTTGCGAACGAATGTCAGAACTGATCACAAGAAATTGTTTCTGGCCTAAATATGAAGACAACATACTGGATTACCCCAACAAATGCGACTCATGTTAATGGACAAAAGCACCCCGACATGCAAAATACAGGTTGTTACATCTACTCAGACTATCATCCCTATCATAGACTTAAATATCTGTGGACTTCATTACCGAACTGTCTGAGTGAAATGGAAATATGAATACCATGGTACTAGTTGACAGGTTTACCAAAATAACACACTTAATCACAACAAACAGACGAGAGTTATCCATGATCACTAGGTTATTCCTTAACATATTATAGACGTATAATAATATGCTACTTGGCATAGTATTAGACAGTGATGCTGTCTTTACTCGTCACCTTTTGGCCGACTGATATGGCTTCCTCGATATCAAGTGTTCCATGTCAACCACACTTCATCTACAGACCAACTGATAAACTGAATGCCTTAATCAGAACATCAAACACTATCTAAGGGTATATTGCAACTACATGTAATGCAATTCGAATGAGATGTTACCTATAGCAGAATATACGTATAACAATTTGAAATATACATCTATCAGGATAATATCTTTCTGTGCTAACTTCATTTATGAGGTACACACCAATTAGCCAACCGAAATATGGTTCTGAATTTCAGGTTCTGAACTATACGCCCATTATATTGTCGAGATATACAGATGGTTGGAAGAGCAACTGGAAACATCCAAGGATTAGATGTGGAAGTATTACAATTGAAAGAGATGACCACCTCCTCAGCAGAAAGTTGGAAATCTAGTAATACTTAACACACAAAATATACGAGCTAAGCGACAATGCCACAAGCTCGACGATTGAATGTATGGACCGTTTAAGATGTCCACAGTCGGAGGAAACAAAAATTGTGTTGACTTGAACTTTCTACAGTATGGAGAATGCATTCCGCATTGTACATGGCTTTGTTGAAACATTATAGAGATGACGTCTCAGAGGGAAAGATATCACTGATTTAGGCCAACGATGGCACATACATTCTAGAGTCCATTCTTGCTATCTGACCTACAAACAACAAATACCACAAACACGTATTCCTAGTTAAGTGGATAGGATTTTCACATCATGAGAATACCTGGGAATCCGGAGAGTATATTATTGATACCACACCTGATCATATCAATGAGTACTATACAAAGAATCCCGCGATACAAAAAGATAAATGGTGGAAACCTACAACAAAACCAAAGGTATAAAAGAGATGGAACTAGTTGCATTTGTTAAACTCATACTGCCCTGAGTTAGGTAGAGATTATTATTATTTTTATCAATCATTTATTTTTATTACACACCCTTTATACCTAAGATACATATCAGCGTTGTCTGAGTTGTATCTATTGTTTGCACACTTCTTAAGATGGCGATTTAGTTCAGGTCACCAGAGCTACAGAGGGAGGTACAGCCAGAGGTATTCTCTTAGCAGGTCTACAATATTCGGTGGAAGATACATAGTAATCCACAGTCAGCGACTTTTGGAGGTTGGCTGAGATCACATCCGTTGTATGCCTTCTACTGAGTACCAAAGTCCATCGCAACATTTGTGCTTAGCCAATTTCAAGCTCTGACAAAGCGCAATGATTAACCTGAGTGTGGGCAGTACATCTTCTCGATTGAACAGTGATAGTATAAAAACTTAGCTGGTAGATATATCATTCTGAATATCAAGGGTGATATGGCACAATATGCCTAGGCCTCCGATAGTTAGGAACTTACAAGAATTGCTGTTGCAGGATTTCACCATAGTGGGAACTCTCAGATTAGCCTGGTATGATTCTTTCAACAAGAACTATCATTATTATCTGTACCTATTATGCAATGCATGTGTTATACCTGTTTGCGACTTTGCGGCTGAAGTGTGATAGAAGGGGCAAGCAACATATCAACAGAGGTTTGAGACAGTTCAGAATACAGCCCTTCGTTGTATACTTGGAGCCTTCCGAACATCACCAACAATAGCTCTACACAATGAATATGCATTCCCCCCAGTGGCTGTACAACTTAAACACATGCGAAGAAAATATGCAATTCGAATACTTACATTTTCTGTAATACACCCAATCTGACAATGTTGTCTATTGACGTTCCCTCCATTCTATGGATCTTCTGAGTCTAGTATCACAAATAGACTCTGGATTCCTTGGGACAGCATGCAACAAAATTACCGCAAACTTGAAACACATCTCATCCAAATGTTATCTATCCTCAGTCCATGGATCTCAAACAGCTTGGAGATCGAAACCTACTCTACCACTGCCTGTATACCATGGATTGAAAGCAGAGTCAAAACACATATTAGTCCCCTCTCAAAAGAAAAGGAAGCCAAAGCTCATAATGAACTGTACACAATGTTGAAAAACGATAACCGCAATATTGTTTGTTATTCAGTTGGATCAATGTTGAAGGAAAGCATAGGAGCAGGAATTGTTGTGGAAATGACAGGAGAAGCAGTCATGGAAGCGACCTACCCAATGGACCATCAACAAGAAGTTTACGATGTCAAATTACTTGAATATTTTAAAGCTGTACAGAAATGCTATCAGATATGTCAACATAATAACCTCACCAAAAGACACATATGGATCTTTACAAACAATCAAGCTGCCATACAACGTCTCAATACTTTCAAACCCAGCCTTGGACAGTTCACTTTCCTGGTACTCTCCAATATCTCCAACAACCTCCATGCACTCAAGACTACAATAACAGTACAATGGATTCCTGGCCATGCTGATATACCTGGAAACGAACTTGCCGACAAGCTGGCAAAAAAGGCAACTCTCGAACAACCACCTACCTACTATCATTGCTCCTTATTTTGCCACAAGAGGGTTACCCAAGCACCTAACATGCAGGAATGGCATGAGTGGTGGATACGACACCTAGCAAATGGAAAGAACTATGTTCAAACTCTCCGTACCAAACCAGACCAGATCTTTACCAGTGATAACTGCCAGTTTACCTTAACTGTCACACAATTACGAACAGGCTATGGTTACTTCCGCAGTTACCTACACAAAATACCAACGAACTCTGTTGATTCCCCCTACTGCCCATATTGCTATGGAGGTCTCCAGTCACCAGAACATCTTGTTTGTGATGCCACTTATATTAATGCAAAAGACAAAGAATGCCGAAAGATATTAGAGTGGTTCACCCTTGATATCTCTGGAAGCATCCTCTATATACCGACAAAGCAATGCAGCCTTTGAAAGATATCCTGCACGACACACATATAGCAACACGAAGGTGGTACCTGAGCCAATTCCATGATGATGAACACCTTGGACAGGGTGACAATCGGATTGTAGATCAGAGAACTCTCAAGTATAAGGTGGAGGAAGATCAGAGTGAGAGTGGGAAGGATGATGAGGGGCATGAGGAAGAATCAGAAGGGGGAGGTATGGTGGGATAGAATGAGCGAAGGAGAAAAGGGAAGGGTGGAGGAGGGTAAACTCCAGAGGGAGAACCCGCATGATATGCAGGACCAGGCAGAACGAAACTGACAAATTGTTCACTATTGTACGAAGTATATTACAGACCACATTGATGTCTTGAATATTTCTTTGTAACTAGAGCAGGGATGACAGGAGACTATAGAGCGGTGCTACAGCCAGGTGTTTTTCCTTTTTCCTTTGTTGGATTTCATCTGTTGTGCTTGTTCATGGTTATTTTGTTGTACTTTACTGGCTATAGCCTACGGGCTGCATGCTGTATGATGAATAAATAACTAAATTAATAAATATCTGTATATATTTGGGGCAGCGGACTGGAGACCAGTACGCTGGACAGCCTCTCCTGCAGGCAAATGTCAGTGTTCGATCTGAGGGACTTTACTATGAGTGGACTGAAATACTGGAAGCTCATATGTTAATTGTACCCTGGTTATTACGGCTATCTGTAGAGAACATATGTTTGGATTATACTACCAATGACATGGCTTGCCGGATTACCAGACCATCAAAATTGCAACTCTGTCAAGAATATAATACATGATGGTAGTGAGATATGTGGTATAGCATCAGTTGATAATTGACATAAATCTATAGTGTTAAATATCTACACATAATCTGCTATCCGATTCAGCATTGAGTTGTAAGATCTAGGTGGAAGTGATAGTTTGATGGAAACATCAGCTGTATTGTCGAAACCCTGTTTTCTGCATTTTGTATAGAGAGGTATCAGAAGAATAGCAAACGGATGCAATGCAATGTGGCAATACCTGGTGGAATGAGAATAACCATAGGGATGTATCGAACTATACAGAAAGTGCCATCAGTCAAACAGAAAAATATCGCCACCGATCGAGATCTAGTTATCAGCCTAATGATCGGCGACCTTAGCTGTTTAGTACAAACTCAGAAATCATAGTTAGTAGGTGATAGTTGGTGAACAGTTCTCTACTATAAAAGAACCACATTTGCCTGGCAAAATAACAAGGGAAGCTCTAGTAACAATGCACAGTCAGAACACACCATTGGACAAGAACCTCAAATATTATTATAGTTTTTCTACTACTTTTGAAAAAGAATATCTCTTTCTGAATGTTTGAGATCTTGACTGTATTGTTCTTTATGCAAATACCCTTTACGAATGAGCAATCACAACAGGACATCTCAGATATGCTGCCCTCTTTCTGATTGCCTATCATATCATTCATGAATATTTCCACTGGTATTTTGCTGGGAAACTTCCATCTGACTACACCGATAATGGATCTGAAGACTACCTTCAGGACTCTTACAATTTCTCAGCTATAGACGGCTGTACGTACCCTTCTTTTCCTAAGTCCTCCTGTACAGTCTGTACACTCACTACATTGTCGATGTCTATAGGAAACTTAAAATACAAGTCAAATCTGAACATTAAAGAATACCCGAATATTATGATTGCAAATGATTACTACCTCTATAATACACTGCTGACAATATGGATATGCTTATCGGAAGGAACATTCGATTCAAACAACTGAGTCCAAAATACAAAGACCACAAGAATAAATCTTTCCACATTGCTAAAGCAAATCACAATAAGATATAGTGTCATCTCGAACTCCTAGAGTAATAGTATATACATCTATCATTTCATGTCATACTACTAGAACCCTATTGTGGAGAGGATAGTGATATAGAGATTTTACAGATCGAAGTTGACGATGTTGGATGGATACTCAAAAGAATATTGATAGCCAGCCTACAGATCATGATCTACAGAAATATGTATTCCTCATCAACTGGAAGGGAAACTCATATGATGAGAATACATGGGAATTGTTCAAATACCTATACAATATTGAACCCAATATAATAGACATATTCTATTTCAAGTATCATGTGATCGAGAATGACAAGAAAAATAAATCAATCAATATCTGGCAAGTACAAAAGAGAAGGAGTTCATGAATTTCAATTGTCAAGACTCATACAGAACTGAGTTACACAGAGGCTATTAGTATTATCTTTGTACTTTTTGACTCAAAGGGGAGATATATTTCTCACTACTACTATTATATATCAGTGCTATCTAAGTGGTATCTTGTGCTTTGTTCAGTTCTTACAATAAAGATTCTATTGAGGTCACTGGAATCTAAGAGGGATATACTATTAGGTATTTTTTCTTTGCAAGTAGTAGTAGTCTATGAGCTAGTAATGAATGCTGGAATTCTGCGAAATCCTGTGTGATCATACCCTTTTAATATGTTAGCTCTGAGTTATATATGCATCCCAAACTTAGAGTTGAGTTATTACTGCAGAAACCTATCTAATGGTCCAACACATTCTTGATTGATTAAGCAGAGAGATCTAGCAGGATATATCATGTCTTGAGATTGGTAAATATATTGCCATTGCAAGGATTATACATTCAATCATGGAATGAATCTTGAACCTGAACTATTGAATTGAACAGATAATGGAAACGTCTGACAAATATCTATTTAGAAGAGAGTTTGAGAACTGGCAGCTAGTAGTGTAACTATTATATGGTAGGATCCATTGTTGCACTGAGTTTATTACCTTTGGGAGTCCTTGTGAAGAGATTGTTAAGTCCAGTTTTCTTAGGCTTACATGTCTGAAAGAAAACCATGATTTCTGGTCACATATACGATGAGAGGAACCCTGCTGATTGGTATCGTTTCGCATATATCTGAATGTTCAACTCTATATAGCAATATATCGGTGGATTGCTGAAAACATTATTGATATGCCTGTATCGGAGATGATCAGAGATATGGTACCATCTGATCAGTATCAAGACGTGATATCCAATTTGAAGTTTGTTCTGATGAGTTGGTCAGTGATGTTTTTGACAAGTCTGATATTGGAAAGATCCTGAGAATAAGTCACACAGTTGAAAAATCATATAGTAAAAGGATAATCTATTGTAATATCTCATATTATTGGAGAAGGACAAGAACTTACACCACTGATATTGTCATCAAACAACAAATCTGTTCAGTTGTTCAAGATCAGGTGCCAGGCTATCAATTGATGTTGAAAATCTGTTTGTTAATACAGAGATATTATAGGTTGCTAGAGGAGCGGTTAGATGCCATAAATCTAAGAAGAGAGTACAAACAGTCTGATATTTGAAAGAATAAGTACTAGTAGCAATCAACTCTCAGAACTCACCAGTGGATACAAACCTGAAATATTATTATAGATTTACCAATACAATCCAGTACAATTTTATGTCTCTGTACCAATTCATTCTTCTTGTTATCCTTTTTGCCTCTATTGTGTGGAACTAGTTCCAATGAGACTTTATATCCAGTATTTAGGCAGTTTACAAACTCTCCAAGCGATTCAAGACTTAACACAATTCCATGGACAGCTGCAACTCTGGCATGCTTCCTTTTGACAAGGAAGACTACAACTAAAAGTATCTGCAAGATTCCTACAATGTGTAAGCAGCCTTCACACTGTATGAAGCATTGAGGCTAGTGACAGTTGAGAATTGTTTTGAATAGCTGTACTTGAAGAAAGTACATAGTTAAATAATATATTGTATTAGTTACTTTGGCTTCAAGTATCCCAGTAACAATAAGGATATTGTGGGAACTATCTGGAAAAAGCTCATCCAGTTCAATTATTTTGAATTCAAGTATCACCTAGCTCTGAGTAAACTGACTACTAGGAAGATACTCACAGTCCTATGAGGTATCAATACTGAACTGCTTCAATACTATGTTTTGAATATTTCAATGAGACTGAGGTTTGATATAGGTATGCTATTGTATGGTAAAATTACTAGCTGCCATGTTACTTCATTTTCTTCGTCATTATAATTTTATTTCTCCATCGGATTCTGCAATTTCTGACCATGATTTCTGCTTCGATTCCAATAAATAAAAACAATGAAGACTCTACAGAATTATTAGGAGAGAGACAGATAATATAGGTATTTGGCCAATATGTTTCCATTCAAATGAAACTAACTTCTGTGCAGCAATCATATCATAATGAAATCCAACGATTGTTTAGATTCTCTATGTTCATGTAATTGAACATTATCCTTTCCTATGATTGCAGTTTGTAATGCTGCATGTTGCATTGTGTAGAATCTATTCTACAATATAAAAATCTAACAATTCAGATCCTTTAACAATGATCTTCCTGGTTACATTGTTTAGTTGCTAGTGATAATACTTTTGTTGATTTCAGCTATATGGATATTCGAAAACCTTAGTTATTTAGTGTCCTGTCCACAAAGTGATAGTCTAACAATTCACAACCTGTAAATTCATTCTAACACTTTGAACTAATCAGTTACCAGCAGCAGTATTAATACTTTTTTACAGCAGCATAGATATTTTACAATCTGACTGTTAATGGTACAATATTTGAATATCATATTCCAATAATTGAGGATATCGAACAATAATAATAGCATTTCTCATGATCAGTTTTCAGGCTATGACCAACATCAAACCTGTCAGAATATTGAATGTAGTAAGTGCAAGTATTATTTTGTTAATTGATACCTACAGTTTCGTAACCATTAAAGACATCACATATTAATGATAGAATCTCTCATGATTATACTACCAACTTGTTTGTGACAAATAATTTTTATTAAATCATACAATATCATTCCCACCATTATCTAACTCTGGAGCTCTATTCTTACCAAGTTTGATACCTAGAAACTTCAGCAACTACCTCTCAATTTCAACAGTTGGATAATCAATAATACATAGCAATTATCAGCCAAATATAATATACAACTAGAATGATCCTTGTATAATCAGAAATAGCTCCTGAATATCTCAAAGATCTATTGTAATTCACCTATTAACTACCCATCACCAGATAACCAACCATGTCTACAGAGCTCCCTTCCCTGTTCACCCAAATAAAGCTTCACAGACACCATATCAAATCTTGTAAAGTCTGAATATTAAATTACAAACCTATATTCGTATCTTTACATACTGTTTGGTGACTTCTGGATATAGTATATAAGTGATAGATACAAAATACATTGAGTTTTTGAATATCTTCAATTTGAATATTACTTTCAATGTTATACATAACTTCTCGATACTGTACCAATACCTTCGTACACTTAGAACAACTCTGACTACATGAACATGTTTCATTTTCTATTATCTGTATGTCCTTGAGACTGTCCTTGTAAATGATATGTTCATTTCAGTAATAATTGTATATTTTCTTTCTTTTTATATGAATTGATTTTCTTACTATCTTACTCACTACTAATATATACAGTCACTATGCAAAAGTCTTGGTTACTCTATCTATTCCTCCTCGCGAATACACTCTCCAGTAATACAAATTAATATTATATCCCAACCAAAGATGATATAGTCTTGAAACCAAAAATACAAAGTATTTAGATACTTATAATGATGTCTGTATAAGGAAAAAACAAATCGAATAGAATTATATGCTCAGTTTCTTGTATACCATCCTTTACTATCAATTATAGCAGCCATTCTGTGACATGTTTTTTTACAGTTTCTGAAAGTATTCCTCTGCTATCTCCTCCCAGATCTCGGGCAGGTCTTCATCCAACCTTGCTTTCACTTTATCCATGTCTCATTTTGTTTTTCCAATGTTTGGATATATTTTGTGAAGTCTGTGCTTAAGCTTCACTCAGACATACACAATGGGGTTGAGATCTGGAGAATAGGGTGGCCAGTCTTCCACCTAGATATTGTATTTCTCAACACAATCTATAAGCACAGCTGCTTTGAATATTAGAGTATTGTCCTGCTAGTAGATGGGATCTCCTAGGGTGTTATAGACAAGTTTAAGGACTGAAAGAAGAAGGTATTCAAGGAGCTTGACATAGACACCCTTGTTGACAGATTTTTCAATGAGAGGACAGATGGTTCCACAGTTCCTGCGCCAGAATCAATCAGAGACCATTAAGTAAATCCCTTTGCCATTTCAGTTTGGTACAATGCAGTCATTAAACTATTGTTCAGATCGTTGTCGAAAGACCTACATTTGCCACCCTGAATCATTCTTCTCCACTGAGCCTTCTTCACTCCAAATAACTCAGCTCCACTCCTCATGTATCTAATTCTTGTGATCAATTACCTATTGTAGCCTTTAGAATACGTGTTTGTATTCAAGCTTTGATCTTTTCTTCGCTAGCTACTTCCTATAGTTGATCTGGTGCAGATACTGATCAATGGTTAACATTGATACATTTGGTCAATACATATCGTGCAGTTCATCTTCTGTTATTGGTCTGTCATTTTTGATCGTTACATGATGGATCTCCATTGTCGTTGAGTCATAATATATGGTCTGCTGCTACATGGATTTATTTCAAGGGATTGGTGGATAGTAGAACATGCAATAAAGTTGCGGACTGTTGACCAAGATTGCCCAGTAATCAGGCTACTCGTTGCAAAAGAGTATCACAAGTATAATAAAATAAGGATTGCTCCCTTCTCTGTCAGGGATATCTCTGGCTGGCTGTCATACTCTAAGCAGAGTGAATACAGTATGATTAAAACGAAAAACAAAAAATATCTCTCGCTGGGTAGTTAGAGGTATCATGAGAGATGTAGTGAGCTTGCAAAGTGACAATTTCATACTGTTCCTGGGATGTGCATGGACCGAATCACCAAGACATTTACGTAGTAACTGTTTTAAGTCTCACATTATAATTCAAAACATTATTTAATACTATAAATGAATCTGATTATAATTGTAGAAGAAATCTATATTATTGAGAATAGAGTTGCTGATATTAATATATATTGGATAATAAAGTTTTAACTGATTACTATTTTGCAGATTATCATTTGGAGCTTGTATATAATCAAATCAATTTTCTAGCATAAGATAATATCAAGTAATTATTCAGTTATGGTACTCTTGCGATCTGCATTGATTTGTCAAATGGATAAATAACTCGATATTAAATGTTTTTTGTATATAATTAACATTTCTCCTAATGAGATTTTGACATCAATTGAGATAATATAAGATTTGAAAACAACTATAGTACTCAAAATGATACTATTTATACCTTAACAAGTCATATATTAATCTATAATGAATACTTTGAAACTTTCGTAATATTACAATTAAGGTAATATTTGAAAGTGTATATTAAAAGTACTATACAATAGATGGTAACAATAATATTTATTCTGAATTGAATTGAATATATTGTGTTATGTAGTAAATAGTTGAACAGTGTAATAAGATATCGTTTATAATACAATTCAGTAATTCATTGATATTTATCCCCAAACATATTTATTCTATGGCTAGAGTTGAAAGATACTCTTTCTTTTTCCGAATCATATTCTCTTACTTATAGCAATATAATATCAATTCAATAAACTGAACAATATCATTTGGATGGTATATTGGGTTCAACAATAATGACAATAGAGCAGATTATTATATACATGAAAATATGATATTGTTCAAAACAATTGTTGTATGTATTTATTTTGAATCAAGCCATTCATACAATATCTAAACGAATTACTTCATGATACCTACATAAATGATGAACTGCTTAGTAATGTTTCAAGATTGTTGAAGATCAGATATTGAAGATATTGAAAATTAAAAGATTATACTGTACTAGATTAAAAGAGAATCAAGTAATATTGTTGTATGTGTTGAAGAAATATGTATATCAGAATTGTTCAAGACATGTGAATTGTATACTATAATAGTTTTCACTTAATCAGAAATTTGTACAATATCATTTGAGTTCTGCTAGATATACTACTTACTCAAAAATAATAAAGGCAAGAACTTGCTCAGTTATACCGTCATAGATGGTTACTAGATAAATTTTATTTTCTGTGTTATAGAGGTAGATAAGGATTGTGAGTTATCACACAATCTTTGAATTGTTTTCAGAGCTGATCATAACTAATCAGAATAACTGCAGGGTATTTATAGAACTGCCTTCTGATTATTTTCTAATTATACAGTACTTGTATATCGTTTTACTCCATTCTGTATCTATATTAACTATTATTTGTTCCAACTGATTATTAAATTTATCAAAGGCATCATCAAAGCTAATAGGTAAGACCAAACTGATAAAGGTGATTCTACATAAATCTATTAAATCTAGTATGATACTATTGTATGTTATTATATCAGGACTGTATACCTTACATATAATACTCTCTGCATACCATATCAAAAGTTGTATCCACTATATCTCTAAGTATACTGCTATACTCTCTCCTATGAAGAATGTTGCTACTGCCTCCTGCTCCAAGAATATGGCCTTTATCATTTCCAAATATACTGGCACTATATCAGTATTTAAAATATCTGATATGTATATTAAGGGTAACTTTATCAAATAATTAGTCAAACTCTGAAGAGATACTATCACTAACTCTGCCACAAAGAATGGTTTTGCAGCCTTTACTTTTAATAATACTGCTAGCTATACTGTTGCTAACTTCAAATATTATCTAGTCAAACTCAAAAGATTAGCTGCCAAACTTCAAAAAAGCCATCTTGTTCCTATTGATAGAATACTATTCCATACTTCCCTGTTTCGAAATGTTAATATGAATGAGTCAGCTACACTTCACAATCCAAAAGCCGATTATAATCCGTCGACTACTTCCTACAATCAACTGACTATAACTTTTCCTGACAATATCACTTTGATCAGAAAGATATTTTAACTATTACTACATATCTATTATGTAAATATATTTTGAAAGGTAAGTAAGGGCAAGGCTCCATTCAGTTTCCAGCTCAATTCAAACAAGTTGAAGTTAGTAATATTGGCTTCTGAGATTATAATAGTTCAAGATTACAGAATATAGTATCCATTCAGGAATGGCATTACGATTCCAAGTTATACTAAATTATAGAACCCGAATAACATATATTTGAAATATCGCAACAACATCAAAAGTACTCTGGATCATTGGGTACTACCAAGTACTTATCGAAATATTATTATTTATGGCAGTGATGTATGATTAATTCAAAATATGATTACAGATCATATTAATAAAGGATTATTGTATGTGTTGAATGATTATATTAAATTGCTGTAGGAGATGACCAACACCAATATTGTTAATTTGTTTTGGATTACCAAGATGGCTGTATCTATTGAAAAGATGATCACTATCAAGTAGCATCATATAGGATACATTCTTTGGTAATGATGACTGATTAGAAATTTCTCAACCTATGTACATAATTTTCGGTGATTTCATCTCTGTATCCTGAGTAGCTTTTATTGTCTCATTTGATGATTTATCTCGTTCTCATTGGATATAATTCATAGGTTTGCGATTGTTTAACTTTATTGGATCTTGAGGTAGATTCTTGTTTGGTAGTATCATTGTACTGGGTAGTTTCATGTATTTCTAGTTGGTAGAAGAACATATGATTGATTTTTGGTGAAATACATCTTTTCTTATTGGACTTATAAATCATTTTCATATCATATATAAAGGGATATTATATTTCTAATTACCTGATAAATATAATAACTGGTATCTTAGATATACAGTTCCAAATTTGATTAGTGTATTTATTGACATAATATGTAAAAATGATTATACAACTTAAATAGTATATTGATGTGAAATCCAGGTTGAACCACAGGTCAAGGATAGAATGTGATCCAAAATCTGTCCCTTCAAACTGGATGGAATCTAATTGCAAATGAAATCAGGATGAGATTTAGACAGGTTTAGGTATTATATTGAATCAAATCGGCAGAATCAGCTGTTGAGCAAAAATGGCTTGTTCAATTCACAATCAGACAAGGTGACCTAATAGAGCGCATGAGGAAGACCATTTCACAACTCACAATCATACTCATTGGATAGATACTGATGGAGTTGATATGGAAGTATGATGTAGACTCTAATACTTGTACTCTTTTCCCCTGCAGGTCCAACTACTCCCATGTAAACTCCATATATATTTGTTTGATATGGAAGATTCCTGGGAGTAATCTAATTTTCTGTGAAGCACTATCTATGTATACTGCCCAATCTAGATATGAACCAATCATTCTTGCTCTGCACCCAATATTATACTTTACAATCATTTTCAACTATTAATTCAAATTCCATGGACACTCCATTAATATTTATCTGATGAGGATAATTGTTAGACATGAAAGGATCTACTGAATGTCATCTATCTCGTCGCGTTTTTCATTCTGAATTTCCCCAAGTTGTTCTTACTCTACTGAATTGTTGATATTGTGTGAATGATCTTTCAGTAGTAAGTGATTGTGGGTGAAAAACCATCTAATATTGAATGCATTTTGCAAGTCGGCCAAAAGGCTCATCACACAGAATAGGTATCAAATTGGATTCCGTCACATGAATATTCAGTTGTTCAGCCATATGAAATTATATGGAATGACTCAAAACTAATTTCCTCTGATAATTCTCATACTACCCGAAAATCTATGTATGTACTTCGATATATCAAAGGCCAGAACTTGCACCATGTAATGGCTGTGCCAGATACACTTGGCACTCGTAAGTACACTTGGCTGCTAAGGCCGGATAAGTGCTCTTCATATATATTTACCTCGTGAAGTACTTTTGACATGCTAGCGATTATCTTACCTACACACCTCACAATTGATACATATTACTTATTCTCGTTTGTAACTGTATCTATACGTATTCACACATATGAGGACATACATCCTTACACTATAATCGCTTTTCAGTCACAAGATACGTTTTGCTCATGGGACTTCGTGATCTCCTTACTTTTTTGAAGCTTTGCAACACATATACAAAAACAGATGATCAGCTAATTACATTCAATTCCACCCCAATGCCTCCTGACAAGTCAATAAGAAGTCAATTATATATCACTGCCAATCACGAAAGTGAGGAGACTCTGCAGGCATCGCCGACTAGCAGCCAACGGGCTCCAGTCGAGATACCATCGGTCCTTGCGGAGGACTGAATCAGAGATAACGATGCAATCGATGATAATCTCGATGCCGACGACAAAAATCCGAATCCCGATCACGGTGATTTCAATCCTGAGCGGGAAAATACACATGTCAGAGACGATGACAATGATGACTTCTCATCAATGATTACTGAAGATGATCATTGTGATATGGCCACCCAGAATCGATTGACGCTGAACTTTCTTTTCAAGCAACAAGCTGAAATACGAGCCGAACGACGGGCCGAACAGGATGCGAGAGTAGCCGAACGGGTGGAATGGGCCCAGGAGAGAGAAGTATCTCGAAAATGAGAGGCAGCTAGAGAGCGAGCCGCAGATCAGAAGTGCAGTAAGTCCAGAATCTTTAAGATGGTCGACCCTGAGCGATACTGCAGGGGCACTCCAGAATTGGATAACTTTATCAGTATTCTCTGTGGAAACTTCGACTCACTTCATCATCACTTCTCAAACGGCAGACAGGATCAAATCAAATACATTCTATATCTACTCGGCAGCTGAAGCGGCCATAAAGTTCCTTCACAAAGAAAAATGAAGAAAGAGGACCCAGTCACTTGGGGCCAATATTTATGAAATTCGAACTACCCTGCTATGAACGATTTCAATCTCTTCATTGAGCTACTCCAAAAGACGTACGGCGACCCCGACCACATGCTGAATGCAGCCATCTGGGCGTACCGAGAGTTCAACCAAGAATTCTATGACCAGGACGAACCAGTGCGGGTATGGGCCAATCGGCTCCGTACCGTGTGGTGAGAAGCGTAATGGGATGAAGAATAGGACTCTAAGAGGTCATATGAAATGTCCTTGATGGGGATGAAGCCTGGGTTATGATCATGAATCAAACCCTTGATGACAAATGGAAGGTTCGGAAGCGTCAACGAACGTTTCAACCGAGCGGCAGCCATGGAGTTCCAATCCGGACCAGCAAGGATGAGCTGGAGATAATAACTTCAACAGAAGCAGCCTACCGGCAGTTTCAGCGGCAGCAGAGAATCTTTCCATGACCGGTCCAAATGAACCAACCGGAAACATATTTTCAGACCGTCAACTTCCGAGCACGCCAAGACAACTTCTGATGGAAAGACCACCGGTAGTGACGGCGGCGGCAGCGGTAGCAAATATACCGACTTACCTCTGGTACCATGGGTCTCAAGAGAGATTCTCAACAATCACCTCGACAATAAAAAGTGTGTCAGATTCAATGGCAGCTACTTGTCGCCCACGTGTTCACGATACAGTCAGGCCAAGTTTTAAGGCAATGACAAATTGAACCCCAGCGGCAGCGGCCTCGGCAATTCCACCGGCATCGGCCACCAAGTCAAACGACAATGGTCGCTTGATACCCAGCAGTCAAAAAACTAGACTACCTCTGGCTTGGCAAGAGAAGGTGGACGAGATGGAGCAGGAGTTAGACAGGCTGGGAGTACAGGTACTCATGGCGATATTGGACGGAGTGCAGGTACACCGAATTTCATTAAAATCAAGAGTTATTTTGGAGAGCCCAAGAGCTCAAATGTTGAGTCAGTACCTGTATAGCACTGAGCGGGCAGATTCGGTACATGTCATACACGAAGTACTTGTCCGAGATGTTCATGGCAAAATACATCTCGTATGAGCTCTCATCGACTGTAGTGCAATGAGCATCTTCATGACACCCAGGCTGTGAAGGTGGCTTGGCATCCGGGACGAACCAACATTCATCCCAACCTTGGACCTCGATGCCAGCGAGATGATGTCTGCAAGAGAAAGTAGAAAGACTACTCTCTCAGTTCAGTATTTTGAAAGCTTGGCACTGGTTGACGAATCGGATGTCTTAATTGTACCCATGAAGTTATACCACTTGGTTTTGAGATTATCTTAGTTCAAGGCCGGAAATCCGGATATCGACTAGAAAGCCGGTTGACTTGTGGCATTGCGAATCCAGAGTGGGCCGCAGGCAACCACCATGGATAAGAATCGCGATGAAACTGTATACACGAATACCATCGGAACTTCGCAGAGGCATGGTGGTAAACCTCCGAACATTTGATTTCTTGGAGGAACAGCATTCAACGACCTTCTTGAGAGCAATGAGGTCAACAATACATTCGTTCTACAGTTTGGAGAGTACATCGGGCTGCTGGGAGTATTATTATCGAGTGTGACCTCAGCTGTGAAACTCCAATGCTGGATAGGCGAGCAGGGAGCAGCTGCAGTAGTTGTGGCAGAAGAGATATTTTGATGGTGCTTAAATGACTGCTATTGGCTCGCCGAGCCACGAAGGGAGGAGGCACACCATGATCATATGTTCCATTGAGTCTGGACAGGCTGGTACCGCTACTCCTGTGAATTCCTACCCTCTATCAGACGATTGAAAACACACAGCTAACGAGTATAGATGGAGCTTTGGTGCCTGAAATAGTGCCTCCAGACGATGGTGGTAAAATACCAGCCAAATACAAGGAATTCATTGCAGTCTTTAGTAAGGCCAAGGCAGAGACGCTGCCACTGCACCGGTCAATTGACCATGTCATCGACCTGGAACCCAGGCACAAGCTGCCATACGGACGTATCTATAACCTGTTGAAGGTTGAGTTGAAAACTCTAAAGGCTTACATCGACACAAACCTGGCCAATAGTTTCATCCAGTGGACATCATCACCAGCGGTGGCACCAATACTCTTTGCAAAGAAGAAGAATGGTGGCTTGAGACTCTGTGTGGACTATCAAGCTCTTAATGAGGGCACAATCAAGAATCGGTACCCCCTTCCACTGATCTCAGAGATGCTTGACTTTATTGGCAGAACCAGGATCTTTACAAAACTCGATCTCCGCGGAGCCTATCACCTTATCCGTATTAAGGAAGGTGACGAGTACAAGACGGCTTTCAGAATCAGATATGGTCAGTATGAGTATATGATCATGCGATTTGGCCTAATGAACGCACCGGCTACTTTTCAGTCTTGCATTGACAATTGTCTGTGGTCTTACATCGACGACATTGCCGTTTGTTACCTCGATCATATCCTGATCCACTCAACCGATGAGAAGGAGTACAAAGAGCACGTGCGGAAGGTACTACAATGACTGCAGGAGTTCGACCTCTATTGCAAAGCTGAGATGTACCAATTTGTAGTCTTGGATATCGGCTTCCTCGGCTTCGTCATCTCTGGCGATGGTGTCAGCATTGAAACAGATCGGATCGCAACGATGGAGTATTGGCCGACTCCCAAGTCGGTATGGGAGGTCCAAATCCTCCTCGGCTTCATGACCTTCTACCGAAGGTTCATCCAAAACTATGCTATGGTGACCCTCCCACTCACAGACTTACTAATATCCAATGGGCCGAGCAAGAGTGGTAAGCCGAAACTATCAAATCGATCACAGCTGATCAAGCCGAAATGGGAATTGACTCAGAAAGCCAAGCTGGCCTTCCAGAATCTCAAAATGGCCTTCACCACAGCATCGAATTTGCAGCAGTTCGATCCAGCCAAGGTAATCATCCTCCAGAGGGATGCGAGTGGCTTTGCGATTGCAGGCATCTTGAAAAAGTATAATGGCTTCAGAACCCTTCGGCCAGTCAATTGCTACTCTCGGAAATGATCTCCGGCAGACCAGAATTGCGACACGTACAATCGGGAACTCCTCGCCATCGTCGAGACCTTAAAGCAATGGTGATACTACCTGGAAGGTGCCCGCCACAAAGTCTTAGTGCAGTGCAACTACAAGAACCTCCAGTATTTATTGACATCGAAAGTGCTCTCCCTGGGGCAAACCCACTGGGCTGAGATCTTATCGGCATACGACTTCACAATCGAGTATCTGAAAGGCACGAAAAACTCAACCCACACCCCATCGAGATGGTCAGATTATGAGATCGCCTACGAAAAGCCTGTCGGACGGCTTTTGGTGACGCTGGCAGTGGCGATACTGGCAGTCGAACCCTACGATGACCTCCTATCAGAGATAAAGATTGTTCAGGCTACTGATCAATTGGCGGTCGATATCTCAGGTAAGTTAGTTGATATTCCAATGGACAGAGCCAAAACCGGAGTCGAAAACATGAACCAAAGGAGTGTCATCGCTAGAGCTCTGACCTACAAGGGCAGTATATATGTCCCTGTAGACAATACTCTCCACAGTAAAGTGATAAGTCTCTTTCATGACAACCCCAAGTCCAGTCACTTTGGAGCTCTTAATACAGCTAAGCTAGTCTCTGGGGATTTCTATTTCCCTGTGATGGATGCGCACATAAGGAAGTATGTCAGCGGCTGCGAAGTATACCATCGAATCAAGGCTCCACATCATGCCCCCCATGGTATCAACATGCCACTGCCACTACCGTCACGACTCTGGGAAGGTATCACCATGGACTTCGTCACAGACTTACCAGAATCGACGCATCCGGATACACAGAGATCCTAGTCATCATTGATCGACTGACAATGATGGCGATCTATCTGCCCTGCAGAAAGGATATCGACTCGCCAGAGCTGGCTAGACTCTTCTTCGAGCATGTGATCTGCAAGTGCAGCGTACCTTACAACATCATCACCGACCGGGGCACCCAATTCATGAGCCGCTTCTGAAAGAGGGTCTACAGCCACATGAGTATGCATTACTGACTATCTACAGCATTCCATACACAGATGCACGGCCAGACAGAGTGGCAGAATCAGACGATGGAGCAATATCACTGGACTTTCTGCAACTATGAGCAGGATAAGTGGGTGGAGCTCTTGCCATTGGAAGAATTCGTCTACAACAATGCAGTGCATACTTCGACAAGGAGAACACCCTTTTGGACAATCTATAACTACCACCCGATGATATATGTGAAGGTACCCAAGGATTTTGTTCAAAAATCCCACTTGAAGTCGGAAGCCGAAGCAGATACCTTGGCAGCCGGGCTGGAGGAGACGCACTACACCCTGAGAGACAATCTGTTGGAAGTTCAAGCCCACCAGACAAAATACGCCGGTGGCAACAAAATGCCATTCCAGGTCGGAAATAAGACCTAGCTTTCAACTCAGAATATGAAGACGATGAGAACGTCCAAAAGTTTGGATTATAATCGTGTCAGGTCATACACGTTGAGTAAAGTCATCAATAAGAATGCTTACAGATTAGACTTGCCAAAGATGATGCGTATATACAACCTATTTCACATCTCCCTGGTTGATAAATACTCGCCACCTACCTTCAGCCAGCCGCCATCAGAATCGCAACCGATGATTATCGATGATACGGACAAGTAGGAGATCGATCGGATTGTCGATTCCAAGCGACACTATCGGAAGATCCACTATCTCATTCATTGGGCCGGTTACAACTACCTATGTATGAGCTGGGAGCCGGCAAAGAACCTCGAGAATACTAAAGAACTAGTCGACCAGTTCCATCAGAAGCATCCAACTAAGCCACGACCATAATCGATGAGGTCAGAGCTACAGAGGATCAGGGTGATGGAGGATCCGGAGGATTTGGGGCAAATAACACAGTTCCTTAGATTTCCTTCTTTCTTCTTCTCTTTGTTTCTTATAGACCTCGGGCCAGGATAAATAGTGTGGACATGGGTTTTAACACCTACCACTGGAGGTGGATTTCCCCGTATACCGAATCTGCCATGAGGTCGCCACGATGGTACCGATCGGTCGTGGGACTTATACAGATGTACGAAGGCATACACTCCTAATCTTGTCTTTCTTTATGTATATATATGTTGCAGCCCAGGAGGTCTGCTGATAAACAAGGAGATGACATAATGGTGGTGCCAGGTGCACTTGACTCTCGTATGTGCACTTAGCTCCCAAGTGCACTTGGCCCTCGTAAGTGCACTTGGCTGCCAAGGCCGGATCAGCACCCTTCATATATAATCACCTCACAAAGTGCTTTTGGTACCCCAGCGATTATCTTACCTACACACCACACAATCAATATATATTGCTTATTCTCGTTTGCAATCGTATCTACACATATTAACCCATATGCCGATGTACGTCCTTACAAACCTATTCTTTACATTTTCTAGCTATTTATAAGGATATCTAGTTTAGCCAAAATATATTCTATACCTTGTGAGATCTATATCTTGAACTATTAGCTTCATATATAACTATATTTGATTCATACTATAACCTTTATGTATAAACTATGATTTTGATCAAGGAGAACAGTATTGTTAGCTATCTAGATATATATCATTATCTTAGATCTTGTTTGCCTGTGACAATAGATTAGGTACTACATAAACTATAGCCTTTCAGATATTCATAATCTATTAGTAGTTAGAGCTTCGTAGGACCAATACCAATATCTATACTTCAATAGTTCACAAAGATATTGAGAATCACAGAAACTACTATCTCATTTTGTTGGTGATAGTAAGCATAAAAGTAACAATTGAGGATATTCCAATTAGACAATGACTGCCCAGAGAGAATATTGATGATTTCGTATCAACTGAATTTTATCATCTAACTGGTCTTTTAATGGAAAGGTGTAAGATAATGATAGCTGAATGAGTACTGATTATAGTTCATTGTTGGATGATACTTGAAGTATCATAGTTATCTATTGACTAAGTGGAACAGTATACTAACACATTAGGTCATTAGAATTACTGAAGTTTGACTTTATTCAGTATATTTTCTTAGTAGAAAGAACAGTTATATTATCAAAATGTAATATTCTTTTCCTTTTGAAATCATTCTTTTTCTTTTAAATAATTATTTAACTTATTCAGAATATTTTGAATTTTAGAAATTTCATTTGGAAATTTTCTGTAGTATTGATTATATTTAAAGAGTTCAGAAGTAAGAATTACATTTTGAACATGTACTTCTACCTTGATATACTAGAAAGTCAGAACATCAATATTCAGAAGACAGAATATATATACTACTATTGACAGCTGAGAGAAATCATACATAAATACAAAAGCAATCATTATTCTTTTCTATGAATTTGTAATTTGTGTAATGACAAAACAATATTCTGTAGCTTGACAATCTCGAAGATTATACTACAATATCAATATAGTACAATCAATAATTTAGTTTGTATATAAATATGAATGAATAGTCGTAGATCAGCAACTGAATACTGCGATTCGATATATTTTTAAATCCACTCTCTATATCTCTGTGTAACACACTCTAAGATATCATATGATATATATCATATTAGAATAAAAAATATTTAGAGTTGGTAGAGATGACAAGCTATTTGAACAAAATACTTAATTTGATAGCAAATCCAAAAAACAACAGTGAATCCAGTGCAAGTCGTATACAAATAAATGCTACTATATATATATCTCACAACACTTCTGGTAATTGTTGTGAATCTATCCAGATGGGAATATATATATTATTTAGTTCTGAAAGATAATGAATTGAATAAGATATAATTATTTATCAAATAGATTTAACAGATATATTCTGCAATCATCAAAGCAAAAATACAGAAGATAATAACTACTGTCAAATATACAATAGATACAGAATCAAATATCAATGGAAGTAGTTTATAGACTTTCTATGTTAAAATAAAATATTTTTATTCATCAGAGATAGTAATTGGAATAGCGACTGATAATAATATTGATGAAAACTCAGATGCAGGCAAATCAGATACATATAGGAAAAAATGAATAGTATTATGAACCAACTCAATTCTTGATTTAGGGAGAAACAAATTTGCTCAATAATCTGTCTCCAAATAGATTGAGGTAATAGCTTTCATGACAGTTTCTTGCTGTACTAATATATTATTGTCTTAATAATATATATTCATTTTTATGTGGTATCTTCTGACAGTTAGTGGTATCAGATACTATTGCAATTTTCATAAAGCTGTAGTATTAAAATATTCTGAATAATTGAATGGAAACTTGAATATATAGGAATAAACAATGATGGTAGGTTGTAAGGTCGGGTATATCCATGTATGAGTACATGCAAATATATATGACAATTGAGTTAATACAATTGACAATAAGATCACTAGTCACCATAGGTGTAGATGTGTATGTACGATTATTATCATTGTGCAACACCACATTATGAGATTACTATATAAAGGACAATTACCCGGCCTTGCCAGCTATGTACACTTGTATGCCGAACGTAACTACAATTCAAGTGCACTTATAACTCCAAGTATACCTGCAAGGGAAGTATACACACAGGTCAAGGACACTTACAAGTCAATTGCACTAAGAAGGCTAAGTGTACCTGCAAGCCAAGTGTACTTACCAGACTATATATACTTTCTAACCATGTGTACTTGCCTCTGCCAGTACATTATCTATCTCTATATCTACAGACCTGCCGAGATACGGCATATATATAACTAAAGAATGACAAGAACAAGTATCTATACTACTGAACAATTTTATAAGTCTCACATCTAATCTGTACAATCACGATGATCTCATGGCAGATTCCATGTACAGGGAAACTCCACCTACAGTGGTAGGTGATCAAAAACCCTTCCCAATATCATTTATACTAAGCCGAAATCTATATGAAGAGAATATGAGAAATACAAGAATACTGTCATATTATCTTGTTCCATATCTTCAGATTCCCATATTCGTGGATCAGAATTGTAATGCAATTTATAGAATCATGAGGGTACATATGACTGCAAAACACCTTAGCCTGATTGCATTGAAAGACGTTCTTGAAGAAAGTTGGCAACCAGTTCTCCAGCATTGTCGAGATTCTTTGCTGGTTTCCAGCTCATACAGATATAGTTTAAAACTGTCCACAGAACGCAATGATTGCCTTTCTAGTAGAACCAGTAGACAATATACAATGCAATTCACTCCGTACTCATTTGTATCTTTGACTATCATCAGCTGCATTTCTAATGACTGCCAGCCGATTGCAGGAGGAGTATATGAATCAAGACGTACGCCATGGAAGTCATCATTCATGAGTATCGCAATTTGTAAGTTTAGTGTGTAAGTATTGTTATTGCTGGCTGTACTTACCATGTATTGCACTATGAGCTTCTAATCTAACTTCTGTAATGCCCTTGTGGTCTTAATATTTTGATTTGAAAGTCAGATGTTATCTACAACCTTGAACTTCATTTATTTGCAGCCATCATACTTGGTCTGGCGAGCTAGAACTTCCAGAATAGTGTTTGGAAGCATACAGTGCGTATCCTCTGATCTGGCTGCCATGATATCTGCTGAGTTCTACAATTTCAGGTTCAATGAAGCCTTCGAGGCCTTACAATATAGTGGCATATTGTAGTGATAATTGGTCCAAAAGGTGCGTATCCTTGTTGAAGTACACATGGAATTGTTGTATGAAAATGCGGCCCATGGCAAGATCTCCATCCAGTGATCCTGATTATAGTTGCAGAAATCCTGAAGATATTGGTCCGTCGTATTAATCTACCACTTTGTCACACCATCAGTCTGAGGATGAAATGCAGTTAACTTCTGGTGATCCATATTTGTATGTCTGCAAACCCTTGTATTTAATCAACTAATGAACTAGGTACCATAATCAGTGACTATGTTATCAGGAATACTGCTATAGCAGATTACATGCTGGAGGAAATACACGGCTAATGTTGGTAAGTGAATATCCTTTCTGAAGGACAAATAGATTGCCATCTATATCAACTGATCAACGATGACTATACTTTCTGTGTATCAATATTTGGTCTATTCTTGTAAATCTGTGATGAACTCAATAATAACATCTTTCCTGAGTCATGAATATAGTGACAGCAGTATGTTGACTCTGTTGCTGGTATCCTGTGGGATATTGATTTGATAGCATACTTCATAGCTGCTGAGATACTTCATTATGAATGCATTCATTGTAGGCCAATGGAATTGACTAGACTCTAATGAGCAGTTTTTACAATTTCAAGGTAACTGGACACAGAGTCATCATGAAGGAGAGTTATCGATTTGTCATGGAGAGCATCATCTGTGGGGAAATATATTCTCCCCTTATAGTCTAGACCTCCAGCGATGACAGTCTATTTGTTCTATTCTTTAGATTCGGCTGTAGCCATTGAATTATCGACTAGCGTACCTGACATGACATCTACCAATTGGTCAGCAGGCTGGACATTCTCAATTGCCATTAAGAGGTCATTGTAGGGTTAAATATTTATGGTCACCAAGAGATATTGGACAGACATCTCACAGCTAATCTGATTATCGTACCATCTCGATAAACTATTGACAAAGTATGTTGTTTCTTTAAGGTGCTCAATACTGAAGTGGTATTCTGACAATAATACAGCCCAACAGACCTTTCTCTGGAAGAGCTCTTTCAATATCCAGAAATACTAGAGATTGTTTTTGTTGAACTGCACCATGACTTTGTGACTTGCTCTATTCAGATTTTGTTGCCATTGCTCGAAGGTCTCAACGATGGCAGAAAGCTCACATTCTTATCAGTCGCAGTTCTGCCAAGCTTCCAAATTCTTTCCAGTGTAGAAAGTGCCTGGTCAGCAGATGCTGAACCTGTTCTACTGGTTCAGAATATCTGCAATAGCAAAGGCGCTCACATCAGGCTGATAGATAATTGGTGTGGATGCATTACAATGTTGCAGGATCAGTACCACAAAGAAGGCCTCTTTGAGCTTTTCCAAGGTAAATTCAGCATATCTCAGCTGCTCGCATTTTGGCTTTCCTTTTTCGTTTTGTAGCAAGTTTGATATGGGTGATATTGTATTGGCATATTCCGGAATGAACCTTCAATAGAAGTTTGTGGAGACGAGAAGGATCTGTACATCCCATACTGATATGTATGTAAGCCCATACTCAGTCATGATGATCTGAGTTATTTCAATGTTGATACTGTTAGTACTGATTACGAAGCTGAGAAAGCTGATATCCGAGACTCAAAATTGCCACTTTTACACTTTGCAATACAGGATGGACTGCTGCAGCTGTTGCGGTACTGTCCACACATGTTCAAAGTATCCCTTCTCTGTAGTTGACTAGATCGGGATGTTATTAGTATAAAACTTTGCAAGGTTGTCAATGTAAGGCAACAAAGGCAATTGTCAATGTACACATAAATAGTAGCCAGTATATTTGTCAGAGAGAATAGTTTGACATTGTACTGAAACTTAATGTATCGGATTCAGAACATCATCTTGTACTTTTACATTTCCCTATATGCATAAGGTGATAGGCTCCAAAACGGTCTAATGTTGCGACGATTCTAGTACTACCTTCACTGTGATTCATTTCCGAGACGATCGGAAAGATATACAAGGTTTTGATTGTACCTATGTTGAGAGTTCAGTAGTCAACACGGAATTTTAAACTGTTGTACTTCTTCTTTGCAACATATATCAGTGCAGTTGATGGTAATGATGACTGGTGGATGATACCATTGATCAAATTTGTCATGATATAGGCCTTTGGAGTTCTCAACACAACCTCTAAAAGTTCATAGATAGGGACACATGGTACCTTCTATCCGGATTCCAAATCGATCACATTGTTAATTAATCAGTATGGTGACAGTGTATCTACCTTGATGTTATGAAAGGTGTCTACAATTGCATGATAGTTTGCAGTAATCTTGCTGCCATCATCTGTAGATACCATTTCAGGTGCCAAATCTCCATTTATTGTTAGTAGCTTTGTGGTTGTATTGTTGAGATGGAGGTGAACATTATTGGAATCTAAAAGCCTTTGTCGTAATGAGTTATTCTCCATGAGAACCCCTACTGCCCAATATTCCCTATATATCACAGTCAGCTGATAGCAATCATTCGGGTACGATCTATATGTAACTCTTCTGTCACAACTACAGCCACTGCTTCTGCTGGCACTGTCAACTCCAGGGACTTTTCTCACCTTGTATACTGATAATATCTTTCATGAAAGCACCCAGCAATCCAGTGCAATCACTGATTAATACAGCAAATACCTTGAAAATCTCATTGCAATCTAAGAAACTCTCGAATGTGATGTCTTCAAATAGATGTATGTCAGGAAACTTATTCGCTTTACCATCTTCCTGCGATCAACACTGTTCAGTTACCTGTGAATGAACTGATGTTACCTGGGTGGCCAGTATTGTTTATGCATCGTATTAGGAGTTTTCCCTTAGAAGATGTATGAGGTACGGTGGGAGCTGTAGGGTAATCCAAGGTGAGCGCCGTTTGGAGGATATTTGATATTACACCCATGGTGTCCCTTTCACTGAGCACCCAAAGTCTTTGCGATGTCCATGCTTAGCCGATAGCAAGCTATGACAAAGCAGAATGATTAACCCGCAAGGGGGGCAGTATACCTTCTCGATTGGACAGCGATAGTTTAAACACCTAGCTGGCAGATACCTTGTTCTGAGCACATAGGGTGGCATGCTATTGTATGCCTTGGTCCCTGATAATCAGGAACTTACACGCATTGCTGAATCAGAATAACACCATAGCGGGAATTCTCACATCAGCTGTATATAATTCTTTCAATCAGAACTTTTCTTCATTATATGGATCTATTTGGGACAGCAGGTTAGAGATCTTTTTGCTGGAAAGCCTTTCCTGCTGCCAAACAATAGTATTCGATCTGAGGGAATTTACTATGAGTGTGCTGAAATACTAAAAGCTCATATGTTATCTACATCCCGGTAGTTGTGGCTACCTATTGAGAACACATATTCGGGTCTTCCTACTGATGATATGGCTGAATGGATAACCAGACCGTCAAGAATACAACTCTGTTGAGAAAATAAGATGCAATGGTGGAAAGATAAGTGGCTGAGCATCAGTTGGTCGCCAATAAAAGTCTATGAAGTTAAACACATGCTCTTAATCCACTATCCAATTCGATATTGAGTCAAGAGATGTAAGTAGAAGTGATGGTTCAATGAATGTGTCAGCTTTCTTTGTCAAAACTTGTTTTCTGCATGCATGCATACAGTCCAGAAGAAAAGCCAACAGGTATAGTTGCTATATGGCAAAATCTTGAGACATGAGGATAAGCTGCAGAGATGCTTCATACTATAAAAAGTGCCAAAAGCCAAATGGAAAAATAGTGCAACCAGTCAAAATCGAGTAATCAGCCTAACGATCGGAATCCATATCTATCTAGTACAAACGTTGAAGTTATAGATGAGTGAGATCGAGTGATTCCGCACTGTATATAAAAGAACTGCCTCTGTGCCCGCAAAGTAACAAGGTAAGCTCTAGCAGCAATCCACAGTCAGAACGCATCAGCATACAAGAACATAAAATATTATTAAGTTTTCTACTCAACGAAAATTACGATTATCTCTTATACAGTTTCTAGATCTCAATTCTACTGTACTTTACACACACGTCATCTATGAACCAGCTATTACCAGAGAAGAGTTTTGCTATGCAGTGCTCTTCTGTCTTGTCTATAACATCTCTAAAGAAGATCTACACTGGTACTACACCAGACAACTGCCCTCTGAGTATGATGACAATGGATCAGACTACCTACACGACTCCTACAACTTCTAGGGAGTAGGCGGCTATACTTATACAACAGTACTAAGTATCCCCATAACAGTATAATATTTTGGATACAATCAAAATTGTTTATGACTACAAATTGTTTTATTTGCAATAACAGAGCATGCTGCGGAATACACTATCCCAACAATCCAACAGGACAGTTGTTCGATATGTGAGTACAGAACATTCCACACTTTGCTGCAACGGACAGTATAGACATTGCACTCAGATAAATCAACACAGACTACGGAATAGTACCTGCACAATAAATTTCAGATCCTTCACATTTCCCACTTAACAGTTACACAATGGCGAGTCACAGGTACCAACTGATATTTGGAGCAGACCAGTTTTCACCTACCTCGTCTGGAGTCAGCAAGATAAAACAGCCCTCCAGATCCTTCTCAGACTGGGCAAAGAGAGTGCAAGAGAATTTAGAGAAGTCGAGGCAGCAAAATGTAGCTTGACGAGAGGCCTTGGAATACCAGGACACTGAAATAACTGATACAGTACAGAGTCAGGTCAACCATCTGGATGAAGACATTGAACTCCTAGTTGAGACCTGCAACAATGAGAAAGAAGCAATCGAGGAGGAATTCGAAGGTGTTAGACTAGCTTGTCAGCTCTTCAGTCAATAGGTGTAAACTGACAAGGTACTAGGACAACGAGTCCTGCAGGGACATGAAGAGCAGATTTACATATTGAATGCAGTACTGAAGGAAGCGAGAACAGGAATCAACAACCTCTAGATGCAGAATGACACTATCATATTGCATGCAACAAAGGAATTCTAGAACCTAAGCAGAAGGATTGAGTTGTACGAGATGGAAGTATGCACACTTGTGGCTAACTATGCGGTATGGAATCAGAAATTCAAGGCTCAGAGTAAACAGTTAAAGCATGTAGAACAAATAAGTCGGGAACAGGTCCTGTCATGGTAATATATTCAGAAACTTCCAGGACAGGTAGACAACCTTGAAAAAATAACTACTGGTTTCATCACAGTGTTCGGAATGGCTAAGTTCTCGGATTCAATGCCAGTATATTCAGATCTGAGAGTCAATATTCAGCAGTGGCAGCAGAGAACAGAAGAACAGAATAGGAACATTTTACCAATATCCAATTCAGACGTTGCAGAAATCGTGGGCCTTTGAGTAAGATCCAGCACGGATATAGGAATACCAGATGCACCACCTTTGGAAGTCTCAGGCAGAGCACCACTACCGACAGGGGATCGGTTAAATGATCTACCACCACCTGCAAACTATCTGTTGAATGATCCACCACTGCCACCCTCATCATACCCGTCGCGGTCAGGATCACAATGCCGAGAATACTGTAGTATGAAGCGAGACGAGAAATCCAAGGATTCATGGTCGAAGCTATTGGATCCGGCTAAGTTTAGAAGCAAGGCTTCAGAAGACTTCGATGTAAGGTGGATGAGTATGGAAGTATTCGTTACTGACCAGCCATACCTGTTTACTCGATCCGGCCTTCAAATTCAGTATGTACGAGAGAGCCTGGAGGAGCATGCCGTATCATCGCATATGAACTGAGAGTTGGAGACATCGAAAAGAAATCATAAAGAAAGTTGGTCTGGTTATCGTACGGCTATCCAAGTACATTTTCACAACAATCACCAACAGGAAACAGCATACAAAGCTATAACTGAGCTTAAGTACACCGGTAGCATTCAGTATATGATTACCAAATTCCACACCGTCAACACGAAAGCAGGAATAGTAGGGGTTGCGTACCAGACAATGCTGATGAGCAAGCTGCCACCCCTCATTTTTAAGCAGCTCAGTTTGATCAAACCGGCTGACAGAACGGATGAAGAACTATGAGAAATGATCATCAATGTTGGAAGAATGTTGACATCCGGCAAGCCACAGAAAAGAACTTCACAATTATCAGCAAATCTGGAAGCAGCGACAGCCACGACACCTCCAGCAAAGTTAGTAATAAAGGCAGGATCTAACAGCGCAGGGGTATTGGAGACAGTTTTCAGTGACAACGTTTGGCTCAGCAGCGGAATCAGTACAAGTCCAGTACCAGCACAAAGGATTTGTCCACACTAAATCCGTTTAAGAATGCTGACGGAAAAACCTTTGCTCAGCCAACAGAAGCTATATCAAAAGATGAACTGGCACGAAGGAGAGCAGCAAAGAGGTGTCAACGCTGCGTATAGCTGGCTGAAATAAAAGGATATCACAGCATCATGTTATGCATTCGGGAAATCAAACTGTCCAAGATAACTGCCGATGTCGGACAACCGAAAGCATATCAAATGATGAAGGTAAAGGTATATGAACAGAAAGAGGAAGTAAATGATTATGTCATTGAGGAAGAAGGAGAAGTAACTTCGGATGGAGAAATACCATCAGATCCGGAGGAAGAAAGACAGCAAAAAGATTCAGATATTGTGAAAGATTGATAGTAACAACAAGACTAAAAATTAGTAGGTATGAATTACATGGAGAAATATAGAGATTAGGCAGGAAAAGGCCTTGATTAGTTGTTACACCGAACAAGTTATACATCACCAAAGGCCATCAGAGTGGGTTCACATACGATCACTCGACGATAGCCGTATCGGGATACTACAAGCGCCATCCCAGGACGTCATCGAAACTACACAGAATATCACTCGCACCCAACGAAATCAGACAAGCTGTCATGCAGTCAACCACACCACCGATAAGGAGTTTAAGGTGGTTATTGGGACTATATCCTGCCAGCTAATGCCATCGATAATACGAAGACAGCTGAAAGGCTGTAGATACGAAAGCACCTGCATTTACAGCATAGCTGACAAAGTCTCTTATGTCCCTCACGATCGAAAGGATACCATTTGTCTGGAAGCAAAGAGATCGAAAGGATACAATAGGTCCGGACCACAGAAGTCCGAAGGACTGATGTCAATAGAGATTCTATTCGTCTGAGTTAGAGATCTGAGCGGAAAGATACAGAAAGTCCGAAAGAGCGCTGCAGGGCAGGAAGGGTATTGGTACGAAGGGAAGGTTAGGTAGAGGAGCTCATGAGAAAAGCATAGATAGAAGTAATTCTTAGAGTGAGCGGATAGAGATATAACGACCTCTAGAATCTTCGAGGGTAGAAGGGCAAGCTTCTCGATGAGGAGAACAAGCCTTAACAATATACTCATTGAAAGCCAAAAATCTTTGTCTTGAATCTTCTTAGTGACTTTCACATCCTGAGCGAATCTTTATAACTTCCATCGCAAGCAAGTCCTGAAAGCAGTAAGGATACTACTTGTACCGGTAAATCTGAGGTGATGCTCCCGGTGTTACATTATATTGTTAGCAAAGAAACACTTCTGTTGAAGCTATCTTTCTACCCTCCAAGCGGTCAAAGGTTCTTGACGCTTATGCCCTGTTATATTCCGGATATTGGCTGCCATATCTCACAGGGAGAGTGCTGGTATCATGAACCAGATTTCGACCTTCACACCAGCTGGGAAAGAATATCTCTCCCCAAGGGAAGCTATCACTGTGAGCTTGTGCGAGAGGAGAACTACATCCAGTTAACTTTAGCCGTCACTATCCATCGATGAAAAACTGAAGTACCATACCATGCACACCTCCAAAAGCAGCAATCCCTCGCATACCTAAAGATAGTCATCTTCCTAGCCCTGATTGAAACCATTGTCCTCCCAGATCTGTGAATGACCCATTCATCAGACTACGAACCTTCATTACCGCTGCACCAAGAGGCTGGTGCGAGGTACCTTATTGATTGGAATCTCAATTTAGCCCCCTTCTTCGGAACTTGGAGCTTCTATAACAGGATATTTCAATGACATGTCTGGGATATACTCTGAGCAATGACAGATACTGGGTCTGATACGATAATGGGTGAGGCAGTGATGCTAGTATGAAGGGAAAGTGCGTTGGTAGTAGCAGGAGATAAAGGGAAAGAAGTAGCCTGTTATGAGCCCATTGTGCAGAATGATATTCCTCATTGGGTGGTCTCTTTGATAAACAGCATCGAAGCAGAGTTGAACCGTATAAATGTATTGGTTACGCAGACTCAAGGAAGCAACATCAAGATCAGAGAAGTATTGCCTGAGTTGGTCAGAGCATACGAAGTCCTAGTCTTTAGGCAGAATGAAATCTATGATGCTGTGGCTTCAGGAGTTGATAACCTACAGAGGGTGCAACTAGAATATTACTCAGACATCGTTGCCCAGTCCCAGGTATTTGCGGCCAATGTTAGTGCTGCAATTGCCATTGCAAAGGCACAGTCTTCCGAAGCATATAAGGAGCTACACCTGGCCCTTGGAAAGCAGATTCAGGCCTTATCAGCAGTGTAGACCTCTCTCTCTGGCATATTGGAAAAGAGGGAAAGAGCTCAGGAACGGCTCGCTCTCCAAGTATACACCCAGTCAGAAGAACTTACCAGTGTCAAGCAGAAAGCCAGCGAAGAGGCTAAAAGAGTGATGGAACTCAACAAGAAGGCTGACGCTGAGAAGAAGCAGAGAGAGTGTGATATAAGGAAAACTCGAAGGGATATGGAAAAGAAGTTTTGGGAGTTCACAACAACCCTTATGACTAGGCTATCAGACGAAACCACCAAGAAATCTATCAAGTCACTAGCAAGATCTGTCCTTGGGCATCAAGAAGGAGATATCAAACCAAGTGATGAAGGGTTCAACCTTCGTTACTCTATAGGTACCAAAGGAGAAGGATATTGGATCAAAGAAGCCCTTACTCTGGACCCTCAGGGTGCCACACCGCTACCATGAGGTTCTGCTGCAGAATCCAGCCTCTCTGGCTCTGAGGATGAGGAAGGAGGGGGAGGTGGTAGTGGAGAAAGCGGAGGAAGTGGTGGAGGTAGAGGTGGAGGTAGAGGCGGAGGTAGAGGGGAAGGAGGTGGAGGAGGTAGAGGAGGAGGAAGTGGAGAAAGTAATGCAGGAAGTTTACATCCAAGTCAAATACCTCTACCTCCTTCTGGCAGCACAGACTATGAGATGCCACCTCCCAATCCTCACCTACCAGCAAGATCCTCCAAGAAAGACAAAATGAAAATGCCTCCAGTCTTCAGAGGGGATAAGAAGGATCCCAAGGAAATTTATCAAAGGTGGATTCGGTCAGTGGAACGTTATCTCCAGTACTTCCGCGACGAATTCCACAATGATATCGACAAGATCATATGGATTGGAGGGCTCTTAGAAGACAAGGCCCTAGCCTGGTATGATAACCGTGATGAGGACATAAAGAAATTCTTCCAGGTTGATAACTTGAAGTCGTTCACCAGCACGATGGAAGAAAGGTTTGTCGATAAGCAGGAGGAAGAGAAATCCTAATGAAAGATAAATGATCTGAAGTATACTGAACATATTGAGGACTACCTGACGAAGATGGAAACTCTCAAATTCCGAGTATATCTCAGCGGAACCTCTTACATCCATTCCCTTAAACAAAGAATGAATGAAGAAATCCTGGATCGAATGTCAACTGCAGAAGTACCACCCAAGGATGACATGGCCTTCATCGAGTTAATGGGACGAGTGGGTATATCACACAAAGATCGGTTAGCAGAAAAGAATAGGTCTCATCAGAACCGTGACAACTCTCAAGGTGAGAAGGGAAACAAGCAGAAGAGAGATGAGCACCAGGGGAAGGACAAGAACCAAGAAATGAATCCAGAAAAAGACAAAGGTTCTGATCCGAAGAAAGCTCGAACTGAGAAGAAGTGACTGAAGCCTATCAATTCTGATAATACCAAAGCCCTTAAGGGTATTCCTGAAAGTCTGCTAGAAGCAAGAGCCAAACACAACGAATGAAAATATTGTGGGTCCTCTAAGCATGATCGATGGTTCATCTGTAAGAATCCCATCAAGGTTTCGTCTAGCAAGAAGAACAAGAAACCCAAGGATAAGAAGGAAGTCCCGAAGCAGGAGACTACAGCCTCCAGTTCAAAGGTCAGACCAAGGGGCTTGGCTGACAGAATTACAGCGTCTGCAACTCATGCACCCTTGAACAGGCTATATGAGGTACATTCTGATGGAGTGGAAATTGACAATTGAGAGACGCTGGGTTTCTTATGTCTTTTCTTAGGTTTATGATTGCGATCTTTCCTTTCAGGTATAGGTACCCACAAACTGTCAGATCTGAAGTTTAGTTTTAATGAGAAACGATTTCTTTCCATATAAAAAGAGTGCCTGAGGATGAGTTCAGAACTCGAAATATGCTGGTCATATAGTACTCAAGTGCAAACATATGACTACCACATTATCGAAACAATCATAAAACACCTCTACATATATAACTACCACTGGAACCACAACGCGTTGCAGTTGGAGCTGTGTCAAAAGGCAGTTCATCATAGTTTCTACACGAAAAGACAGAAAACGCAAGGTCTCAGTCGAAACACCTCAACCTCAACTCAAGAAGGCAAAGCAATTACCTCTAGAACCAAAGACTGGTTCAAGACCTACAGCACACATGTTTGCATCATTCAAGGACAAGAAGAATGTCATAGTGAGGGTCCTTCTGGAAACATGATGTGATACGCCTATGATGTCTAAACAATGGGCTGAGACTAATGGTGTTCCATTGGTTACTCGAACAGAACCAAAGTCAGTTGAGAAGTTCAATGGCGAGATTGTAGAAGGAGCTGGATGGCAGTATACCTTTTCAGTTACTCTTCAGTACATATGCCATTATACCAATGAAACCTTCGAAATTGGACCTATAGAACCAGCAACTGATATCATGTTACCTAACTGGTGAATTGTCAAGTATGGAGCACTCAGAGGAATCACTGAAGAAGGTGACAAGCTCCAATTCACATCGAAGCATTGCCATCAGCACTGTACAAAGGCAGCATTCAGCTCATTTTCGATTGAATATGATGATAGCATCCTCAAGTTTGGTACTGATCCACAATAGATCGGAGTAATCAGGTCTATGCATATTAATGCAGCAGGTGAAATGGAGATCGATTGGGTCAAGCGAATTCCATGGCAGTATCAAGACTTTCAGTCAGTTTATAATGGAGAAACTGCAAATACTCTACCACCACATCGATCATATGACCATGAAATAGACTTATAAGATGGGGAGCAGCCTTCGTGGGGTCCCATCTATGCTCTTTCTGAAAAAGAACTTTCGGTCCTAAAGGAATATCTAAAGGAGATGTTCGATTCTGGCAAGATTCGTCCAAGCAAGTTGCCAGCTGGAGCACCAATACTCTTCGTCTCGAAGCCTTCTGAAAGGGGTTTAAGATTGTATGTAGATCACAGAGGACTCAACCACGTTACGATTATGAATTGGTATCCTTTACCACTTACGAACGAACTTAGGGACAGAGTTACTGGCTCAAAGCTTTTTACGAAGATTGACCTGAAGGCTGGTTACAATGTCATTCGAATAAAGCCTGGTGACGAATGGAAAACAGCATTTCGTACGAGATATGGATACTATAAATACTTGGTTATGCCCTATAGATTGGCAAATACGCCAGCCTCATTCCATGATATGATGAATGAGATCCTGAGAGATCTAATCGATCATGGCGTTGTGATTTATAAAGATGATATCCTCATCTATACCAAAGATGAAGAAGAGCATATATGATTGACAAGAGAAGTCCTTAGTAGATTACAGGAAAACAACTTGGCTATAGCACCAAATAAGTGTGAATGGCATCAGAAACAAGTTGAATTCCTTGGTTATATCATATCAGGAGAAGATATCAGTATGGCAGAAGATAAGGTTGATACTATCCTGAAATGGGAAACACCAGACTCAGTCAAAGACGTTCAGTCGTTCTTAGGATTTGCCAATTTCTACTGACGCTGCATAAAGGACTTTTCGAGAATCTGCAAACTATTGACAGACCTTACCAAACAAACTGGTGAGCGGTTCGATTGGAAGGCAAACCCACGTTGTCAACAGGCTTTCGATTTGTTAAAGAAGTCTTTTACTGAGGTACCAATCCTTCGTCACTTTGAACCTGAACATCCTGTGATCATTGAGACTGATGCCAGCAACTTCGCCATCAGTGCTGTCCTTTTTCAAGTAATTGATGGACGATTACATCCTGTGGCCTACCACTCTCGCGAGATGGATAAGGCAGAGATTAACTATGAGATTCAAGACAAGGAGATGCTAGCAATAGGATCTGCCTTTAAAGAATGCAGGCGTTATCTTGAAGGTGCAGCCCATCAAATCAGTATGTTTACCGATCACAAGAATCTTGAGTACTTCACCACTACTAAGATATTGAATCAAAGGCAAGCCCATTGGAGACAGGAACTAGCTGGATATGATTTGATGATATTCTACCAACCAGGCAGTGCAAATGGGAAACCATGTACATTATCTAGGTATTCAGAGTACCGCCCTAAAAAGGGAGGAGGTAGTATCGAACAAAACGAAATTCAACCAATACACTGCATTCTAAGATCCAATCAGTTGGTAACATCTGAAGGGGAAACAGTCCAGGTGGCAGCAGCGAAGCTAAGTGGCGAACAGATAATGATTTCCTCAGCTAAGTTGAGGTCAATCCCAGTAGTCAAGTTCAATTCTTGGTTATTAGAAGCAGTGGTAGGCGCTGCAAATAACGATGCTACATGGCAGGAAGAGTACGTTAGAGCAATGGAAGGAAGTTCAAGTCCTATCATCTTGTTTGAAAATGAAGCCCTTTATTATAAAGGCAGGCTGTAGATCCCAGACGATCTGCAGTTACGAAAACAGATACTCAAAGCAGAATATAATTTGAAGGTAGCAGGACATATGGGACAAGATAAGACAATTGAGCTGGTCCGAAGGAACCTCTTTTGGCCAGAGATGGAAACGTTCATCGAGGACTATGTCTGCTTATGCCCTGAATGCCAGAAGAACAAAGCAGCTCGTGACGCTCACTACGGACTTCTACAACCGCACAAATTAGCTTACTGTCCATGGGATTCAATCTCTATTGATTTCATTATCGATCTACCTGTGGCTGAAGGCTGTTCATCGGTCTGGGTTATTGTTGACAGATTCACAAAGATGGCACACTTCATACCACTGAAAGATGGCAAGAAGAATGCCACAGACCTGGTTAATATCTTCCTAAAAGAAGTATGGAGATTACATAGTCTACCATCGAACATAGTATCAGACAGAGATTCTCGATTCACCTCAGCATTTTGGTCTTCCTTGATTGAAGCACTCGATATTCAGCTAAAGATGTCTTCACCATTTTATCCACAAACTGATAGATAAATGGAAAGAGTAAACCAATCATTGGAGTGTTACCTACGAAACTACTGCAACTATGAACAGGATAACTGGTCTGAGATGTTGCCAATAGCAGAGTATGCCTACAACAACTCACTCACCACTACGACTGGCATGTCACCTTTCTTTGCGAATTATGGGTTTGATCCTCAAACGAATTGGCCTGTTGAAGTAGAGGCAAAGAATCCGGCATCAAGGAACTATGTTCATTGGATGTCAAGTGTGCATGACCTGTGTCGAAAAGGTTTAGAAAAGGTAAATGAGAGAATGGGAAAGTATCATGATAAGCGTACTAAGGAACCTCCGAATCATTCGGTTGGTGATCTAGTAATGCTAAATGGAAAGAACCTTAAGACCAGATGCCCATCTAGAAAGCTAGATGCGAAGCTACATGGTCCTTTCAAGGTGCTAAAAGTACTTTCACCCACCGCATTAAAGCTTGAATTGCCTAAGCATTGGCGAATTGATAATACTTTCCATGTCTCTCTCATTGAACCCTGTCAAATGGCCACTGTTCCAATCAGATTTGCACCAGAACTCGCAATCAGCGAAGGAAACGAATTGGGTTATGATATACAAGGCTACGAGTATGAAATAGGCTATGAGTTGAAGAGTTCATGGGCAGCCAGTATAGCAAGGAACGAAAGAAGGTGCTATACCTGGTTAAATGGAAAGGATATCCAGACAAAGCAGACTGGACTGAGGAATCCTATGAGAACTTTGATGACAAGGGATTATTAAGGGATTATCATAAGCGGAATTCCCAGGCAGCTAAAGACAAGAGGTTGCGCTAGTACCTTTTCGCTATGAAGGGTTTTTAATGGCTAGCAAGACACATAGGAAAAGTGATTGTTTTTTTGATGCATAAGGAGTTGTATTTTTACCAAGGAGGAAAGAAGGGACTTTGGATTTTGGACACAAGAGGTCATTTTTACCAAAGGCAACGAAGAGCAGATAGTATGATCGTTCAGAGACGAACTCTATAAGACGGGGGAGAGTATTACACCTCACAAGTTGTACTTCACCAAAGGTCATCGGAGCGCAGTCACGTATGATCACTCGACGATAGCCTTATCGGGATAGTACAAGCGCCATCCCTGGACATCATCAAAACTACACAGAATATCACTCGCACCCAACGAAATCAGATAAGCTGTCATGCAGTCAACCACACAACTGATAAGGAGTTTAAGGTGGTTATTGAGACGATATCCTGCCAGCTCATGCCATCGATAATGCGAAGACAGCTCAAAGGCTGTAGATACGAAAGCACATGCATTTGCAGCATAGATGACAAAGTCCCTTATATCCCTCACGATCGAAAGGATACCATTCGTCTGGAAGTACAGAGATCAAAAGAATACAATACGTCCGGACCACAGAAGTCCGAAGGACTGATGTCAGTTGAGGTTCTATTCGTCTGAGTTAGAGATCTGAGCGGAAAGATACGGAAGGTCCAAAAGAGCGATGAAGGGCAGGAAGGGTATTGGTGCGAAGGGAAGGTTAGGTAGAGGAGCTCATGAGGAAAGCGTAGATAGAAGTAATTATTAGAGCGAGAGGATAGAGGTATAAAGACCTCTAGAATCTTCGAGGGTAGAGGGGCAAGCTTCTTGATGAGGAGAACAAGCCTTAACAATATACGCATTGAAAGCCAAACATCTTTGTCTTGAATCTTCTTAGTGACTTTCACATCCTGAGCGAATCTTCATAACTTCCATCACAAGCAAGTCCTGAAAGCAGTAAGGATACTACTTGTACTGCTAAACCTGAGGCGACGCTCCCGATGTTACATTAGTTCTGATTGATTCTAAGAGAATTCCGGTAGAGATGAAACTGCTGACCAGTAGTATCGCAAACAACACCTTCTATAACAACCAATATAAATAACTACAACATCAAGTGCCACAGCAAAATCAACTTATTCGATCTCGCAAAAATACCCTGCCAACTATCAGAATCAGAACCACTGAACACATTCGCAAGTATCGATACCATACCTCTCAAACCAGAGGAGCCCCTCGAGGCATATTTCTGACACGAGCCATCAACTGTATCTCTCTGGAACATGTTCTGGATCCAGACAGCAGTATACGGAGGTGGCCTAGCAATTGACAATCCCATATTTGGTACTTTCTGAACCACATATTTGGGCATCCACGTTGACTTCAAGGATCAAGTTCCTTGTTATTGCGAACACAACTGCAAATACCTCCACACAACCATCGAATGTACACTTGATGCTTTACCCACAATCTACTAAGAACCAGAATATGAGTGGTAATTATTTCTCACGATCCATTGCGGCCGACCCATTGTCAAAAGGAATACTACCAAACAATAATACTCCCCCTCAAAAGAGGAACCTACCGATAAAAAACAAAACACCTGCGATGATTGTATTTACTATGAAGTAAACAAAGTACACAAAATCCTGAAAATGTTAATAGGGGACAGATCTGTCTAATGTTTCGTTATGGATTATACGGATAGAATAGGAACAATACAGCGATTTCCAGTACCTGCTATGCTCGAACCGAGATCGAAATCATTTCCTATATCGCCTCAGTACGCCATGGTATTCAAGATACCAGTGGTCAGAAGAAAGAATGGTCTCAACGCAAAAGATGTTAGTGGTTAGACAGTATGCCTTCCTAATATGTATATCATCCCTCTTGGTTTGGCTATGAAAATTATCGTACTCTCAAAACGTTCGAAGTAATACCGATACACGCTGACTACGACGTTCTAATACCTGCGTGGTATTTGAAACAATAGAAAGCAAGAGGAGCAACATATATTTGTTTGCATTTTACAGATTGTGAACTGATGTATTACAATCACTGAAGAATACACTCAAACTGAAAAATCACTTATGACGAAAAAGTTATTTTTCACAAGGAAGCAATCAACATCAGTTCAGTATGCTTTGCAGTGACAAGTATACTTGCGGAAACACTATCACCAAAGTATCATACATGTATATTAATGTTTGACCCTCACAAGACTGAAAAGCTACCTATATACGGCCTACATGACCATGAACTCCACTTAAATGTACCTGATTATCAAGTGAAACTGGGACCTATTTACCATCTTTTCCAGGAAAAACAACAACTGCTAAAAGAATATATTAACACAATGATATGAGAAGGAAAAATACAACTATCCAAGGGACAGGCTGGGACTCCAATCTTGTTCGTATAGAAGCCAAATAAATGAGGACTACATCTTTACATCGATTATTGGAGATTCAACAATTTGACACTCAAATACAAGATAGCTCTGCCTTTGATGGATGAATTACAAAGTGGAATGAAGGGAGCGACTTGGATTGCAAAGTTGAACATGAAGTTGGGTTATCATTTGATTCGATTGGTCAAGGGACATGAATGGAAGAAGGCCTTCAGAACGAAATTCAGGTCATACGAATATACAGTCATGCCATTTGGATTAAATAACGTACCTGCTACTAGTACTTTTCAATGTTGGATTAATGGTATCCTCCAGCCATTCTTGGGAGGAGGGAAGGACATAACGGTCTGCTGTATTGATGATATCCTTATCACCACCAAAGGGGTACAAGAAGAACACCACATATAAGTAGGAAAGGTACTCTAAGTCCTACAGCATAACAACCTCGTGGTGGAGATAGACAAGTACAAGTTCAACAAGCAGGAGGTCGAGTTTCTTGGATTGTTGGTTAGCAGCAAAGAACTACAAATGGCACCAAGCCAAAGCGATTCCATTACGAAATGGCCTATGTCCAAAACACTGAAAGAAGTTCAGGTTATTATGGGCTAATCACATGTGTATCAACAATTCATGAGGGGATTGGCTGGTATTGTCTCCCCAATCACTCATACCCTCACAGGTGACGGAAAGAACTTCAAGTTCGGCGAAGCAGCCCAGACAGTGTACTTCAAAATATGTATCTTGTTTGCGACAGAAAACACACCGATATTACGGAACTATGACGGTATTCTACCTACTATGGTTGAAACGGACGCTTATAATTTCGCAATGAAAGCGATCCTGTCACAAAAGTTCGAAGACAGCAAAATACATCCTCTCACTTTCATATCAAAGAAGTATTCACCAGTCGAACTTATCTATCAAATATATGATAAAGAAATGCTCGCTATCGTATACGCGATGATGATATGGCACTGTTACCTGCAGGGAGTAACCCATACAACTACAGTCCTTTCTGATCATATAAACCTCCAATACATCAAGGAAACATATCAACTCAATCAAAGACAGGCTCAATAGGCAGAAGTATTGGAGGAATACATCTTCAAAATCGTTTACAGAAAAGGAACGGCAAATGGAAAGGCCAATACATTATCATGGTACCCAGAATTCGTCCTAAAAGAGGGGGGTATAACTTCAGCAACCTTGTTAGGACCAGAATAATAGGTAGATATTGGAGCAATGGAGATTGATTATGACAACTGGGAGGAAATGATTTTGGCAGGACTTTTGGTAAATCAGTTGGTTGGATCAGCAAAGGAAAAATTCAGAAGGAAATAGGTCAGGACAAGCAGTATCAGAAGATACTATGGAAAGTACAGGATAAGGACTGGAATGTTGACGGAAGGTTTGATATTGATGCAAAAGGAATGTTGTGTTGGAAAGGAAGATTATATCTGTCTGAGAGTTTTCAGAGTGAGGTCCTCCGTCAGGAATACGTCTCACCCATTGCTGTTTTTTTTTGGTGGCAAATACTCACTGAAGATCATCACAAGAAACTTCAACAGGTCTAAGGTCGAGGATGATGTTCGACATTAATACAACAAGTACGATTCTTGTCAACAGACAAAGACACCGTAATACACGAATCATGGACTGTTACATCCACTCGAACTACCATCGTTACCATTGACCTATATATTGGTAAACTTCATTACTGACTTACCAGTATGAAAAGGAAACAAAATCATTATAGTAGTGGTCAATAGGTTTACCACGATGGCACACCTTATCCCACCGAATAAATGAAAGTCATCCAGAGTAGCTGAGCTATTCCTCAACAACGTATGGAAATATCATGGTATGCCGATAGATATAGTCTCGGATCGCGACACAGTCATCACCAGATAATCTTTAGCTGACCTATACAGTTTTCTTGGAATCCAACTTTCAATGTCAACCGCATTTCACCCGCAAACTGACGGTCAGATGGAACACCTCAATCACACTATTGAATAGTATCTTTGGACGTATTGCAACTATGAGCAACGCAACTGGACTGAGTTCTTACCTATGGCAGAGTACGCTAATAATAACTCGAGATACGCTTCTACCAAGATCATGCCTTTCTCCACCAACTATGATCACGAGGCGCATACAAATTGGCCTACAGGGTTTCAGTTCCAAAATTCCAGTTCAGAACTATTAGCTCATTACATGATTGATGTTTACTGGTGTTTAGAGCAACAGCTGGAAATGTTCAAAGATAGGATGCGAAAATATTACTATCGGAAACATCGATCGCAACCTCAGTACAGGGTAGGAGATTTGGTCATGCTTGATGGACAAAACATACGTATCAAGCGACAGTCCTGCAAGCTCAACGACACAATGTATAGACTATTTAGAATTGCCACGTTCAGAGGAAACAAGCAGTGATGTCGATTCAAACTCTCTACGACATGAAAAATCTCTGCTACCTTGTACGTGGTGTTGCTGGAGTTCTATAGAGGTGACGCTTCAGAGAGGGAAGTACCATCAATTCTGGCCGACGATGGTGGATGGATCTCGGAATCCATTGTGGTCTGTGGACCAACAGATGACAATCACCGCAAACACGTATTCCTGATCCAGTGGATAGAGTTCTCACACGACGAAAACACCTGGGAATCTTCAGAGTACCTTTCTGATACTGCATCCAATCTCATCAACGAGTACTATGCTAAGAATCATGCAATGGAAAAAGATAAATGATGGAAACCTACCACAAAACCAAAGTCACAAAAGAGACAGAGCTAATTTTATTTGTTAAACTCATACTGTCCTGAGTTTGCTGGAGGTCATTATTATTTTTATTAACTTTTATTTTTATACACACCCTATAATACCCATGATACACATCAGTACTGTCTGAGTGGTATCTATTGTTTGTACACTTCTTACAATAGCGATTCTGTTGAGGTTATTAGAGCTAGAGAGGGAGGTACTGTTAGGGGTTTTCCCTTAGCAGGTATACGAAGTATGGTGGGAGCTGTATGGTAATCTACGGTCAGCTCAGTTCGGAGATAAGCTGACGTTACACCCATGGTATCCTATCTACTGACCATCCAAAGTCCTTTGCGACATCCATGCTTAACCGATACTGAGCCCTGGCAAAGTAGAATGATTAACCCGCCTGGTGGCAGTATACCTTCTCAACTAGACAGCGATTATCAAAACATGTAGCTGGCAGATGCATCGTTCCTATCAATTAGGGTGGCATGCTACTGTATGCCTAGGCCTTGATAGTTAGAAACTTACAGGTGTGGCTGAAACAGGATCACATCACAGTGGGGACTCTCAGGTCAGCCATGCATTATTCGTTCAACCAGAACTATGTTGGTTATCCGGATCTATTGGAGACAGCAGGGTAGAGACCTATACGCCGGAAAGCCTCTCCTGCAGGCAAACGACAGTGTTCGATCTGAGGGACTTTACTATGAGTAGACTGAAATACTGAAAGTTCATATAATAACTACACTCCGGTAGTTACGGCAACCTATTGAGAACACATGTTTGGGTCTTACTACCGATGAAATGTCTAGACAGATTACTGGGCAGTCAAGAGTACATCTCTGTCAAGGATATAAGATGTGATGGTGGAATGATATGTGGTATAGCATCAGTTGGTCACTGACATAAGTCTATGAAGGTAAACAAATACTCATAACCCACTGGCCGATTCGACATCAAGTCAAGAGATCTAAGTGGAAGTGATGGTTCGATGAATATGTCAGCTTTCTTTGTCAAAACCTTTGTTCTGCGTACATGCATACAGTTCAGAAGAAAAGCAAACAGGTATAGTTGCTACGTGGCAAAACCTGAAGATATGAGGATAATCTGCTGAGATGCCTCACACTATAACAAGTGTCAAAAGTCAAACGGAAAAATAATGTAACCGATCGAGATTGAGTAACTAGCCTAAAGATAGGTGACTATAGCTATCGAGTACAAACGCTGAAGTCATAGATGAGTGAGATCAAGTGATTCCGCACTGTCTATAAAAGAATCACCTTTGCACCTCCAAAGTAACAAGGCAAGCTCTAGCAACAATCTACAGTCAGAACACATCAGTAGACAAGAACCTAAAATATTATAAAGTTTTCTACTCTAGAAAAATAACTATTATCTGTTATGAATTTTCGAGACCTCAATTCTACTGTGCTTTACCCCCATGTCCTCTAAGAACAAACCATTACCACAGAAGAGTTTCACTACACAATTCTCTTCTGTCTTGTCTATAACATATCTGAAGAATATCTATACTGATACTATACCAGGCAACTCCCCTCCGAATATAATGACGACAGATCAGGGAACTACCTACAAGACTCCTACGACTTCTAGGAAGTAGGCAGCTGTACTTATACAACGGTACTAAGTATCCCCGTAATACATCGCTGCTTGAGATCTATAGAACTTGAAGTTGACTGGACTTTCAGTCGATTTCAGGGTTCCTAGCTTTGAACCACGGCAAGTCTAGAACCATGTTGTATGCCATAGATACAACCAGTACCTCCATTTCGTCAACCAGAGCCAAGTGCTTGAAATATTGGACCGAAACTCTTGTCTTTTGGCTCTTCTGCATGTCCGCACTCAATTGCAAGCCTCGTAGCTTGTCATCTAAAGTAAGTGTTTCTTAAGAAAAGGGTAGAATTCCAAACGTAACCTTGTATGGCCATAGCAGAGGATTATCGCTGTCCGTCTCTGGAATGTGCATATTGCACTCGTACGGCTCACATTCCGTGGCCTTTGTCATACTCTAAACAGAGTGAATACAGTATGATTAAAACAAAAAACAAACATTCCGTGGCCTTTCCCTGTGGCTCTATAAGCTCGATAATGGCCTTTACTGACCTCCGAAGTATCAAGGTCGCCTTCCGCAAGACCGTCGCTCTCGTCCTTCGCCTTGCAAGATGGTTCTTCATATCGCACTTCCGCGATCCGCATGGTGACATATATCATCGTATAAATGTTTCCAGGGTCCATCATCATCTCGGCCATCTAGCCCACGATGTAAAGTTCAGATCTAAGATCTGGCCAATCAGGTACGAGATCGTTCCAGGTTAATGATCCGGCCAATAAGGCACACGATGATAAGTTATCGATTCGGCCCTATCGGCAGTTGTTGCCTGCCTCGAGATCATCGTATGGCCCCAGACCCATTCGATGGCAGTCATACGGCTTCCATGCCTATACTCTCTGATGTATCGGTAAGCCGGTAGCTCTTCAAGTCATCTTTTCGTGAATCATCCGCGTTCGACTAGGTGGTACTCGTGGACTTTTCGTTTCTCTCCGGTTGCACTATCGGTGCGTCTATCGTCCGAACCATTCGGGCCTGTACATGTTCATACAGCGCTGTTCCTGCTCCACACATGTTAGCCGTATTGTTACTGCAAAAGATGGAGCAGTAGATGTCGCGGAATCCAGGAGTATCGATGCCAACATAAAGTCACAATGGAGCTGTACGTTGATAGTTTGCTCCCTTCATGTCTCGGCAAGCCGGTAGCAGTCATTCAAGGTTCCCATGTGGACGCTCTTCTGCCGCAACTACCGTCGCTGCTCCTGCTCGCCCAGTCTGCTCCAGGGGCTTCTCTCACAGCCTTTGGTGATGCCTTCCTGGACGCTCCCAGCAACCATGTGCAAACGCCAAGTCATATAACGATTGTCTCGTGAATCTCGTTGCTAGCTAAGAGATCTCGAATGCGGTGGGCTCCAAACAGATATCCGGAAGCATAACTTCACCGCCCTCCTGCAGAGAACCCTTGCCCTCCACCTGTGGAGTCTCCAACGTCACATAGGTGGCCGCCGGTGGTACCTCCGGCTCATTGAGTCGGTGGTCTTTAACCTGTAGGACTCTCTGCTAGGGGTTCCGCAGGTCAGAAGTCGACTTTCACACCAGTCGATATCTGGGTTTCTCGCCTTAAAGGCAAGTTCAGAACTCAGTCGTATACTTGCCACGACAAGCATCCCCGGTTCATCAATCGGAGTGAAGTGCTATAAATACTGAATCGAGATGCTTGTCTTTCGACTCTCCTTATAAACATATCCTCACTTGGTCAGAGTGAAGCTGAGTACTGGTTTGTGCTGGCTCGAGTTGGCTAGGCAGCCTTGTGTGATAAGGTTGTTCCAAAGCATTTGATTTCTGGTACTTCGATAACAGTCGATAACTTCGATCGATTGTTTTCCAGGTACCTTTAGCACAAACTGTGAAGTCATCCGTCCTGTATGTAGTCATATGGGTACATATCCACTCGTTCTCGGTGGTCAGGTGATTAGGTACTCGGCGTCACTGTTTTTCGTTTTGCCGGCAGTCTCATTGAGTCGTACAATGGAGTATCAGCCTCGATCTGCCTAACGTGATAATGAGATATTCGGTATCATCGCCGTTGGTTATCTGATCAGTATCTCTCATGGCGATGGTAATCTTGCATTGTACCTGCTTGCCACTTTACAACTTTTAGGGGTTATCATACTTCCCTTTCAGAGCTGCAGTACAATCTGTGATCACCGCTCCACTGTTTTGGACTTGATAGCCAGTAGTCTGACATATCGTAGGTACCATAACAAAAGAGATCTGTAATCATAGTTGCCTTGTTGACTCGCTTGCAGTCATAGCCATTGACTTTTACATTGTCATTATCTTTGCAGGTCTATTGAACAACCATGGGCCTTGATAGCATCGACGAATAGGTGAATCAATTGAGTCTCGTAGAAGGGTAATCGCGAACGTAATTGCCATTGGGTATCGATCGATGGATGGTACGTATAAGTTGTGGTTTTGATTATCCGTCCACTTGGGCTGTGTAAGCTCGGTAGAAGCACTTCACTCATGAAATGTAGATACACTGTAAGTACACTTCTACTGCATAAATACACTTTGTTCATTGAATGGTGACGATCCATAAGTGCACTTCGTTGTCACATCTTCACTCTGTTCAGAAGAATTTACTCGTAAGTCTACTTGATCGATCGGGAGGAATGTATCTGCCTGTGCACTTGTAACTTTATCAACTCATTTATCGTTCAATTAGCAGTCGTTTAAATTGATCATAAGTATGCAATTGCTTAAGTCAGATGTGATTGGAATTTGGAAGTAGTTAATCAGGAATCTTGACATACGGTCAACTGGGCCAGGATACGTCTCTTGGGACCAATTGATCTCTGGTATCATCTTCTGCTTCTGTTAATTGATACAATTGAACGGTATACTTATCAAGGCTCATCACTCTCATGATTAGTAGCTTTCAGATTCCTTTCTGTATGTGATTGTTTTGATTGTATGAGGTTCGAAATTATCTATAGAGTATTCATGGTACTGGCAATCTAGCTGGCGATAGATTCCCCAGGGTTAATTAACCACTAAATTGTCTTGAATAGTTTTTGCTACTGTCAATCAACTAAATTACATTGGAAAAAAAACCAGGTTGTGCTCTGAATGCCAGAACTTCTAGGATGCATCGCACACTTCAAACGAAACCTCTTGAGTCTCATCATACCCTGGTACTACAAACGAAACATTTGTCTCCAAAAGTACTTACAGACGTAGCATTTGAGTCCAGATGCACTTACAGACACAACATTTATATCCAGATGCAGTACACTGTACTGTCGCAACCTTGATTTCCAGTTACAGCCTTGATTTATTAGGCCAGTGAATTCATTACTTAAAGTCATCCACTTGATTTACAAATTTAGTGCTAAATATATACAAATAATCATGATTGATCTTGGATGCACTTGGAGCAGTATTTGGAACAGCACTTGGAATCAGTACATGGGTAGAGAAGATCCATACAGGATGGATGCAAACGGTTGGGCTAGTCTACCTCTTAGCTGGTGGGAAACAAATGAGTTTGGCTGGCTCATAGCTGACTGTATGTGATTGAACTGTATTGACTCTCAGCTGGCTGGTGATAATCGAGCTGGGCTGACTTTCACCTACCTGAACGCAATTAAGTCAGACTGGCCCTTGACTGGCTGAAGATGATTCATCTCTGCTGATATTGGCTGACTGTACTTGATCGAGCCAGGTTGGCTATCCGTGAGTTGGCTACATTCGAACCAGACTGGCTTTTGGGGGGCTAGATGCGATCGAATCAGACTGATGTTTGGCTGGTAGGATGCAGTGGAGTAAAGCTACTTTTTTGCAGGCAGGAGATGATCGAAACGGACTGGCTTTCAGCTTGATAGATTTGATCAAGACAGATAGGCTCATATCTGGCTAGAACAACTCGAGCTGATTGGACTTTCGACTAACTAATCAATATATAATTGGAATGGCTAGAAGAAGAATACAGTATATTAAGCATCCCAAGATACTAGGCAGAGTGATATGTGACCATGTAAATACCTAGTACCAAGAGTTGTTTTTGCAGTACCTCACATTGTATTGTCACAGACCTACATATTACTCTGCCTCTAAACATTACAGGTACTTCAGATGCACAATCCATTTGTAGACGTAACAAATAAGCACCAGCGCAGTGATACTTTCCTAATGTAAGTATACATATGAAATATCCTCACTCCTGAAATCAGTAGATCTCAGATGCATGTGATATCTCCCTTATAGGACATCAATGGTGACAAATTGAGATTTGTTAATTCACTATCAGACTCGTCTCTGTTGCCATCAATTGAATTGTTTGCATAGTATACTTTCACATAGTTATCGCTCTATACGAGTGGAGTATCTCTCTGTGGATCGCATATAGTGATTCTTCCAAAGAGATCAACTCACACAATTCATAAGTGAAAGGTATCCTGTAACTGAAAATCAATAATTGTATAATGTTGAGAAAGTCTGTATATCGATCCATACAGATGGATAGGTCAATTAGGTAGATAGGATTGCAAACAAGTTCATGAGTGACAGTAAGTATAAATGTATATGAAAGTAAGATTATCACTACAGTACATTCAGACTCACATGATCACATTATAAGTTGTTTTGTATGATCCTGATTTACAGCCATCACTCAGCCATTATCACGTATTCTGAACTCTAAAAGTATACTTGGCCTTCAAATGCACTTGGCCCTCAATGTAGGGATGTATGTCTTCGTACAAACAGATATTTATAGATATTGTTGCAAACGGAATAAGTGACAAAGAGGATACCAATTGTACAGTAATGTAAGTAAGTAAGAATGTAAGTAAGTAAGTAAGATAATTGCTAGTGTGCAACAAGTACTTTGCAACATGACTATATATGAAGGATACTTACCTGGCTTCGGCTGCCAAGTGTACTTATGAGGCCAAGAATGTCTGTGATGAAAGTGCACTTATGAGACCAAGTGTACCTGTGAGCCAATCGCACTTATGAGGCCAAGAACACCAGGTACCACTATTACATCATCTCGCTCTTTATCTGCCGATCTTCTGGGCTGCAGTATATATATCTATACATAAAACAATACAAGATAAGGTACATACACCTAGTGTTGGCAACGAACCGCCCGGGGTTCGTACAATTGACGAACCGATTTGGTCCGCGCGAACCGGATCCTTGCCAAGCTTTTCGCCACAAACCCCACCATTTCGGCCTACAACTGCTAACAAAAATAAGTAAGCGAGTTCATGTCCGATCGGCTCGATTTTTAGTGCATCTTGTAGCTAACTTCTTCCGCTACAAGATGCGCTAAAAGTCGAGCCGATCGGACAAGAACTCGCTTACCTATTATCGTTCGAAGATAGATGGTTCGCGAACAGGTTCGGACAAACCTCGGAACTTCGTCCAAATCTCGGATCAAATCCGGGTCGAACCGCGTCCTGGTTCGATCCGCGACGAACCGATCCGCTTCGTTGCCAACACTACGTGTACCTTTGTACGTCTACAGAAGTCCCATGACCGATTAGTACTATCTGGATAGCCTGACAGCAGATTCGGAGGACAGGAAAATCCACGTGCAGCAGCAGGTAGTATGATCAGTGCCGACGCATCTTATACTGGACCAAAATTGATCAGAAGAGCAGAATAGAAGTGAGTAATGAGAGGAAAAGAGAAGAAAATATCCAATTGACCCTGAGTCCTCTACATCTGTCTCCGAATCCAAATAATTGATCCCTATTGTGCTAGTACGGTAGTGCGAAAATTAAAAAATACTATTGGCGGACTTGTCAGCATTATTCCACATCAATTTATTATAGTTGATACAACATGTCAGACGAAGTCATCATTGCAGTATAGGATAAATATGGCTTTATTCTTCAGCACTGGAATTTGCTGACATTGACTTCTAACTAATTGATCGAGTGTTCATAAATGATTTCCTTCATTCAACACGTTCCTGAACATCATCTGAGAGGTACGGTCATCACTGCCAGTATCGCATCTCTGCAGCAATCAACTAGTGTAATTGCAAGATGTACATATCTTGATCATAGCTGCTACATTTGAGAGCTTCTCGAATTCGTATGATTTTCCCAATTCTATATTGCTGCACTTTTGTATATCCAAGTACACAGCAGGACTACTCAGTGATGGCCTCTGCTCTCAGTATTAATCATATGCATCTTATCGATTGGCTCGTAGTTGACTTGTATATTGGTTATCTGGATTTAACTTGCCATTGTAAATTTGCTTCTGATTGGTTGACTTGTATGGGCCTTGTTTGGTCCTCGATTGTTGTTATGAGATGCTGAGATACATTTGTACATGATCATTTGAGTTGCAGTATCTAACACATAATGGGACTACAAGATTGTACTCACAAAGTAACAATGTATGCTTCTGCTCCAGGAACATCCATATATCCATTCTCCTATTTGCATGCCTTTGATTTAAAATCATGTAATTCATAATATTCGTACTCATGACTTTGAAGGCCCATTGCGGCAGTCTCATTATATGTCGATCACGAATTGCACTCAGTTCACATTCTGTGTAGCTTGACATCTTAATTGCTGATATGGTTGGTTCTAGTAAGTTGATATCCTTTCTGAAGGGCAGGTAGGTCGGAATCTTAGTCAATCACTCAACAATCACTAGGATCCCTATTTATCCAGATGTGGTCTATTCTGGCAAATCTTTGAAGAAGTCTATGGTGATGCCATCTCAGGGTTGGGACAGTAGTGGTATGTCGACTCCATGGTGGGCATGCCACGAGGCCTTGATATAGTGACATACTTGGCAGCAGTTGATGTATTAGCAGCCTTAAGAGCTCTAAAGTGATTAGATTCAGGATTGCCATGAATGAGACTTATCACTATACTGCAGATAGCATTGTCGGCGGGGATATATATTGTCTTCTGGTAAATCAGAGCTCCAGAAATAACACTCTATTGGTTCTCAACTTTGGCTTTGGCTTTGGCTTCAGCTGTGGCTGTAGCAATTGTGTTATCGATTTCAGGGTCGCCATGAGCTGTCCGACAGACATCTTGTAGCCAATCTCATAATTGGGCTATTGGTAGAGTTTGTTGTGCCTTCCAGCTACTCAAATAGTTATGTTGTAGGCAGATAAGATCTCAATAACTTCCAGTGCACCTGTAAACAAAGTGCACTCACAGGACCAAGTGCTCCTGTGAGCCAAATACGTTTATGTCTGTAGCATGATAGGCATGTTGCGATGGAAATGGTTAGTAATTCCAGCATTTGCGGTATCGAATTTGTTTGAAATAGCAGTTTCTCAGTTTCCATAATGATCAATCCCATCTTTTGGGAATGCTACTCTATCAATGACATTCATGTCATACCGGTGTTCTATCAGTTTGTACTTGTCATTGATCTCATCAATTATGATATTTCAGATTTCTATCATAACTTGGCACTTAAGTATGTTTGGATTTCAGCTTCAATTGGGATTCAATTCAGCCATGATTTTTGGAACATGCAATTTGCCCTCGTTTGAACTGTGTTCAGTTTCTTTTCATAGGGTTCTTCAATCGTTATCGAGTTTTCATTACTGACCTGTACCATAGTTGATGCAAGGTCAAGTTTTACACAATCATTCCCCCTCATCCCGTACCTTACTTGCCTTACCTGAGATTGCATACCCACAATCTGAGGTGTATCGTATCGCGATGTGTAAAATCCAGTTTCATATCAAAGTAGAAATCCAAGGTTCGACAAACAAGACCAAAAGTTTCTCCAATTACCTTATTGATCTGGCCACCCAGCCATAAATCAGTTGATGAATTAGCCAGTCCTTCCATCACCATATCAGTCAGTGATCTGACCATCTCAGTACAAATGACAAAGTCAATTATTCAGCGATTCTTGCCTAAATTCATGTATTAGTTGTCCGTCTCCATTTCTACATATCAGGCAATAGCAAGGTATCAATATGTTATCAAATGTATAAGTGTCAATAGTCATTTCTCCAGTGGCACAATTAGTACATTATATGTTCTTGATATATGATTTCACTATCGGTGTGTGTCTATCATCTCTGCTGTATTGACCAGTATAATTTATACAACACTATTTCTGCTCTATGTGTGTTAGCCAATTTGATCAATACAAACGATGGAGCAGTAAATGTCACAGAAACCAGGAGTCACAGGTTTAACAGCTGTCCACAATGGAAACAATACATCACAGCTGGTGAACTCCCTTCTTGTCTCGAAAAGTCAGTAGCAGTCATTGGAGCCCCGTATTGTTGGTAACTCATCTGCTACAACTACCCCCTCTGTTCCCTGCTCGCCTATTCAGCTTTGGAGTTTCGTATCTGATGTCTTGCTACATGATACTCTTAGCAGCCCAGTGCACTCCCTAAACCATTGGGCAAATATCTCATTGAGTTCTTTGCTCTCAACAAGATTGTCGAATACAGTTGCTCTGAAGAAATAAATATCAGGAGGCTAACCACCATATCTCTGTGAAGTTCCATTGGTATCTACGTATGAGGTTCTATCGCCATTGATTCCTGTCCTGAGAGACTGCCTGAAGTCCACTTGGAGTTTGCAAGGCCATCAATCGACTAATACTTTCAGTCTTCTGGATTCTGAGTTCAATAACCATGGCAATCCCAGAAACAATGATCAATACACGTTTCTAATCAGGAAAATGGCAAATATGATGTCCCTTTGAACTAGTAACAAATCGATTTTGACCCAGGGATATATCAAAAAGAGAGGTCCATCCGAACTACGGATACAACCAAGTAGATATACATATCGCATAGGAATAAGATGGAAGGGGAGATCCATCCTGCATAGAGATCCAATCAATTAGATATCCATCCCGCCAAGGGCTAAGATGGAAAGAGAGAAGTCAATCCTACCTAGGGATACGACCAAGTAGCCGTCCATCCCGCATAGGAATAAGAAGAAGTAGAGGTCCATTCTGCCTATGGAAAAACCAAGCAGATGTCCATCTCACCCAGAAATAAGACGACTGGGTCGATGTGTTACTGATCACTTATTGTCGATGGAGAATTAATTTGCTCCTGACTTGGATCACTCTTATTACGATAACAATCGGCATGGTGCAGTCGACGATTATTGTTGTCTCATATGGCATTGTCTGTTGTTTGAACGATGATTTGTAATTCAATTGAATCTCACCGAGAATAATGGTGATTGTAGTTGCCATAAGGCTTCGGTCAACATGTTGTATCTGTCAGATGTCGATTGAAAATGCACTTCACTTGTACAATAAATACCCATATAATTATGTTGCAAATGATGTGAGACGAATCCACCTTCTTTGCTCATCTGTTCTGCCCATCATATATCATTCTCTATAAGTACACTTCTGTGCAATTCTGACACTCCAAAAGTGAGCTTGCAGCTTTGTTCGTAGATGCTAATGTATTGTAGGTGTGCTTTGAAGCTCCCGCTCAGATGGTAGGAAGGTAATCGTCAGTGTACTTCAGAGCTTCCATTCAACTGTGAGGAATATAATGGTCAAGTGTACTTGATCAAAAGTATTTATTGTCGGTAACGTTTTGCCAGTCTCTATCCTCAATCAATTCATGCATTCAGAGGAAAATATCATAGAACTGATAAATTGATGCTTACAAGGATATCATCGAAGAAGTCTTCGCTAGCACTTCAATCTGTTCAATAGATTGCGATCGATCATTTATATGAATATAATTGATCTCATCGAATATATTTCAACGACTTCTGAGTAGTTTGGCCATTTGACCGATCACCAGTGTATCAGAGTTGATTGACCTCCAACTCATCTCGGAAAGGACTCTGCTCACCTCAATCAACTGCAATAGATGGAATACCTATCTCCAATCATTACCCTAGCGGTTATTATTCGTATGGGTTCCATGGAGTTACATATTAGAAAAGAGGCATTGTAGAACGAATTAATTGACATGTCAGTATCGATGATATAGTTCGCTAGCACTTCATACTTGATTAGGTTCGATTGGTTCCAATCATCCATTCGTATGCAATGGATCACATTCGGAATATTTTGAGACCTTCTCACCAGTGGCTATAAGGACCGACGACACATATCTTAAAATGGAGTGACCCTCGAATCATTTATAATATATTAACTGCAGTTGCTGATGCAACTCTTCAAATGAATTGACCTTTGAATCGCCTCGGAATGATCTCTGTAGTAGTCAATTGATATGATTGACAGGTATTCATATTCAGATCCATTAATCTAGTGATAATACTCAGTGTAGATCGAGAATAGAGTTTTCAAGTTCTCAGAGGTATCAATCATAGCAGGTAACACATTTTATCAGGACAGATAGACATGTATATCATCCCTAAATTGTCTCTACTACCATCAATCAACTTTATAGGATGATTACTTATCTTGTATCGACAATCTAGCTGTGGTTCTCGGTGCAGGTCTGACGCAATGAAAAAGTAAAGAAATCTTGAAACCTTTTGAGCTAAGTGTTTCTGGTAACTGAAAAGCGATTATAGTGTAATGACATACTTCTTCATATGGATAGATATGTGTAGATATGATTGCAGATGGAATAAGTCATAAAGAGAATATCAATTGTAGAGTAATGTAAGTAAGTAAGAAAGTAAGAAAGTAAGTAAGATAATCGCTAGTGTGCAGAAAGTACTTCACGAGATGATCATAGATAATGGTATCTTACTCAGCCTCAGCTGCCAAGTGTACTTATGAGGCCAAGTGCATCTATGAGCCAAGTGTACTACAAGGCCAAGTACACCTGTGAGCCAAGTGCACTATTGAGATGAAGTATACCTGGTACTGCCATTACACTCGAATACACTTGATCTTCAAATGCACTGGACCTTTACCATTACATTGCTTCATGACTATATCTAGAAGGTAGTGGTACAATTTCAAACCCTTATTGGAATGATATATACAGTACCTCGACTCTAATTCATTGTAGTTGCCATTTGTCACCAATATAGACAGTTCTAATATCACAATTATCGTGATATTGCTCGTGTTAAATTATATTCTCCTGTACAACTGTTGTAGTAAAACTAAATTTAGTCACTTGGAATTATTGACAATCAGATATGATGGCAGTAGTCTTGAGAATTTGTTTTTTCACATAATTGAGAGCCAATGGTAATTGAGTTCTAAGTGACTAGTTTGGGGGCAGTGGAGCTGCAATTGTATATAATTGACTATTTATTATTTTGTACATATTTGTTGTTTTTGTGTTTTCATACTTGTGTACATGTTGCAATGTATTGTGAAGGAGTACATATCACATACTGTAATGAGTGAAATATATCTAGTAACTGAAATGAGATAATAGTGTAAGGACAGGTACTACAAGTAAGACTCCGTATGTGAGAATAGGAATTAGAGTAGATAGGATTGATGAAATAATGAGGGGAGAACCGTGAGTGTAGATTAAGATACTAAGTGTAAAGAGAGAAAGAAGGAGAAAGACTTGAGATATATACAGGAGAGTGGTGGTGACTATTGCATGGCCTTTGCCACTCTTGCCACCGGATATTCAACAAGGATTGCAAAAGATTTTAGTAGTGATAGTATGTATAGCTTTGTGTATAAGCTTATTGGTATCCTGGAGTAGTATTTTGCAAGAATTATATATGGTCAGATATAATCCAGTATCTACAATAATAAATCAGGTTGCACACATCTGAAATGCAAAAACATACTCTGACCGTATTTACAGTCTGATATGATTTGAACTGAGACGCGTATATATCTACAATCATTCAGCTGTCTTCATTCGATGGATGATATGAGCTGGCAGAGGGTTGGGTGGATGACAACTCTGTGTTCCTTATCAGTGGAATGGCTGACAATATAGATATGGATATGCTTTTATGGATTGTAGTAATGAAACCTGTAATATTTTGTGAACATGTGACGATATACAGGGATGGTATTTGTACTATCCAGATCAAGTTATCTGTCAGACTAATAATTATTCATGATTCTACTTCCATGATGAGCTAAATCTGAGGTGTATTAAGACCTCCCATCTTTTAAAGATGATTATATCCGTATATAGGACCATACTTGAATGTATGTCAATAACTGTAGATATGGTTGGAAACAGTATAAAGTAATTATGCAGTGAGATACATCAACAAGATTTTCGCTATTGTACAATTGCACTCGCTCGAAGACTATTTAAGGTTGGTACCTATCTGACTATCATTCTGACCAATCAAATTACTTATTTCAAACCAAGACTTGGATGCAAGCAAAATGATTGACAGATAAAATTACATTATATTCATCTTAATCTCTCGACCTCATACCCTGCACCATATATATATACATTAAAGATTAATAAGAACCAATTCTTACAGTCTCATATGAGGTTATATATCCCACGATTGATTTGTGATATTAATACAGCCTCATAGCAAATTTAGTATACAGAGTCAAGAATCTCTACCTCGAGTAGTAGTTGGTAAAACTCATGTCAATACCATTTAAACTGGGCTGAAATCAAGAATAAGAGAATAAGAAGAGAAACCAAAAAGAAATCTATACATTGTTTACCTTATCTTCTCTATCCTCCGAATTTATTATTACAGTCATGTCAGTGAATACAAACCCAAGATTGCTTAGGATATTGGCTTCGAAGAGTATTCCTGATGAAACTAAGTAATAAGCTCTTAGACATTCTCGAGATTGTTTGCAGATTCCCAGCTCTTTCTGATATAGTTGTATCCTCCCCATTAGACAAGGTAATGAAGCTTTCAATCATATTTGGAATTGAAAATATAATTGAATTTGTATTCATCAGTTATATTTACAATCTTACACTGTGATTTCAAAAGTGACTGACTGTTGGCAGGCAAAAGGTAATTATAATGCAAGGAGACCTGAAACGTAATGTATATGCACATCATGTTTGGCCGATCTAATATGATATTGTTCATATGGATGACTTTACTGATTGTGTATGACCTGACATACTTGGTTTCCAGATGCTTTAAAGTGCTCGATATAAGTATATTCTTTGTCAAAAACCAGATATTATGGCTGACCTTAAAGCTCACCTGTTTGTTTCTGGTATACCTCTTCTGCTATACCTGGGTATTGAGGAGGTCATCGCAGAATAATTCGTCAGTTTTGTTCAGCCCTGCAGCCATGACATTTGTCTCCACTTTTGACTTGAGGTTGGTGGCCTATAGACTCTTGAACTGCATTGTCAGGTCATAGTTGTAGTCGGCCCAAAAAGGGGTCATCTACATTGAAATCTGCATGATGTTGTAAACAAATTCTATCAATGGCAACAGATGAATCCCATTATACTGCGGGTTGTTGTGTAAGGCTCAGAGATACTGATCTATCGTATAATTCTGCCTCTCTATTAGGCTATCATTCTTGATATCAAATACAGTTAATAGTTGATGATTGATGCTGATATGGCTGCAGACTCAAAACTAGAATCGGCTGGTATATTATGCACAATGATCAGTGATAACATTGTCAGAGACCCAGCATTTGGAGATTATATGCTTGAACAAAAGTCTGACCAACTCCAGTGAGGTGATATCCTGTTTGCAGTTCAAGTAGATTGCCATCCTTATCAACTAATCAAAGATATCTAGAGTTTCTATAAATTCAGATAAGGTTTACTTGGATAGATCTGTGACAGAATCTTTAGTAACACTTCCCCAGGGTTGTAAAAGTGGTGGTGGCCGCAGCATGTTAACTCTATAGTAGGCATGTACTTGGACCATGATATGGTGGAATACTTCACAGCTACACAGATATCGTCACTTATATGTATCTATCATAGGCCAATAGAAATCTCTAGATACTAGTTCATCAGTCTTAAGATCCTCAAAGTGATCAGACTTGGGATTGTCATATAAGAGACTTACCACTTTACCACAGAGATTATTGTTCACAGGGATCTAAATTCCCCTTTTATAGATCAGAGCTCTAGTGATAACACTCTATTGGCCCTCTTCTACAGTATTGGACATATACATTGGATTAACAACTAGCTTTTACAAGTTGTTGACTGCCAATTGTTCAGCAGCCTGGACATTTCTAATCGATGATAGTAGGTTATTATTCGGTTTGACTACTATGATCACAAAGAGTCAGCCGATAGACATCTCATAGCCGATTCCATTGTCACTCTATCTCGATTGGCTATCCATCTAATCTTTGGAACCTTTCAAGTATCTATGACGAAGTGGTATGAAGATAAAATATATGCCCTGCAGGTATGTTTCCACGAGAGTACTTTGGATATCAAAAACTATTAGAGATTTCTGTGGTCATACTATACTAAGAATCTTAATCAGGTGCTCTTCAGATAATACCACCACATCTTGATCATCCCTATGATGGCTAGAAACTCTCAATACCATATATTATAATTCTGCTCAGCTGTAGAGTTCATCCAAGAGTAATTATAGACCAGGCAGAGGATCCCCAAGTCATCATACTGATTCAAGATATCTGTAATTGTGAGGCCACATGAATATATCTGGATGATATATGACTTCACTGAATCGAAATATTGGAAGATTGGTACCTTGAAGAAGACTTTCTTGAGTTACTAGAATGAAAGCCCTTGTAATAGCAGTGCCAGGTGTACTTGGCCTTGTAAGTACACTTGGCTCGCAGGTGCACTTGGTCTTGTAAGAGTACTTGACTTCCAGGTACACTTGGCCTTGCTAGTGCACTTGGCAGCCGAGACCAGATAAGCACCCTTCATATATTGTCACCTCGCAAAGTACTTTTAATACGCTACAGATTATTTTACTTAGTACCTTACTTTACAATTGATATCTTTATTACTTATTCCCATTTGCAACCTTATCCATATGTATCTATTCACATGAGGACGTACATTCTTACACTATAATTCCTTTTCAGTCACCAGATATGTTTCACCAATGGGGTTTCGTGCTTTTTTTACTTTTTCGATACGTCCGACCTACACAGAGAACTTTCGTTAAATTGTCGATACAATATAAGTAATTATTCAATTGAGTTAATTGACGGTAGTAGGGATGATTGCGAGATGATTTGGATATCAATCGGTCTCGAAGAGATATATCACCTGCCATGATAGGTACCCATGAGAACTCGAACAATGTCTCCACTCTCGACCTACAATGAGTATCATCACTAGAACGATGAATCAGGATAACCATACCTGTCAGTTTACTGCCACAGAGACGACTGTGAAGTCAATTGGCCCCCGAGTATTATGGCACCTTCTAATGACAATGCGATGTGCACTTTGCCTCATAAGTGCACTTGGCCTCGCAGGTACACTTGGCCTCGCAATTGCACTTGGCCTTTGTAAGAACACCTGACCTGCGTAAGTGTACTTGGCCCTCGTAAGTACACTTGGCTACGAAGGTGCACTTGGCTATCAAGGTACACTTGGCTGCCGAGGTGTACTTGGCTGCTGAGGTGCACTTCATATATAATTACCTCACGAAGTGCTTTTGGCATGCCAGCGATGATCTTACCTACATACAGTACAATTGATATCACCCTCTCCATCACTTTTCCGTTTGCAATCATATCTACACTTATCTGCCCTTATACTATAATTGCCTTTCAGTTACCAGATACGTTTCGCTCATGGGATTCCATCATTCTTTCCTTTTTCAACCCATCGGGACACCTACACAAAAACGGACAAGTAGTCAATTACACCCAATTGCAACTCAATGCCTCCGAAGAAGTCGAATAGAGGTCAATTGTGCGCCATTGACAATCATGAGAGCGAGAAAACTCCGCAGGCATCAGCGACAAGCAGGCAACAGGTCTCAGTTGAAGATACCGCCACAATCGAAGATAATCACAATGCTGATGATGGGAATCTGAATCCCAATGGCGGAAATCTGAATCTCAAAGGCGGAAATCTGAATCCCAATGATGGTGATCTCAATCCTGACGGGGAAAACGATGATGACAACAACCTCTCATCGATGATCACCGAAGATGATCAGCGCAACACGACCACTCAGAACCGATTGATACAGAAGCTTCTTTTTAAACAACAAGCTGAAATTCGAGCCGAACGACTGGCCGAGCGCGAAGTGAGAGCAGCCGAATGAGCAGCATAGGCCTGCGATAGAGAAGCAGCACGGGAATGAGAATCTGCTAGGAAACAGGCTGCAGAGCTAGAATGCGGAAAAATCCGGGATCTTTAAGATGGTTGATTCTGAGCGATACTGCAGGAGCATCTCCGAATTGGATAACTTCATCAGTGTCCTCTGTGGGAACTTCGACTCACACCAACATCATTTTCCGAACGGCGTACCAGATCAAGTCAACTATGCCTTCAACCTACTCAGCAGCTGGATCGGCCATAAAGATCCTTCACAATGAAAAACAAATATGGAGGACCTAGTCTCTTGGGATCTAAAGTTACGGAACTCCAACTACCCTACAATAAACGATTTCAACCTCTTCGTTGAGCAACTCCAAAAGACGTACGGCGACTCTGACCGCATGCTGAATGCAGCCATATGGGTCTGCCGAAAGTTCGACCAGGGGTTCCATGACCAGGACGAACCAGTGTGGGTATGGATCAACAGGCTCCGTACCTTGTTGTGGCAAGCCGAATGGGATCAAGAATAGAACCCTAAGAGGTTATACGAAATGGCCTGCATGGACCTGAATCCTGTACTACGAGCACAAGTTAATCCCTTGACAACAAATGGGAGGTTCGGAAGAATCGACAAACTTTTCGGTCATGCAGCTTCCATGGAGATTCAACCCGGACCGGGATGGACGAGCAGGAAACAACAACCTCAACCGAAGCAGCCTATCGGCAGCTCCGGTGGCAGTTCCGGGGGCAGCAGAGAATTGTTCCATGACCGGTCTAAACGAACTCACCGGAAACGTAGTTTCAGACCGTCAACTTCCGAGCCCGCTGGGACAATCTCCGGTGGAAAGACCTCCGGCAGCAGTGCCGGAGGCAAACGTGTCAAATTACCCCCGGCAGCATGGGTCTCGAAGGAGGTTCTCGACTACAACATCTTCAATAAGAAGTGCATCGGCTGCATCGGCAACCACGATATAGTTGGGCCAACGTTCTGGACAGGCTGAACTGTAGTGGCAGTGGTCTCAGCAGTTCTGGCGGCAGCGGCCACCAAGTCAAACAACAACGGTTATTTGACACTCAGCGGCCAACAAACTGGTCTACCTCTCCAGGTATCTGGCTCGGCAAGATAGGGTAGATGAAATGGAGTTGGGGCTGGAGAGGCTGGAAGTGCAGGTACTCATGACGGCGTTGGACACAGTGCAAGTACATCGAATTTCATTAAAAGCAAGAGTTAATGTGGAGAGCCCAAGGTCTCACATGTTGAGTAAGTATCTGTGTGGTACTGAGCGACCTGATACGGTACATATCGTATATGAAGTGTGTGTTTGAGATGTTTACGGAGAAATACAGCTTGTATGGGCTCTCATCGACTGTGGAGCAATGAGCATCTTCATGATGTCTAAGCTGCGAAGGCGGCCTTGCATCTGTGACGAACCAGTATTCATCACGACCTCAAATCTTGATGGCAGCGAGATGATGTCTGCAAGAGAAAGTAGAAAGGCCACTATCTCGGTTCAGTATTATGAAAGCGTGGCACCGGTTGACGAATTGGATGTCTTAATTGTGCCCATAAAGGCATACGACTTGGTTTTGGGATTTGCTTGGTTCAAGGCCCGAAACCGGAAAATTGACTGGAAGGCCAGTCAACTCGTGGCCTTGCAAACCCCTAGTAGGCCACCACTCACAAATGGGAATCAGGATGGAACCCCGCATGCAGATATCAACGGGACTTCACAGGGGCAGGGATACGGTGGTGAGCCTCCGGACATTTGTTTCCTTGTAGCAACCGGATTCAACGATATCCTTGAAGGCAACGAGGTCGACGAAGCATTCACCCTACAGTTTGGAGAGTATTCTGGGCTGCTGGGAAAATCATTATTGAGTGGGACCTCAGGTAAGCAACTCCGATACTGGATAGGCGAGCAGAGAGCAGCTGCGATAGTTGCGGCAGAAGAGTTACACAGTGAAGGTACTTGAATGAATACTACCGGCTTTCCGAGTTACGAAGGGAGTACTGGACAGTGGGGCTTCCCATCGAGGATAACTCGTTACGACAAGAGCTTCTGAATTCCAACCTTCACTTCCATTCTCATATAAAATATGATACTAACATGTGCAGATGGAGCAGACGAAACTGAAGCAGACAATACTGGAGCGGATAAGATCGGAGCGCCAATAGTACCGACCGACGATGGCAGTCATATACCGGCCAAATATAAGGAGTTTGTTGAGGTTTTTGGTAAGATCAAGGCATAGATGCTGCCACCATACCGGCCAATTGACCATGCGATCGAACTGGAGCCTGGACACAAGCTGCCATATGGACGTATCTATAACCTGTTGGAGTTTGAGTTGAGAACTCTAAAGGCCTACATCGAGACAAACCTGGCCAATAGTTTCATTCGGCAGTTATCATCACTGGGGGCTACGCCAATACTCTTTGGAAAGAAGAGGAATGGTGGCTTGAGATTCTATGTGGACTACTGAGCTCTCAATATGGGTACAATCAAGAATCGGTATCCACTTCCATTGATCTCAGAGATGTTTGACCGTGTTGGCAGCGCCAGGATATTGACAAAACTTGACTTTCGTGGAGCCTATCACCTTATTCGCATTAAGGAAGGTGATAATTACAAGATGGCATTCCAAACCCGATACAGTCAGTTTGTGTAAAGGGTCATGCCATTCGGCTTGACGAATGTACTGACTACCTTCCAGACTTACATCGACGATTTCCTGCGTACTTATATTGATAACTTTGCTGTGTATTACCTTGACAACATCCTGATCTACTCCACTGATGAGAAGGAGCATGATGAACACGTGGGGAAAGTACTGCAATGGCTGCAGGAGTTCGGCCTCTATTTCAAGGCAGAGAAGTGTCAATTTGAAGCCTCAGAGGTCAGCTTCCTCAGCTTCGTCATCAGTGCCAAAGGTGTCATCATGGAAACAGATCGGATCGTGACGATTGAGATTTGGCCAACTCCCAAGTGGGTACGGGATGTCCAAGTCCTTCTTGGGTTCACGAATTTCTATCAGAGGATTATCCGGAAATATGTCAAGGTAACAAGCACCCATATCGAACTTGCTACAGAATGCTACAGGAAAGCCAAAATGGGAGTGGCCGAGAAATGCAGAGCTCACCTTCAGGAAACTGAAGAAAGCCTTTTCCGCGGTACCGACCATGCAGCACATCGACCCAGCCAAGCCAATCATCCTCCAGACGGACGCAAGTGGCTTCGTGATTGCAGGCATCCTGAACCAGTACGATGGCTTCGAAACCTCTCAGCCAGTCATTGTTTACTCTCAAAAGTGGTCCCCAGCTGAGCAGAATTACGACATGAACGATCGGGAACTACTTGTCATCGTCGAGACCTTCAAGCAATGGTGACACTACCTGAAAGCCGTCCGCTACAATGTCTTGGTGTAGTGCGAGCACAAGAATCTCCAGTACTACATAACATTGAAAGTACTCTTCTGGAGGCAGACCCGCTGGACCAATATCTTATTGGCATACAACTTCACAATTGAACACCTGGAAGGGACGAAAAACCCTGCCAATGGCCCATCGAGACGGCCCAATTGTGAGATTGACTTTGAGAAGCCTGTCGGATGGCTCTTGGTGACGCTGAGAGTGGCGATGCTGATAGTCGAACCCTATGATGACCTCCTACCAGCGATTAAAAAGGTTCAGGCTACTGATCCATTGGCGGTCGACATCTCGGATAAGCTAGTTGACAACACAATGCATACAGCTATAGCCAGAGCCGAAAACGTTAACCAATAGAGTGATGTCGCTGGAGCTCTGACCTATGAGGGGAGGATATATGTCCATGCAGACGATGCACTCTGCGATAAAGTGATACATCACTTTCATGACCACCCTGAGTCCGTCCACGATGGAGTACTTAAAACTACTGAGCTAGTCTCTTGGAATTCCTATTGGTCTGCGATGGATACGCACATAAGGAAGTACATCAGCACCAGCGAAGTATGTCATCGAATCAAGGCCCCACAGCATGCCTGCCATGGAATCAACATGCCATTACTACCACCATCACGACCCTGAGAAGGTGTCAGTATGGACTTCATCACAGATTTGCCCAAATCGATCGCGTTCAAATACATGGGGATTCTAGTCATCGTTGATCGACTGATAAAGATGGCAACTTACCTGCCCTGCCGAAAGGATATGGACTCACCAGAGCTGGCTAGGCTCTTCTTGGAGCATGTGATCTGCAAGCGCAGTATCCCTGACGATATCATTACCGATCGGGGCACCCAATTCACGAGCTGATTCTGGATGAGGGTCTGCAGCCACATGAGTATGGATTACAGACCATCGATCGGATTCCATCTGTAGATGGACGGCTAGACGGAGCAACAGAATTAGATGATGGAGCATCCTGGCCTTCTGCAACTATGAGCAGAATAACTGGGTGGAGCTCCTACTATTGGCCGAATTCGCCTACAACAATGTTGTGCATGCTTCGACAAGGATGACCCCCTTTTGGACCAACTACAACAACCACCCAATGATGCAGTTCATGGTACCCAAGGGCTTAGGCCGGTTGAAATCCGAAGCCAAAGCAGATACCTTGACAGCCAGACTGGAGGAGACGTACCCCACTCTCCGGGAAAATGTACAGGAAGCCCAAGCCCACCAGATGGAATATGCCAGCAGTAAGGAAATGATGTTCGAGGTCGGAGATAAGGTCTTGTTGTCAACTCGAAATATCAAGACAATGAGAACGTCCAAGAAGTTGGATTACAAGTATGTGGGACCATATACAGTGAGTAAAGTTATCAATAAGAATACTTACAAATTAGACTTGCCAACGACGATGTGTATACACAACGTAATCAACACATCCCTGCTTGATAAGTACTCCCCGTCTGTCATCGGCCATCGACCATCAGAACCGCACCCAACAAACATCGAGGATACAGACGAATGGGAGGTCTTTTGGATTCACTACCGAAAGCTGCACTATCTCGTTAAGTGGACCGGTTACAACTACCTACGCATGTACTGGGAGCCGGCAGAGAATCTGGAAAATGCTCAAGAACTAGTCGACGAGTTTCATCGGGAGCATGCACTCAAGCCACAACCATAATCGACTTCATCGCCATCGGGGCTATATAGGTCGGAGCTATAGAGGTCGGAGTTATAGCGGTCGGAGATATGGAGATCAGAGCTATGGAGAATCAGATCGGGAGTTATAGATGATCGGAAGGATTTGGATTGTTCTTTGATTTTCTTTCTTTCTACTCTTCTTATGGATTCGATCCGGTATAAATGGCGTCAGCACGGATTTTACTACCTACCACTGCAAGTAGATTTCCTCGAGCACCAAATCTGCCATGTGGCCGCTGTGATGGTACCGATCAGTGGCGGGATTTATGCAGACATACGAAGGAGTACAGACTTATCTTGTCTTCATATGTATATATATGTTTCAGCCCAGAAGGTCTGCAGATAGAGAGGGGGATAATGTAATAGCGGTACCAAGTGCGCTTGGCCTAGTAGGTGAACTTGGCCTTGCAGGTGCGCTTGGCCTCACAAGTGCACTTGGCCTTTGTAAGTACGTTTGATCTTCGGAAGTGCACTTGGACTTCGTAAGTACACTTGGCCTTCGTAAGTACAATTGGCCCTCGTAAGTGCACTTGGCTACTGAGGTATACTTGGCTACCAAGGTATACTTGATTGCCGAGGTGCACTTGGCTGCCAAGGTGCACTTCATATATAATTACCTTGCGAAGTGCTTTTGGCACGCAAGGGATTATCTTACCTATATACTGTACAATTAATATCATCCTCACTATCACTATCCCGTTTGCAACCGTATCTATACTTATCCACCCTTACACACCTACTCCACATCATGATTTTGAACATGCCACAAAACCTCACTGTTCGAGACCTACAAGAATCGAAACTTCATAAGTATTCCTAGATCGAGTCAATTGACTACTCCAGAGATCATTCCGAGGCGATTCGGAGGTTAGTCTATTCGATAAGTCTCATCACCGATCGCAATCGTTATATGTTCATACACATACTCGCATAACGAAGACGATTCGGAGGTCAATCGATCCTGAGAAACGCGTCACCGGCCCTTATGACTGCTGCTGAGAAGACCTTGAAACACGTTTAACGAGATTCATCACATACAAACGGATGATCGACGTAAATCGAATCTAATTGAGGATGAAGTGCTAGCCAACATTCATGGACGTCACTACTCGGAACCGATACAGGTTATCATCGTAACGAGACAATTCCGTGATGTTTCACAGGTCAATCAACCCAGATACACTTGTGATCGATCTGATGGCCACACCCCCGAGAAGTCCTTGAAATACATTCGACAAAAGCATTCGTATATGAACAAATGACCGAAATAAGTCAGAATACCATCGATTGTAATCTATTGAGCAACTGGAATTGCTAGTAAAGTATTCATTGAGATACCACTATATGCATCGATTCATCAGTTCTACAATATGTATCCCTGAATGTGTCGGTTCATTGACGATCGGGTGTGGCGAGAAGTCACCGACTATAAACGTGATCGATCAAGTGTACTTGCAAATTACCTTCCTCCGATCTGAGTAGACGCTCCGAAGAGCACCAACGAGCATCAGCATGGCACAGATGGAGTGCATTTAAGGAGAATAATTATACGACCACACAAGTGTACTTACAGAGAATGATTATATGAGCATGGAAGTGTACTTGTGGGGAACAACTACCAATGGGCAGAGTTCAAGAGCCTGATAGTGGAACTACAGTTGCAGATCGTGAAACAGCTCTGAGTGGGAAGTTAACTCCGAATATTCAAAAGTACCCAGCAGATCAAAGCCGATACTTCATTGTGCGATTGTACATGACGGATGAGCTAAGAAGCCGGATCCGTTTCACATTGTTCATGAAGTACTTATATGAGATCGACATGTCGAGATGCAGCGCATTCGGACTCTAATCAAATGCGGCATGACAACCATGTTTATGGCCCAGAGGCTCCTTAGGCAACTCAGGCTACCTCTACCATACGAACCAGCATTCATTTCCATCCGGGCCTTGATGGGAAGGTGGTGATGTCTGTGAAGGAGAGTCGAAAGATGAACATCTCGGTTCAGTATTTTGAGAACTTAACTCTGGATGATGAGCTAGAGGTGATGGTCGTACCTATGGTATTCTAACTGGTTCTACGCTTGTGTTGTTCAAGGCTAGGAACCCTGAGGTCGACTGGGTGTCAGCTTGACATCTAGCCCTGTGGATCCCTAGCTGAGAAAATAGGTTAAAGACTGTGGACTCAAATGAGCCCATGGAATCGGCAGCCACCCAGTGGACATTGTAGACTCCACAGGCAGAGGGCAGGGTTCCAGCCATATATCTGCTTGGAGCCACTGCATTCGAGAGTATCATAGCTAGCAATGAGATTCTTGAGAAATTCGTCAGATGACTTGGTGATTGGACAGGGTTGCTGGGAGCTCCCATAGAAGGTACCACACAAGTGGGAGAAGCCTCTGGAACTGGATGAGCGACAAGGAGCAGCGGCGGTAGTTGCGGCAGAAGAGTTACCACAAATGCGGTGCTTAATTGACAGCTACCGGCACGTCAAGTCATAAAGAGAGGAGACGCGCAATGGTCATGCTTCATTGTGATGGGCCGGCTTGTACCGCTACTCCCAGGAATTCCCACCCTCTATCAGACCATTCAAAATACACAGCTGATGAGTATAGATGGAGCTGCACCTGAAATGGTACCTACAGATGATGGCCACCATATTCCCACCAATTATCAGGAATTTGTGGAGGGCTTTAGTCAAGGCAGATGCTACCACCACACCGGTCAATTGACCATACGATTGACCCCGGACACAAGCTGCCATATTGGCGTACCTATTACCTGTCGGCTGTTGAGTCAAGAACTCTAAAGGCCTACATCGAGACTAACCTGGCCAATGGTTTTATCAGAGGCCATCAATACCGGTACCGATATTTTTGTAAAGAAGAAGGATGGCACTTATTGAGCAATGGGAGAACTGCAGAATGCAGATTTCTCGAGTGCAGAGTGCAATCATACACACTCTTGAGAAGGATAACAAGTCTTCTTGCCGATATGGCGATGAAGGTTACGTTTTAAATTGATCCCTTCTTTAAGAAATACTTACTTTATAAGAGATTCTGTGAGACTTGCAATTGAATGGAGATACAGAAGTACGAAGTCCCAATGGCAATCAAATCCGTCATATCAATCAGAAAATCGATGGGATTCGATGAGAATTAAAACCGCATTCACCGGCTGCATTTAGTCGTCGACGGAGTACCAACCTCAAAAGAGGGGAATGATCTTTACGGAAACTGAGAAACCGCTACTTCAAACCAATTCCACACTGCAAGTGCTGGAATGACTCACCATTACCACCGCCATGAACCCATCATACTGCAGATGTCAAGTGCACCTGGCCTCGTAGGCACACTTGACCTCATGAGTGCACTTGGCCTCGTAGGTGTACTTGGCTCGCAAGCAAACTTGGCCTCGTAAGTACACTTAGCCTCACCTACGATTTCACTATCGAACACCTAGAAGGTACAAAAACCACGCCAACAGCCCATCGAGATGGCGCAATTATGAGATCGGCTACAAGAAGCCTATCGGATGGCTCTTGGCGACCCTGACAGTTGAACCCTACAATGACTTCCTATCAGCAATTAAGAAGGTCCAGGCTACTGACCCATTGGCGGTCGACGTCTCAGGCAAGCTAGACGATAACTCTATGGCCTCAGTCGAAGCCACAGTGGAAGCCAAAGCCAAAGCCGAAGACGAAAACAAATGTGAGTGTTGTCACTAGACCTCTGACCTACGAGAAGAGAATATCTGTTCCTGCAGACGTTCCTCCCCGCAGTAAAGTAATAAGTCTCTTTCAGGACACCCCTGAGTCTAGTAACTTTGGAGCTCTTAAAACTGCTGATCTAGTCTCTAGAGATTTCATCGGACTACGATGGACGCGTATATAGGGAAGTACATCAGAGGCTACGAATCACGGGTTACGATTCAGGTCTTTATCACCTGCTAGCGGCCGAGAGCAAGTCCAATCAGCTGTCAAGATGTCAAGCTAAATGAATGTGAACCGACTGCAATACTTAATGGATGTATGAGAAGGCTACCACATTGGAGTTTCAGAGCTGAGAGCGCGAACACACTGAATTACAGGGTATCTATGACTTTGTACGGAATGTTTATGAATTAGATATATCAACGAATGAATATGCTCTGCAATTCCTCTTTGTCTCCGAGAGCACCAAACGAAGCATGACGATAATTGATTGTCGTCGATGCAGAGAGTAGTAATTAATCGTATCATGCTAGATTTAGGTTGTACACCTTACAACTAGACTCAGAAGGGTATGGCGTGTGCAAACTTACTACATTCATAGTCAAAGGCATGAAAATCGAAAAATGGCTGCCTTGATACATCTGGAGCGGACACATACTTGATAACTTTGTGAGTACCAGCTTATGGCACACTTACGAGTTAGATACCGAAACTGGAACGACCATGTACGAATGCATGTCAATATACGATTACTGCAATTGAGGACAAGCAATGGAAAGTCTAATCCCAATAACCCATATACGAGTCAACATGGAACCAATCCATGAGATGCATATGATTAGACTATCACCGATGAGGTATGTCATGTACTTGGATAGAATACGAAAGCCCAGAGACATGGAAATGGAAAAATCATACAAATCCGAGAGCTCCAAGTCACAAGAGCAGCAGCTATGACCAAGATAAATACATCATGTAATTATGCTAGTTGACTTCTGAAGAGGTACGATACTGGCCACAATAGTCTCACCCTGAGATAACGTTCACGAACGCACTCAACGAAGGAAATCGTATACGATTGATCGATTAGTCGGAAGTCAAGGTCAGCGGATTTCAGTGCTGGGGAATAAAGTCGTGTTTAACCAATACTGCAATGATGACTTCATCTGATATATTTCGTATCAACTGCGATATATCGATGCTGAATGATATCCACAGGTCATCCAATAGCACCACCGATTCCATTATTACTCACCCATCACTACGGGAATTAAGGACTTAGATATAGACATGGAACTTGGTGCTGTGAAGCCACACAAGTTGTGGATTCGGGATATGGAGACCTAGAGGTTATGGGATTCAATTGGACATTTCTTCTCTTCTCTTCTTCTCTTCGTTTCTTATGGATCTCGGTCTAGTATAAATGATATCAGTATGGAGTTTACCAACAACTACTGGAGGTGGATGTCTCCATATGCTGGATACACCGTGAGGCCACCGTGATGGTACCGATTGGTCATGGGACTTATACAGACATACGAAGGTGTATACAGCTTATGTTGTCTTTCTTTAAGTATATATGAGTTGCAGTCAAGGAGGTCTGCGGATAAAGAGGGGGATGATGTAATAGCAGTACCAGGTATACTTGATCTCATAAGTATACTTGGCTCGCAGGTGCACTTGGCCTTGTAAGTACACTTGGCTCGCAGGCGTACTTGGCCTTGCAAGTATACTTGCCCGTTGAGGTGGAGTAAGCACCCTTCATATAGAGTAACCTTGTAATATCTTTTTGGTACGCTAGCGATTATCTTACTTACTACCTTCCTTTACAATTGATATCTTTATCACTTATTGCCATTTGCAACCGTATCTATACATATCTATTCATATGAGGACGTACGTCCTTACAGCCCTGTATCTCTTAGCCACTCCCATGTCGACTTCCCTGTTACCTTCTTTAGCAAGTTCAATATTGGTACTGTTACATTCACATATTTCTGGATGAACCTCTTCTAGTGGTTTGTGAATCCAAGGAGGACTTATACATTCTGTACTGACTCCGCTGTCATCTATATTGAAATCATCAGAATCCAATCTGTTTTCATGCCAATGCCATCCAGCAAAATGATGAAATCCACCAAGCCAACCTTCAAAACTCCAAATTGTTTCTTTTCAGCCATGCAATAGAGGGCAAATTTGGGTAGCCATTGGAGTACTGTTTAAACATACTCTGCATTCTCCTGCTCATTGGTCAAGTAAATATGGTTATCATCAAGGTAACAGAGAGCAAAGATATCAATGTATGGATGTAAACAGTTTTTGCTGTACTCCAAAAGGATTGCTAGTATATTTGGCAAGCAGAATAGCAGAACACAGATTTCAAAAGAGCTGTATGCTGTATGAAATGCCATCTTGTATTCATCGCTTTCGTTGATTTGCATAAGATTACAAGCTCAGGGGAGACCTGATTTCATGAAGATGCTGGTATTGTGTAAATGGGTAAGTATCTCCAAGATTAATGGAAGGTGTTTGTGATTCTTGAATGTACCCATCAAGCGAGCTCAGTAGACCACACAGAGTACAAACACAAGATCCTTCTGTATAGCAAAAGGTATCAGTGATAAAGCCCACTAGAAGAAACCATTGATCAGATTTGTCTCGATGTAAGCCTTTAGAGGTTTTAACTCAACCTTCAACAGCTAAACAAGAGTCCATTTGATAACAAACTGTTGGACTCGATATCAATGGCATGGTCAATTGAGTGGTAGAGTAGCAAGAATTTTGACTTGTCCTTGCTGAGGACCTCTATTAATTCCTGAGATTTCACTGGGATATATCTACCGTCATTTGTGGATATTATCTACATCTCCCCTCTATCTGTACTTGTTAGTCAAGTGTATAGTCCAATATGGAAATGAAGATTATTTAAATCCATAAGTATTTGTCATAATGAGTCATCCTCATTGTGGATCCATACTATCCAATATTTCCCATTGTGACTCGGCAAGTCAGCAGTAGTCATTCAAGTACCATCAATATACAACTCTTGTACCACAACTACTATGGCTCCTTCATACTCATCCATCAATCATCGGAGCCTTTCATCTGAGATCACATCCAATAATACTCCAAGCAATGCGAAGGAATCCACACCTTGTAAGATGAAGGACTGGTTGACCTTGTCATTCGTAAGATGGTCATCTGATGTAGTATCTCCCAAGATTCTGATATCTGAAGGCTTATTGCAGTACCTCTGTAGAGTTCAGTTGGTGTCTGCATATGGGGTTCTATTGTTATTCCCATCTAGGGTAGTCTGGAAACCAACTGGAATCCATAAGGCCATCCATCACCCAGGGCTCCAGTCAATCTCAAAATTCCAAGCCTTGAACAAAGGTATGGCCGCAATCAGGTCATAAGCCTACATGGCTACAATCAAGATATCCTGTTTCTCAACTGGTACCAAATACTCGAAATACTAAATCAAGAGTATCAATTTCTGCATCTTCTTAGCAGTTATCATTATGATGCCATCAAAGCTCAACATCACTGTACAAGTATATTCCTCTAGTATTCCAAACTGTTTGTACAGCTTCGATAGCATGAAGAGTCTCTTTGAACTACAATCGATGAGAGCTAGTACTAGTGAAAATCTGCAATGTGTATGCAGCACCAGAACTTCTTTTGTTATGTGTGCCGAATATGATCTCTCTGTACCGCACAAGTACTGACTTTGTATCAGTACCTTTGGGTTTTCTAAACAAATCTTCGATTTATGTGTGATTCGAAGAGGCTTCACTTCATCCAATACAGCCAGTAGTGCTCATGTACCCAGGTAGTGTTGGCAACGAACCGGATCGGTTTGTCACAGATCAAACCAAGGCGGGGTTTGACAAGGATCCGATCCGAGGTTTGGACGAAGTTCCAAGGTTTGTCACAAACCGGTTCGCGAACCATCTATCTTCGAACGATAATCGGTAAGCAAGTTCTTGTCCGATCGGATCGATTCTTAGCGCTTCTTGTAGCGGGAGAAGTTAGCTACAAGATGCACTAAAGTTCGACCTGATCGGACAAGACCTCGCTTACTTATTTTTGTTTGCAGTTGTAGGTCCCAATGGTGGGGTTTGAGGCGAAAGGCTTGGCAAGGATCCGGGTTCGCTCGAACCAAACCGGTTCGTCAATGCTACGGATCCTGGGCGGTTCGTTGCCAACACTATACCCAGGTGCTTTAACTTCAGTTCCATTTCTTCCACTCCTTTTTGCTGAGCCATGTATCGGGAGAGGAAGATATGTGTTTTCACTGCTGAGTTGCAAATGACCACTGTAGCTTGACTTGGTAACTACTCCAACTGAGATTCAGTATCTTCAGGATATTGAGGTGGCTCTACCCTGGATATTGATTTGTCAGATGATGGCCATTATATCTAATGTACTTCTAATTGGCTCTCCACATATTGTAGACCTCCATGGAAACCCATCATATTGTGTGTAAATTAGAATATTTGCAGCTGTCAGACTTGTTGTTTGAGATCACCTCAGATGGTTCTGAAATATAGGGTGTGTATGTGCGTTTTCTGTTTTCCTTTGTGGACAACTCTGTGCGGGTGTATTGTTTGATCAGATGCTGCTGCTAGTCTCCTGGCATATCAAGCTTTCCCAGTCCAGGCTGGTACTCCGTTGCTACCGCTTGATTAAACAGCTTGACATTACACACAAACCTCCCGTTCATAATCAAGATCTTAACTCGAAACAGAAGTCTAAGCTTCAAGCCCATTCATATTATCTTGTACTTTTTCTTCGGATGTTGATTCTCATCCCATCCATCCTCCCGCGACAATATCTACATGTGATTAATCCATTTTCGTATCTATTTATCCATATCATAACATCCCTGAGGCAACTCCTGGAATGACTAAATAGCCATGTTCTTCCTGCACTTAGGATCGCTATATATCTTTATAATTTGCTTCAGAACAAGCTGAAAATCGTTCATTGCAGGTTGTGATAACAGTCTTAATGTTTGGTATAACGTGATTGGATCCTGCATTCAAGTGTTCCATTGTGAATGGGCTATGTAGCCACTCCAGCTGCCAAGGCAATTCTAGGTGTATTTGAATCGGTCAGTTCCACCATTTACAACCAGATGGTGATGGAACATGAACCTTACTGGTAACATACTAATAAAGATATCCAATTCGGATGTATCGACACAGTATCAGTCTGGGAATATTATCTTGAACATATCTACCTTGTTGCTCTCTATAGCACATGTCTAGATAGCCTCTTTCTTTACTTCCCACTGTGTATACTCAACTGTACTCCACTCATTTTCTTCCTGTTATTTGGCTTTCCACTTGGTCTAAGGTTCAAAAAGTAGTTTCATCATCCACCAATTCTGAGTTACCATGTCAATGTGATCTTCCTTGATAATTAACGATCAGTACACATCAATTTCATTCCTGACACTTGTGTTTTGACCTGTGCCACCATGGTGTGAATTGAGATTATCGATATGATCCTGGCAAGGATTGTGATGGAGAGTAGTATTATCCTGAATATAATTATTGTCATCAGTCTATTCCTCGTCCCTGATGTTTGTCTCTGGCAGAACCACTTAATATTCAATAGAAAGAGGCTATCTTCAAACTACAGATACCGGTAGGATCTTCTTGCTCTCGGATTCATCAGCAATGGGAAATTGAGTTCCAGTACAAGCGTGTACAGCCTTGTACGGTCTCGTATAAGAGTATAAGATTGGACACGGTTGCAAACGTGGATAGATTAATATAATAGAGTAGTATGTATATAAGATTATATCTGCGGTGCAATTGAACTCGCATGTGCAGTATATGTACACTGTCAGTTACCTGTTTATCGGATTGACCAATCAGATTGCTTGCCTCCAGCCAAGACATAGATGTAGGTAAGATGATTTGCCACCATTACTCCATTCCCATCTCTGGGAGCAGATCCCCTGGACGGTGATATACATACATAAAAGGAAAAGAAACCACAAGAAGAACATGAAGTACAGAATAAGGCTCGAATGCCCTTCTACAGTTTCATACATTTTGCAATCACTTGGTACTGTTCAAGGGCGACCATTCAGAGGATCTGGTGCATTGGAAAAATTTACTTCCAGTGATAGTAAAATCCTATGCCAACGATATTTCTTCTGGGCCGAGATGCAATAAGAAGAGAAGAACAGAGAAGTTATGAGAAACCATAAGAAGAAAATGTCCACATTGATCGGAATCCTCATGCCCACCTCTCTGAGTCGAAGTCTACGAATTCAAGTCAACTGCTGCAGCAGGTATTATTCCAATTCCACCTTCGAGTGCAGGTTCACTTGAAACCCTCTGGATCCATACTATTGCTCCCAGTTGTGCAGACTCAGTTGATCTTATGTTGGCATTGCCTTCCGCCATCGATCGTTCATATTTGATTGCTCTTGTTCAACACATTTCATAGTTTCTACGGTAGCTATCATGGTCTGTATCACGTCTCTCGGAGCGATTGGCCTCTGATTTATCTCGGAATATTCTCTGCAGCAGTTAATTGACTTCAATAGGTGTACTAATCTTGATTGTAGCTGCTAAACTACAGGCTATGCTTCCAAAGCTTTGGCCTTTAATTGCACTTCGATCTTGCCATTCGAATATGATTCTCATAGTAGCTGGTTAATCAGAAGGCCTCATTCAGGCTCTTGATTGCAGCTCTCATATATCAACATGCATTTATACATGCTTGTTCGAGGTGTAGTATCTAACTCATAAGTGTACCATAAGGTCGTATTCAGAAAGTAATCAAGTATGTTTCTGCTCTTGGTACATCAAGGCAGCCATTCTCTGATGTACATACCTTTGGCTTCCAAATCCATGAAAGTAGTTGGTTTTCATACACTAAGCCCTTCAGAGCATAGTTGTAGGGAACACTATCAAACACTAGCCCATTACTGTACATTCACCACTATCTGTGGCAATATCAATCAATTATCATCATGGCTTCGTTTGGTACTCTCAGAGATAGAGGGCAATTGCGGAGCATATTCTTTCGTAGATATTTCTTGAACTCTTTGCCGCTGGCATATTTTGTATAACAGGCTTGGGTTCCGATGTGATATCCTTGTAGAGTTTGGTATATATCCTCCAGACCGACTGTCATGGTGTCATAGATTTCTCTTCCTGATATTGACACCTCGATATTGTCGTCTCGATAGACAGCTTCATTGGCTCGATCATTCTGTATGCTATTCAACTGAACCTTGTAAAAATCCAAAACCTGTTAGTCTTGAGAACAACTCTGAACATCGTTCTATGATACCTCTATTTCAGATAATATCTCTGATCCAGTGGCTATCCCAACAGTATGCTGGTAGTCCTATCAGTAGGCTTCACTTCAATAATAAATCCTGATCATTGTAATCATTTCCAGTAAGGATCATTTCTAAATATTCGGTAAGGTTTTCCCCCGTATTGTGATATAATGGCAGCCGAGGCCAGGTAAGTACCCTTCATATATAATCACCTCGCGAAGTGCTTTTGACACGGTAGCTATTATCTTACCTACAATTGGTATCTATATTACTTATTCCCATTTGCAACCGTATCTACATATATCCACCCATATGAGGATGTATGTCCTTATACTGTAATTGCTTTTCAGTCACCAGATACGTTTCGCTTACAGGATTTTGTGATTTCTTTACTTTTTCAATGCTTCAGACCCACACCGAGAACTGTCATTAGATTGTAGATACAAGATCAGTAATCATCCTATTGAGTTGATTGACAGTAATAAAAACGATTCCGAGATGTTTTAGATGTCAATCGGCCTCGAAGAGACGTATAAACTCCCATGATAGGCACCCCTGAGAATTTGAAATGTCTTCATTCACGATCTACACCGAGTATTATCACTAGATCAATAAATCAGGATAAGTATTCCTGTCAATCGAGTCAATTGACTGCTGCAGAAGCGATTCCGAAGTCAATTGGCCCTGAGCATTGGGTCGCCAGCCAGGTTGGCTACTACACAACATGACGAATTCGAATGCGTCACAACACCTCACTTTCGAGACCTACAACCATCGAAACTGCATAAGTATTCCTATATCAAGTCAATTGACTACTGCAGAGACCATTCCATGGCGATTCAGAGGTCAATCGATTCGAAGAGTCGCATCACCGATCATGATCGTTATACGTTCACAGATATACACTCACGACCTATAAGTATCGAAGTGTGATAAGTACACCTAACTTAAGTTAATTGAAGGTAGCAGAGACGATTTGGAGGTCAATTGATAGCGAAGAAATGCATCACCGAGAATTATGGTCAATGCCGAGAGGATCTTGGAATACGTTTAACAAGATCCATCGCATACAAATGGATGATCGAGATGAATTGAACCTAATTGAGCATCAAGTGCTAGCGAACCTTCATCAATGTCACTTTCCCATGTCGATTAATTGGTTCTACGATACCACTTTTCCAACACGTCACTACTCCGAACCCATACAGATTATCATCGCTGGGAGTCAATTCCGAGACGATTCGGGGGTCAATCGACTCTGATACACTCATCATTTACGTCAAACTCGTCGGTTTATTGATGATCGAGTCTGGTGAGAAGTCATCGACAATAAACGCGTTCAATCAATCGCACCTGATGATTACCTTCCTATGAACTGAGCGGAAGCTCCAAAGCGCACCTACGATGCGTTAACATCCACGAACCATGCCGCAAGCTCATTTACGGTATGTCAGTATTGCATGGAAGTGTACCTACGCAGAACGATTATACATGCACGGAAGTGTACTTACAGAGAAAGACTACCAATGGGTATAGTTCAAGACCCTGATAATCAAAGCCAGTACCCCCTTGTACGATTCTACAAGACGGATGAGAAAGAAGCCGCATTCACCTCACATCGTTCATGAACATATCGATCGATACCTGATCGCAACTACAATCACGATTACCTCTCGGTGAGATTCAATTGAGTTACCGATCATCGTTCGAGAAATGGCGATGCCATATGAGATAACAATGACTACCGACTGCACCATGCCGATTGTTATCGTCACGGGAGTGATCCAAGTCGGGAGTAAATCGATTCACGTTCGACAACTAGCGATCTTTCGAACATCGATGGAGTCATCTCATCCCTAGATGGGATGAACCTTTTCTTAGTCTTATCCAGCGGGATGGACCTCTACTTCATCATATTCCTAAGCGGAATGGACATCTACTTCGCTGCCGAGACAACTTCCGGTGGAAAGACCACCGGCGGTAGCGGCCACCAAGTCAAACGACAACGGTCATTTGACACACTGTACATGCTCTGTTGAGCAATGAGTATCTTCATGACACCCAAGATGCAAAGGCAGCTCGGCGTCCGGGATGAACCAGCATTCATCGCAACCTCGAGCTTCGATGGCAGCGAGATGATATCTGCAGGAGAAAGTAGAATGGTAGTCTCGGTTCAGTATTTTGAAAGCTTGGCACCGGTTGACGAATCGGATGTCTTAATTGTACCCATGAAGGCTTACAACTTGGTTTTGGGATTACCTTGATTCAATGCCCAAAACCTGGAGATCGACTGGAAAGCCGGTTGACTCATGGCCTGTCGAACTACAAGTGGGCTGCAGGCCGCCACTATAAATGGCGATGGAACCCCGTACGTGGATACCAACAGAACTTCGCAGGGGAACGGTGGTAAGCCTCCAGATATTTGGCCTTGGAGCAACAGCATTCAACGACCTTCTTGAGAGCAATGTGGTCAACGATGTATTCGTCCTACGATTTGAGCAGTGCACCGGGCTGCTTGGAGCATCATGAAGTGCGACCTCAGATGAGAAACTCAGATACTGGATGGGTGAGCAGGGAGCAGCGGTGGTAGTTGTGGCAGAAGAGTTACCAACAATGCGGAGCTTGAATGACTGCTACCGGCTCCCCGAGTCACGAAGGGAGTATCGGACGATGGGGTGTTCCCCATCTAGGTTAACCTGTTACGACAAGGCTCCTAGATTCCACAACCTTCGCTTTCATTCTCACATAAGAACTTAATGCTAATGCGTGAAGATAGAGCAGATCAGACTGGAGCGGATGAGACCGGAGCGCCGATAGTACCGACCGACGATGGCGGCCATATACCAGCCAAATATCAGGAGTTCGTTGAGGTCTTAAGTAAGGCCAAGGCAGAGACGCTGCCACTGTACCGGTCAATTGACCATGCTACCGACCCCGGGCACAAGCTGCCATATGGACGTAACCATTACCTATCGGAGGTTGAGTCAAGAACTCTAAAGGCCTACATCGAGACAAACCTGGCCAATGGTTTTACCCAGCGGCCATCATCACTGGCACCAGTGCCGATATTATTCCAAAGAAGGATGGCGGCTTGAAACTCTGAAGTTGACTACCGAGCTCTCAATGCGAGTACAATCAAGAATCGAGCCGCGGAATGCAGATTCCTTGTGTGCAGAGGGCAATCGTAATCACCCTTAAGAAGGATAACAAGGGTGTTCTTACCGATATGACTATATAAGAAGCACGAAAGTCCCAATGTCGTCGACGGAGCACCGACCTCAAAAGAGGGGAATGATCGTTACAGAAACCGAGAAACCGCTAGTTCAAACGAATTCCGCACCGCACGTACTGGAATGACTCACCATTACCACCGCAACGAACCCATCATGCTGCAGATGTCAAGTACACCTGGCCTCGTAGACACACTTAACCTTGTAGGTGTACTTGGTCTCATAAGTACACTTGGCCTCGTAAGTGTACTTGGCTCGTGAGTGCACTTGAGCTCGCCTACAACTTCACTACCGAGCACTGGAAGTCAATGAGATCACATCGCCTACGACTTCACTACCGAGCACCTGGAAGGCACAAAAAAAAAACCCCCCGTTGAAACAGCCCAATTATGAGATCGGCTACGAGAAGCCTTTCGGACGGATCTTGGCGACCCTGACAGTTGAACCCTACGATGACCTCCTATCGGCGATTTAGAAGGCTCAGGCTACTGACCCATTGCTGGTCGACGTTTCAGGTATGCTTGTCGATAATCCAATGGCCACAGCTGCAAGCCGAAGCCACAGCCAAAGACAAGAACTAATGGAGTGTCGTCGCAGGAGCTCTGACATATGAAGGCAGGATAGATATCCCCGTAGACGATACTCTCCGCGGTAAAGTGATAAGTCTCTTTATGACAATCCTGAGTCCGATCACTTTGAAGCTCTTACAACTGCTGCATTAGTTTCTAGGGATTTCTATTGGCCTACGATAGATCAGCAACTGGGAAGTCAACGAGATGAAGTATGAGTGCACCGAGAAGTCTGGGAGCGAATGAGAAGTCAATGGCTACGCTACTGGTCTTCATCACTCTATCAGAAGCACCACCGAATGCACCGAATGCACAACAGGCCGCAATCCTTAATGGACGCATGAGAAGGCTACCACATTGGAGCTTTAGAGCTGAGAGTGCAAACGCACCGAATTACAGTAACTATGACCTTGTATGGAATGTTTACGAATTAGATATATCAATGAACAAATATGCTCTGTAATTGGACTTATCTCCGAGAGCATCAAACGAAGCCATGACGATAATCGATTGACGTCACCGCAGACAGTAGTGATTAATCGTATCAGGCTAGATGTTAGGGTGTACGCCCTACAGCTAGACTCGGAAGGGCATGGGGTGTGTAAACCCACTACTTTCGTGGATTTGGAAGTCGAAGGTATGTGAATTGGAGAATGGCTGCCTTAATGCATCGGGAGCAGAAGCATACTTGGTTACTTTGTGAGTACATCCTTATGGCACACTTATGAGTTAGATACCACAACTCGAATGAATATGTTCCAATGCATGTCGACATATGATGACTGCAATCGAGGGCCGAATGAGACCGACTCATGTCAACCACCACTGGATCTGAAGCAGAATGGGTACGGAAGGTCGGATCCCGATTACCGATATATGAGTCAACTTGGAGCCAATCGGTAAGACGCAATATCAGGCTATCACCGATGAGGTCAGCTGTGTGCTTGGATATACAGAAGCACAGAGGCATGGAATTGGAGGAATTATACGAATCCAAAAACTCTCAAGAGCAGCAGCTACGACCAAGATAAGTACATGATACAATTATGCTAGTTGACTGCTGCATCGATGCGATACCGGCCACGATAGCCTTACCCCTCAGATGACATTCACGAACACGTTCAACAAAAGAAATCGTATATACCATCAATCGATTAGTTGAAAGTCAATGTCAACAGGTTTCATCGCCAGGGAATAAAGCCGTGTTTAACCTACGCTGCAATGATAACTTCGTCCGGTATGTTACGTGTCAACTACGATATATCGATGCCGAATTACGCTGCAAGTCGGCCAATGGCATATACCGATTCGAGTACCACTGAGCTAGCACTATGGAGATCAATTGCTTGGATATGGAGAAACTGGAAGTCCACTTGGATATTCGGAACCATGGACTTGCAAGCCTGCTGAAGAAGTGGGCTTGTGACAAGGCCTGCTGAAGGAGTGGCTTCGATTTGGAGATGGACTTGGAGGATTCAGGGTCAATTGGACGTTTCCTTCTCTTCTCTTCATATTGGATCTCGGCCCGGTACAAATGGCATCGGCATGGGTTTAACCACCTACCACTGGAAGTGGACTTTCCCTGTGTGCCGGATCCACCGAAAGGTCACCCTCAAGCGGTACCGATTGGCATCAGAACTTATGAGGCTGTACGAGGATGTACGAGCTTGGATTTATTTCTTCTTCTCTTCATGTATGCATATGCAGTCCAAGAGGTCTGCAGATAAAGAGGGGGATGATGTAATGGCAGCCGAGGCTGGGTAAGCGCCCTTCATATGTAATCACCTCGCAAAGTGCTTTTGACACGCTAGCGATTATCTTACCTACAATTGATATCTATATTACTTATTCCCGTTTGCAACCGTATCTACACATATCCATCCATACGAGGACGTACATCCTTACCTGTAGTTGGAACTCAATTAACCACTGTTCAATTCTGATACTGATCTTCGTATCGATTCTTGTATCACTCATAATATTGCAAATTGCCATCATGGTTCAATATCTAAATATCTGCGAATTGAATTAGGGATCTTGATTCCGATTATTTCTTTGGTAAGTTGGAAATTCATACATATATGCATTTGCACTTAATTGCTAGTCTTGTAGCTTATCATCTAAACTTAAGTTTTCTTAATGAAGGGAAGAGTTCCAAACGAAACTTCGCCATATAAATAAATTGACTCAATATTATTTATCTCCGGCCAATTGTAATTGGCCCTCTGTTTTGGGGATGTGCATATTTGTTCTTGTATATTCCACCTATCGTGGCTTCTTCTGAAGCGCTATAAGCTCAATAATATTATCATTATAGACCTTCTTACACTTAAGATTGGCTTTCGCACGATTGTCTTCATCTCATCAAGTCCGAGCAATATAGTTCTTGATATCAAACGTCCGTAATTTATCCAGTGATATAGCATCCATCAAAGACAATAACTACTTATTGAACAGTCCATATGACATGGGATCTTAAGTCCAAATTCACGATTCAGCTCTCAGGTATGTGATCTTATTCCACGCTATTTTGCAAATACCACTCCACACTACTATATGGTAGCACTTCCATCCTCAGATCTTTGTAGAGCAGTTAGCTTGTACAATCAAATTCTGTTCCTGCCCTCCGGCATGTGAATAGCTCATTATACCATTATGACAATTGCAGTCTCTAGCCTATTTGTTTGTGGATAAATCGACATTTAACATGGTATTGTCATTTCGTCAACCATCATTTCGATCATGTTTGATCGATTCGAATGCCATTCATTGCAGTACCATATGTTTCTTGCATAGTCTCTGCAGTATTATCGAAGCGTTCAGCATTCAGAGTACTATTTCATCATTTGCACAGGTATCTATTATGTTTTGACATGACTTTGTGTTGCAATATTCTGTCTAATCATAGGTAGATATCATCTTGATATTCATGCAGGATTGTATATATATGTACAACACTATAACTGCTCTGTATTTATTAGCCAAGTTTATAATGCAATCAATGAAGTGATAGATGTTGTGCAATCCAGAAGGCCTTGTTATTACGGGTTCACCTATGGAAGAGCGAAGCCTCACAATCTAGTCACCCCTTTCTTGACCTGGTAAGCCGGTAGCAGTCATTCAAGATTCCTATGTATACTCTCTTCTGCCAAAACTATTGCCACTACTTTCTGCTCGTTCATTCAGTACCTAGTACCTATCTCACTGTCAGTAATACTGCCCATTGTCACTCGGAGCAACTCTATATGAACTCCCACTCTTAGGAGGAACATCTATCGATGACCTCTCCCCTGACCCATAGATCATCTAAAGCCATAGCACCAACTATTTATATATATATATATATGCAGTACAGCCTCCTTCGGAACACACCTCCTCCCTAGTCATGATGCAGGTACATTTCCAGGCTATTCCTGATGGTCTATCCGGTCCACTGCCACCTCATCTGCTCACCCTGGAGTTCACAGAGCCACATTTCGATCACATTGACAATCGATGTCAGGATCACTAACTTTAGGCCAAGGCCAATGCAATTTAATCTCCAGCTGATACAGTATATCAACCGTAGCTGCTACCATTTGCAAGAATAAGCCCTCTCAGTGAATCACGTACTTGTTTCACTCTAATGATACTATCTGATAATCAAATAACATCTATTTACACTAGAGATACAAACAAGTATCAATTGAACCACCTCACGCCTCACAAACATGCTGAATCCGCTGGTCTTCTAAGATTGCCCAATCGATCCCACTATGAATAGCCCTATAAATCTTCACATTCCCAACTATAAACCAAATCATCTGCGTTGTGTTCCTAGGAATCCACGTTGTTCGCCCTCATATAGCCGATGATATAATCCCATACTCACTCATTTGATCATAAGGGTTTGTTGACTTGATCGACAAAATTGAATAGAGTTGATACTGAAGGCATCCTCTCCTGCTAGCCACTTTGGAACCTTTGGTGGTTATAGTTCCCATTCAAAGTTGTAGTAAGTTCTGCAATTACTGCACCTCTGACTTAAATTTTATTCCTCAATAATGTAATAATATTGGTAATCGTAGTTGTCTTGTTCACAGCTTCTGAGTTGTAGCTGTTGAGAGCCTCTGTATGTCATTGGTAGCCTTTACTGAAAACCCATCGGGAAAAAAACCAAGTCGCCCCTCGGATATCACAATGTCTAGGGTACATCGGACGCTTCAGACGAAACATCTTGATGATACCCTGCCACTATCCTGGCACTACAGACGCAGCATTGGCATTCAGACGTAGTTCCAGACACAGTATTTGCATCCATACACACTTACAGGCAGAGCATTTACGTCCATACATACTTACAAGCGGAGCATTTATATTCAGACGCAGCACACTGTACGGACGCAGCCTTGATTTCCGATCACAGCCTTAATTTACCAGGGCAGTCAATTGATTACTTAAAATCACATTTGATTCACAAATTATTGCTAACTATATACAAATAATCATGGTAGATCTTGAATACACTTGAGACAGTACTGCATACTAGTATACAGGCAGAGAGAATCGATATAGGCTGGGTGCAAACAGTTGGGCTAGATTGGCTCAGCTGTCAGGAAACGATTGATATTTGCTGGCTCACCACTGGCTGGACGTGATCAAACCGTACTGGCTACACCCAATTGTGCTGCGCTGACTCCCAGCTAACTGTATGCGATAAGCAGATCTGGATGGAAGCTTTAGCATTTCGATCAGATATGCTTGGAGATCGAGCTGGACTGGCTGTCGACTGACTAGATGCGCTCGAGCCGTGCTGGCTCATCGCTGGCTGGATGCGATCGAATCGTACTGGCTACACACAAGCGAGCCGAGTTGGCTTTTGACTATCTGAAGATGATCGATAAGGACCGACAGGTTACCTCGGTTAAAATTGTCTGTATATCTGTTAGTATTGCAAATGAAGAAAGTGAATGTATGTAAGAGAGAGGGAAGTATCATAGAGTTGAACTTAAAACTTAGAACTTAGAATTTAGAACTTAGAACTTAGAACTTAGAACTTAGAACTTAGAGTGCAAATACAGTTGAAAGTAAGGGGATGGAAAAAGGTCAGACAATATATGAAGGGCACTTACCTGGGCTTGGCTACCAAGTGCACTTACAAGGCCAAGTGCACTTACGAAGCCAAGTGTAAGCCAAGTGCACTTACAAGGCCAAGTGCACTTACGAAGCCAAGTGTGAGCCAAGTGCATGTACGAGGCCATGTGCACTTACGAGACCAAGTGCATTTACGAGGCCAAGTGTACTTACAAGGCCAAGTACACTTACAAGGCCAAGTGTACTCACAAGGCCAAGTGTACTTACGAGGCCAAGTGCACTTACGAGGCCAGGTGGGAGCCAGGTGTACTTACGAGGTCAGGTGCACTTACAAGCCAAGTGCACCTTGCACCGCCATTACACTGAGTCCCGGCTGGCTGGATGCGATCGAGCCGGATTGATTCTCGGCTGGTTGGACGCGATCGAGACGGGCTGGCTCTACACTGACAGCAGATTATCCAGCTGGGCTGGCTTGCAGCTGGCTAGAGATAATCGAGCCGGGCTGGCTCTCCACTGGCAGGAAATGATCGAGCTGGGCTGGCTCGTAGCTGGCTAGGGATAATCGAGCTGGGCTGGCTCTCGGCTGGCTGGACGTGCTGGCTTTCGGCGGGCAGGAGATGATCGAGCAGGGCTGGCTCTCCGCTGGTGGGGGATGATCGAGCTGGGCTGGCTCTCTGCAGGCTGAACGCGATCGAGCTGGGCTGGCTCTCTGTGGGCAGGAGATGATCGAGCTGGTCTGACTCTTGCCTGGCTGGAGATGATCGAACTGTGCTGGCTCTCAGTTTGCTAGACGCGATCGAGACGGATTGTCTTACAGCTGGTCAGAGATGGTCGAGCTGGTCTGGCTCTCAGCTGGCTGATCACCATGCAATTGGAACGGCCAGATGATCTTGAAGAACACAGTATTTTAAGCGCTCCAAGGTACCATGCAGAGTGATACCTGACCTTGTGAATACCTAGTGCCAAGAGTTGTTTTCGTAGTACCTCATATCGTATCATCGCGGACTTACATATTACCCTACCTACCGATATTCTAGGCACTCAAACGTGTATCACCCACGTCTAGATGTGACTAATACGCTCTGGAGCAGGAATTGTTTCCCGATGCCAATCGTAGCATGTATAACTATTCCAATGTCATCATTGACTCAATATGGCTTGTGCTATAGCAGCTTATCGTAACGTAGATAATTCAAATGAGTCTTATTGAACAGTAATCTCTTAATCTCGTCAGGCTGTTTATGATCTCACATGACTTACGTATCCAGAATAGCATACTCCAAATAGCATCTGAAATATAGATAAGTAGGAGTCTCGAAGAAGGATAATTGTAATCGCAAATGCCATTGGTAGCAACGATTGATAGTTTCACGATCTTGCACTTTGATCTTCTGTAAATGAGGTGATTCTTCTAACATTCAGTTTTCTCAGCACTGTAGGTATCGATCGTGTGTGAATGTGCTGCCAGAATACTGATCCTCTGTAGACATACTTTGGTTGGGGAATGGGCTAATCTATACTTCATGCAATTGTATTCTTATCGACTCACTTCATTGTTGGAAGCTTATCTATTGTTATCGACATCACTTTGGATACAAACTCTGAAGAATTGGTGTATTCAGGGTGATCACTTCTCAATAGTTCGCATATGATTGCACACGTGGTATTACGTTCGAGGGAATCTCAGGAGTACAGCCGATTTGTGCATTGCCAGAAACGAATCTCACATGATTACGTAGAATTCAAAATTATTCCTATCATCATTAATTGACAACAGTGGATGGAAAGATATCAGATCTCATCACCCTTGTAAATGGTAAATCTTACATTCTACTATTATGAAATTGTCATGATCGACTTGGTTGATGACATGTTTCCTGAGCAATTGGTCACTGTCATGAACTTGGAATCATCTCTGCTATCATCACCCTCAATTGGATATATATTTCAATACTCATTGCTTATGCAATTGGTAGGTCTCAAATCGATACAATTTCTCACTCGAATATGTTGTAATGTCTTGAAACGGGGTGATTCATCAATACCGATAAGTGAAAGATATCTAATTACTAAAGAGCGATAATGGTGTAATGGCGTACAGCTGTATCTGCCCTCTTATAACAGAATACGAGTAGATACAGGTGCAAATGTGGATAGAAGAATATAATAAAGAAGTATATATGTAAGATTATCTCTATGGTGCGATTGCAGTCATGCGTAGAATATACGTTCACTGTCTATTACCAAGCTATCTGCTGGGCCAATCAGGTTGCTTGCGTCCAGCCAAGACATGAATGCAAGTAAGATGATTGATCACTATTATATCTAGAAGACTTCTTTGGAGGCATTGGAGTATATCATTACTAGTTTTCACATTTGTTGTTGTATGTGTACATGTAGTAATGTGTTGAATTTGTGATGCCAGGAGCAAAACTTATCTGTTTAATGAAAACGGATGAAATTGTACAGGTGAGAACATTCGTAAATACATCTGTATATATATATACACCAATTAGAGTAGATCCGGTTTCAAATGAGGTAAAGTGACTATATGGAGCAGTATGTGTGTACAATTATTACTACGGTGTAATTGCACTTGCATGAGGACTATTCAAGTTTGACCCTTACCCTCGTATCAGTTGGACTGATTAGATTCCTCATATTCTTCCAAGAGTTGTATACAAGCACTATGATTGGTCGATCTATTACACCTCACCTAGAGTTCTTCCCTGAACCCATAGAATATGCTGTTCTTATTTCGTTGGAAAATATTATCCCTTGTATCCAAAACTAAACATCCCTGTACATTCCTGTTGTGTACAAGAATTTGACCCCTTCTGTCTACAATCCGCAAGATTTAAGCATCTTGCAAGTTAATAACAACACCATGTTGGGAAAAGGTACTAGGACAATCGTTTGCTTCATCATCATATATCTTGCTGTGTAGACATTTCACCAATAATAGTCATCCAATAACTGCTAGTCATCAAAGGTTTCATAAGGTGTTTCTCTCTAATTTGTCTCTTTAGGATAATGTTTCCATTTTATCAAGTACAATACTTGCTTTGGAATTTGCTGTATTGACTTGGCATAACTTCTTCCCTCTTATATCTAACTTACTATTCATGAATATCCACATCATATCCTAGCTCGTTTCTTTCGTGTGAAGATGTATGTCCAGGCAAGAATGATACTTCATTTATGGCAAGTTTGTAAGGTTCAAATGGAGTAAGATAGGCAGGATTGAAGATTCACCACCACTAAGGTAAGTCTAGCTTTATTGCTGTTAATGAAAACACCTTCAGGACTTTGAATACTCCATGTAACATTGCATCAAGCTTCCTAGATAGTCTTTGTATTTTTGGGTTCTTTCCATTCAACATATCTAGGTCATAACCAAAATGTTGGATGTTCTATAGCACATTTGTTATGCTGCTTCTCTATTGAATCTCATACATTTTTTAAGAATAGATGATAAAGATTATATCGACTTTATATCCAGTAAATATAGTTCTTTGAAGCTACATTTGTTGCTTCTTCATCAATGAGCTAATGCATTCAAGGATTAAAACTATTATTTACAAAGAATGGTGACATGCCTTTTGTAGTAGTAAGAGAGATATTGTAGGTATAGTCTACAATTGATAACATCACTGTCTAGCTGCCCAACTCATTATTGCAGGAGTTTTGCAAGTAGTATTCTAATGTCTGGTTGACTCTTTCTCTTTGCCCATCTGTTAGTAGGTAAAATGATAAGGATATCTTTAATCAATTATCATGAGCTTCAACTATTGCGGACTACAATTGGAATATAAATCTAAAATTTCTGTCTGAAAATATACTCGATGGTAGACCGAAGAATATCTACACCACTTTGAGGAAGAATCAGAATTGGTCTGGAGTATTGTTGTCTCCATCCTTCTGTATTTTGAAGTATACTATCTTGATATAGTGTCCAAAGATGATCCAGATGAATGAACATGTATCAGTTACTAAACGTTCAATAATGAAGTCCAAGGAAATAGAATATTTGTATTGATATGCATATTCAAGTGGTGATAGTATTCGAACTCTTCATTGTAAGCTCCCTTGTTGCGCTTCCAATGAGGGTATGAATGAATATAATCCTCTATAGATTCTGCTTTTTGTAGCCAGAAGAAATTTCTTCTAATCAGTTTGATCGTTTTGTTTTGTTCCAGATATTCTGCCTCTTTCAAATCTTGATCTGACTCCAATATCTATTTTTTCAAATCTAGATCATCTGGATTCCAGAGGTAACCTTTGAAGTATACAACTGCATTTTCAAATGAGATGGCAGGGCTTGCATTTTCTTTATTGCTCTGACATACTCTTCCACCCAATCAGTATTCTCTCTGCTGCCTTCAGGACTGCTCCTATTATCTATCACTTGGACATGATTACTGGAGTATTTCTCAGCTTTGCGAAGGAAATCATTATCTGTTCTCCTTTTAACCTTGCAGCTGACAGATGTACTGATTCTTTTGCTGTTCATCCTGTCAGATGAGGGTGAAGAATACAGTGAATTGGCTGGTTTTCATTCTTTTCAATATGGCTTCACTCCTTTTGAGCATGATACTCTGAATATTTTGAAAATATCTCAGGTTCACCATTTGGACCACCTAGCCTGTTGAATATTGTTATGTCATATCATGCATTTCTGGTGTTCAATGGACTTTTCTCCAGTTCAAGATCTGAGGTGATATGGTATACTCATGATTTTTGTGATCAGTGAAGGTATTTATTATATGGACAGCTCCCTCAAGGTATCTTCTCCATTCTTTGAGAGCATAGACAACTGCTGATATTTCTTTATCATGGCTCTCATTTCGGTTTAAACTATATTCTGTAACTAGTAGTCAGCAGTATGTAATTGTCCATTGATATCTTCAAACAGAACTGAACTAATCGCGAAATCACTGGAATCTGTTTTGATAACAAGGATCCTTACTAACTCAAGATATCTCACTATGAATATATCGATATACTTCGGCTTGAGACTTTCGAAGGCTGTATTGTATTCCACATTGTATTAGAACTCTTCACCAATTCTCTTGATAATATTTGTCATGGATTTACATATCTGTGAATATTCCTTAATGTACTTGCATTATTAGTTGGCAAATTCAGGAAATGACTAAATATTCTTGACAGACTGTGCTCATTATCATAACAAGATAATATGAATCTTATCTTCAAACAAGCTGACACCATCCTCTGATACAATATATACTATTAATTCAACTTGTTTCTGATACTATTTGCACTTCTGTGGAGCTATAGCCAAGTTAATTTCTTGTAGTTGACTGATAACCTCTCTTACAATTGGTTCATATTCTTCTTCTAATTAAGTAGCAACAAGGATATCATTTATATTGACTACTATTCTGTTGACTATCAGCTTTCACAGGATATTGTTCATTATATCATGAAAAGTAGCCAGTGTATTGGTCAGACTGAATAGTAATACAAGGTATTTGTAGAGTTCATATCTTATATGTAATACTTTCTTCCATTCATTGCCTGATGTCATTCTTATTTGTTTATATCCAGTCTTGAAGTCTATCATTGTAACAATCGTTGAACCGGTAACTCAATCTTTAAGTTTATTTCAAAGTGTCAAAGGATACTAATATATAATTGTGATTCAATTCAATGTTTTATAATTATTATATCACTGTAAGTATAGACCACGTAGTTTTGGAATGAAGAGTATAGGTATACCTGCTTGTGATATACTTGGATGAATCTTGCCAAACTATATCATTTCCTCTGGATATTCCTTAAGGACTGAAAATTCCAATTCAGAGCGAGTATAGATGGGACTCTACTGGGGTATTTTCTATCTTGAATATCAATTGGATGGTCAAGGGGATGATGTGAAGGGAGAACATTCGCTACTTTTCCTGTTTAGATTGCCTGGTTTTCTCTGTACTGCCATGGAATCTATTCTATCCAATTCATTTTTATTTCACCAGTGAAATTCGTATCGATTGGACCAATAATTGTTGTTTACTTTAGAGTCTTTCAAACTTCAAATATAACTTTTCATACTTGATTGAGAATTTACATATCACTGCCATAATATATTGCTATTGGCAATATTAGTTCATACATTGCAGCTTATCATTATGCTCGGAAATTTCTTATACAGTTCCATCCTTGATGATTTACTAGTATAGTTATATAATATTTGAAGAAGACTCCATAGACCTAAATTCTTAGATCTCCTGTGTATAATAACTTTCATACTTTAAATTAGCTGGAAAGGTATACTTCCAACCAGCAGCTCGTAATATTTTACCATTGAAGTTTCTTACTGACCTAAATTCGTTTCGAGTCATCAAAGGTACACCGTTGTACTCAGCCCACTGTTCTGATATTGTCAGCATAATATACCTATTTTCTATTCGAACTCTTGCAAAGATTGTCTTCTTCTCTTCAGAGCTGATATACCTAAGTACTGTAGATCGTTAATCTGTTGTTGGCTCAGGAGGTAATTGTTTTATTTTCTTAATTGTTAATTGCTCGCCATCTATAGTAGCCTTCCATTTTTGAGATGTCAGATTCATAGTTAACTGGCTTTGGATATAGCTCCAACTACAATCTGTGGTAAATATTAAATCAATTGAATCAGCTCGAGAGAATATATTGGTAATGGTATGTTTCTATTACACTTGGATGCTATGTTATTAACACATTTCAAGTATTGAACTCATTCTCATATACCCTCTCTCGAGCAGCAGAAAAAGAACCTTTATTCAATCTCGAAAACTATACTTTGAATATAAACTATTTGAGGGTATATATTCCTGTCAGGAGAGTTTGCAATTCTAAACCTAAGTAAAGACATAAGCCACTCAGCATCACTCAGATATTAATTTCTGTACTATCAGAGTCCACCTCATACAATCAGTTGGTAGGTACATGGGTTGCAAATAGTGTAATTCATTCAGCCATATTCATTGATCTAACCTCTGAACTAGAGACTAAGGTTTCCTGCTTCGGAGCTTCCTCATTGTCTTTAGGTTTCTTATTTCTCTCACTTGATGAGCCTTTGATAGAATTCTTACATGAGTACCATGAATTATTTTCAGTCAAGCTGCAATGTTTACACTTATTGTGATTGTCATTTGTTTCCAGTCGACATTCAGATATACCTTTAAGAGTTTCAATCTTTTTAGTATGAATAGGCTTTGAACTGTAGTTGTAATTTCCTGATTTTTTCTGAATCACAACAAATGTCCGTTTCTTGAATTTATTCTTCATTCTTATCCCGCGTCTGACACTTATCTCTTTTTCTGCTTGTTTCCCTTTTTGCCCTCAGAAATATCACATTTCTGATAAGATCTATTGTTTTCTGCTAGGAGATCTTTATAAGATACTCCGATTCACCTTACAAACTGGAAGAAGGCTGAGTTGTTTTTCCATTGCATATCGGCAGTTGACATTTATTTGAGAGCTCCTTAGATGTTTCTTGTTTAAGAGAATTGATGTAGGAGATTCTGCTAAGGTATACTCCAATGTTGATGGTTTTCATCTTTGTTTGGTAGTCTTCAATATCACTAGTATGCTACAAATAATTCATGATTTATAGTAATATTTTGTCTTCCTGCATATTGATATATCTTCCTTCCATGGTACTGGTGAATAACTTCCAATTATCAATGACAAAAATGTTTCTCATATTTAATTCGCAGTTATTGTATCAGGGTGAGGTCTTGTTTTCCAAATGGTCACCAATCCAGATAATATTATTGATATTTACATACAATTTGCCATGGTAGTATTGCTAATAATATTCCACTAATTGAATCTACCTTCAATATATTTTCTTGAAATCTTTCTTCTACCCTTTGAACTTCAAAAGCAAGTTCATTTTGCTATTTCTGGCAGTTCTCAAAGGTTCAAGAGGTTCTGGTTCATGTGTGACACAAAAATATTCTGTATAGTAGAGGTAGAGGAATCTGATTCAGGTGAACACTTTCTGCTTTGTTTCCTTCTCCACTTTTGCCTCCACCACCACCTCCTCTACCTCTACTTCCATTACCTCCAATACCTCAACCTACTCCTTCTTTACCTTCTACCTTATCATCATAGTCAGAGGAATATGATCCAGAACCAGAACATTCTGGAGAGAGTGGCACTCCTTCTGAACCTGATATAAGGGCTTGCTTAATCCATCATCGTTTACCTTTTTTTCCTATGTAGTAATCCAGACAGAACTCTTCATCACTTGATTTGCTATGACCTTCTCAATATCCAATGACTGACTCGTTCAGGATATTGATTGATTTCTTGGTTTTGTTGTCCAAATGCTTGGTCATCAGAGTCCTTTTGAATTTCTGAAACTTCATTTCTATATAACTTCAAGTGTTTCTAATATTGATCTATCTTTGTTTCTTTTCAGCATCAGACCTTCTTATGAGTTCAGTGACTTTTATAGCCTGTTTGTTGACCTCCTTTTGGAGTTCACCAACTCTCTTGGCTTATTCATTGTGTTTACACTTGATGCTGCTATACTCTTCTGAGTGATTGTGAATTTGGAGAGCAAGCCTTTCTTGGACTTATTTTGATTTGTTCAGTAGATTGGAGAGAGAAGATTATACTACTTGACAGCAGTGCATTTGTTTTCCAAGTATCTTGCATAGTGTTTTATAAACTTCAGATACCTGGGCTTTCATATTAGTGAGTTTTGTTCTGATATTGGCTGAAAATGCTTGGGACTGGATGAAGATATCTATGTGATATTCAATATATACTTTTTGTAGATTGTTTATCAATACTACCACTGAAATATAGATTTTATTTTATTGAGATATTAGGCCTTTGTTTGATTATACAAACTCAGTCAGGGCATCACTATATTCAGACTTATTGATTGAAATTAGTATTGGGAACAAAGCGGATCTGTTCGTATCGAATTGAACAAAAAAGGACTTTGAGCTGGGTTTGATCTGAGGTTCGCTTTGAACTGCAGGGTTCGAATCGAACTGCGACCTGAATTCCACAACCGCGATCCAGGATACGTGAATGAATTCCTGTCTGATCGGCTTGATTTTATATTAATCATGTAGCCTGTATCGTGAACTATAAGATGAACTACAAATCGAGCCGATTGGATAAGAACTTACTTACTTATTGTCGTTCGCAGTTGTGGGCCGAATTGGTAGGGTTTGAGGTGAAATGCTTGGCAATGATTCGCTTTGCATGAATCAGATCGGTTCGTAAATGGTACAAACTCCTGACAGTTCGTTGCCAACACTAGTTGAAATCTGTGTATTTAATACATTTATTGATCCAATTCAACTTCAATATTGTTTATCAACATGACTTCCTACTCAGAAATATCATTTAAATGATTGACTCATATGAGACTACTTTCTTATCCCTGTCTCCACCTATGACCAATATATTCTCCCTTTGTACCATTATCACCACTTCAACCACTGTATTGTATTACTCAGCATCTATTATTGCTAATAGAATAATCCAATACTGTTTGCAAAAGAATATATTCAAATATCTTATATTCTTATCTAGTCTTTAGTTCTACTGAAAATGGAATCTGGTCCCAGTGTTATTTTTTAACACAAGAAATAGTTTGTAATCTCCTGCATGGGATTTACACAAATCTGGAAGGACAATAGCTCCAATCAGGGTAAATAAAATTACTATCTTATGATAAACAAGAAATTACTGCCTCTGGATGTGTATGTGGTATTAGAAGTCATACTTCAACCTATGAATTCTGATGACTAATACCAATTAGATATAGTGCTTTTCTTGTACAAGTTCACAGTAGAAGCTTTCTTCAGAATGGCAATCTCTTTTCTAATGGCTGGTATAATACTAGAAATCTTGTGCATAATATCCACACACTCTTTGTGATATGTGACAGCTAATTTTCAAAATGAAGTAGTATGTTTGAGTGGCAAAGTGATAAGAATGTATCACAGCTTTGAACGGTAGAAAGATAGCTTCAACAAAAGTATTTCTTTGTTAACAATATAATATAATACCTGGAGTATCACCCCAGGTTTACTAGCACAAGTATTGTTCTTTCTCATCACAGGACTGGCTTGCAGTAGAAGTTATGAAGATTCACTCAGGATATAAAAGTTACTAAAGGTAAAGATTCAGAATAAAGATTATACGTTTTTCAATTGTATATTATTAACACCTATTCTTGTTGTTAAGAAGCTTACCCTCTACCTTAAAAGATTTCAGAGATCTTTTTACCTCTTTTCCCTTATCCTAACAATTACATTTATCAATGCTTTTCTCATGAACTCTTCTACCTAACCACCCATCGCACCAATATCCTCCCTTCAACAACCCTGTCTCTACTGTCTGCATGACTCTCTGTACCTTTCCACTAGATTCTTCTACTTTCACAAATTGAATCTATACTAACATAAGTCATTCAGACTTCTGTGGTTCAGACCTATTATATTCTTTGGCTCCCTTCACATTCAGGCCTATAGTATTCTTTCAATTGTAAGGTGTATCATTGCAAGCAATACGTACATATATAATTATTAAGTTCTGCATCAGCTATCATGTAAAGTGAGGTACTTTCGTATTTACAGCCTTTCAGCTATCTTCTTCCCAGCAATGATATTAGCTGGCAGGCTATCAGGCCAGTAATAACCATTTATTTCTGATCAGTATTGTGGTTCAATCCATAAATACTTATCTGCTTTCATTGGTTAGGATAACCAAATTTAGTAATTTCTTTTAGATATTCTGTAATATATAGGGATAGTATTTATACCATTCCGATCCAGTAATCCAGTTACGAAATAATCATTTGTAACTCCACTTTGATGGTATCTTTAACGTGAGCCTTAACACAACTATGTCTTTCTACTGCATTTTCATACACGTCTCTACCTTACCGCTTGTATACTGATTTGTTTCTTTCGATATATCTGCATTCTCCTTCTGCCATATCAACTGTATCCTTCTAATATGTTGTACTACTCAGATAAATAGTATCGTTTATAATATTAGGGCTTTGAACTGTTATCTTCTAAATCTATTGCAATTGTCTGATTGGATATATTGTAGGTGACTGGTATCATATTGCTTGAGTAAGATGTTAGTATCTGATATCCACATATACTTTGTCATATTACTCCTTATAGTTCACTTCAATAATCTGATACTATTGTGACTGTAGTCATTCAGTTGTCTTCATTCCATCAGTAGTTATAGCTCTACATACTAATATCTCTACTATGTTTTTAATATTGTATATAAATATAATACAATATATTGAATTTATCACCAATAATATCAAAAGCTTAAGGTATGTATATGTTATATTATAATAAATATATTTTACATATGTGTATTTCAAAATAAATTAATTCGATATTTTTGTCCAAAGTTTCCCTTATATATTATAAATTAAACATTTTATAAATACAGCATATTTACCATTTCAAATATATTATTAGTATTAATATATTAAATATTTTTGTCCATAATTCTGTTTACTATTCATAAAAATCGGTGTTTAATTTATCAACAATTACTCTTTCTTGCTATTGCTTCACAGATTCCCACTACTATCAGTTCAAATATAATTTCTTTTACTGTTATATACTATTGACTTGGTCCAATTGATTGTAACTTGGAAATATATTATACAGAATAAATACAAAGAACAAATAACAAACTGCTTAGTCATATCTTACTTATTACCTCAACAACAGTATATTTATCATTTCTATATTATGTTAATCTACAATCTATTTGAATGTAGATATATATTATGAGGAAATTTATTATTCTTAGACAATAATTGATGGAATCATTTTGACTTTGAGATATATTAGTATTTGCAGTATACTTTATCCCTTTCTAATGCTACATCCATATTTCATTATATTGAATAGTATCATATTATTAAGAAATATTTAAAATATTTTATTTTATTTGTGTACAGTATTAAAAACAAATGTACAAAAGTGAAAATTGAAGATATGAGATAACTGTAACTTCCATATAATTTTGAGAAGTTGTTTACTTCATATATGATATAACAGCTATATATTTCCAAAATATAATACTTTATAAGCAGTTACTGATTGGAAGTATTATTCAGCATCAGTTAGAAATCTTTTATCTAAGACAACAAATAGCTATACTAAGGAATACTTAACATTGTTAGCTATATTAATCAGAAAATTCTTCAACATTCTCAATATATTAGTGAGTTCAATCGTAATTGCACAGTATTGTATATATGTAATATATACAGTTCGATGTTCTTTTATTTTCATATCTTTTATTTTCTATATCTTTTAAACTGAAGGAGTGGCTTAGAAAAATAATTAAAACATCGCAACAATTGGTATTTTTCCACAACTTCATCAATATTGAAAATGGTTTATATTCAAAATGTGAATGTAATAGAGCAACAAATTTCGCATATCGTATGTCTAGATTACTTTGTAATTAGAATTAAACTCAAATAACAAACAATTTATTTGTGAAGGAAAAATCATGATGGTAAGAGTGAGAGTCAGTGGGTGTAAATCCAGCTAGCAGCATGTACGATATAGGTCTACACACCTGACAAAGAGGTTGGACTGTATTCATTAGGTACTGTGATAGGGTTTATTATTGTTGACAATGAAGCAGATTGGTTTGTGGCTGATCGAACCGACCAGCAGTTTGAAAAGGATTCGATCTGAGGTTTGGCGAACTTGCGAGGTTGAGCTTGATCCTCGAACCATATCCCCCAAATGTGCACAGAAATAAGTAAGTGAATTGTTGTCCAATCGGCTCGATTGTGAGTTCAGAGTATAGTGTGTAAGGTTAGCTGCAAGATATCCTGCTATTCGAGCCGATCAAATAAGATTTCACCTACTTATTTTCGTTCGCAGTTGTGGGCCAAAATTGTGGGGTTTGAGGCGAATAGCATGGCAAGGAACCATTTCGCTTGAACCGAATCAGTTCATCAATAGTACAAACTTCCAACGGTTCATTCCCAACACTAGTATTTATAATCCTTGGTACTATACAGATGAACTATATTCTGACTGATTCAGCTGTCATTCTCAGAAACATCCTTGATTCAAGTGCACAGTCTCAATTTTGATCTAGAGTCATATTATTGATGAATCAGATTGTAAGGGTTGGAGGTTGATTTAAGAAGATGAAATCAAGCTGGACAGAAGGGAACTTGTGATGGTTATCCTGATGATATAGTTATCTTTTTTTAAGATTATCTGTATGGCTGTTGGAATTTCAAAGAGACAGGGATTTTGGAGCAGAGTATGATAGTCAGAGAGTACTATAGTCCACGATAATCATGATAAGAGATATATTTTGAAGTTCAGGTATTAGAAGAGTACATGAATGGTTGGAAAATAGAATAAACAATGGTGGTGAAAGAGGGGTTGAAACTATGGAGCTAGCCAGTGAATCAATAGCCAGATGACAGACTAAATCGATGTATAGTACCTCATATAGTACTTTCTATATCAATCAGTCTGGACAGAAAATACGGACTGATACTAAGGGTGTATACTCTATATGTAAATACTTCAGGTTTTTCCATATTAGTATCCAAGCAAAGATTATCAAATAGAAATTGATCTATAACTTATATGATAAACAAGAACTTAAAAACAAGTGGAAAACTATACTGTGAAAAATGATATGAGTCTCATATCTATAAAGTATACATATTCATTCCATATACAATTGTCCATCTACACATCACATTCAAAGGTAATTGATGCTTGAAATATCACCTTTCTGCTTACAATATTTTATTTTAACATATGCAGGATATATTTAATTGAGGGAGTTGCTGTTGCTTCTGCTGTGATAATATCAGTTTATTATAATTTTTGCTTTATGTAGTTTCTGATACACTCCAAGAGTATATAGATAATATCTTCTTCTGTAGAAAGTACTGAATACTCTTGAAGCTTCGAAACGTACTTTCAGAGTGATTATAAGCAGCTATCTAAGTTTCAAGAGACTTTAGAAATACTGGTACAGGATTTGAATAATGGCAGAAGTAATAGTATTGGTCCAGAATAACTGTAGAGAGCACTGGTAGAAAATATTAGTTACTTGACAGCTTACTGATATATAGTCCGAAAGACTTTAGAAATGGTATTTCATAATTTCCAAGCTCTTATGTTCTTATTAAAAAGGTAGTGGATTTCTCCGTTTCTTGATAATTGTGTGATTTATCACTACTTCTATTTGTAGATTCAATATTCTGTCACATTCGAATCATATATTCTTATCTCGAAGATAAATAGATTGCTTTCTGCTCCTTCAAATTACTATGCACATGTATCAGAACTATATTACCAAAAACGTACTTTGAAAACAAGAATTCATACTCCAAAGGACATATCTTCAAAGGAAACAATTTCAAAGAGAATGAAGAAAATAATATCAAGAATTCCAATAGTCTGCTAGCTACTGCTCTAAAACAATGCGCAGGTATATTCATATTTAACGAGTAAAAGTTCAATAGAAATAAAAGTACAATGGGAACATAATCAATGACAAATCAATAGAGTCAAATGAATATCAACAAGATGCAAAAGTAGATAAGTTAGATATACAGTTGATTATGAATAGACTTGACTCTTATGAGATGCTAGAGAATAACTGCAACTATTGAATCTTTATCAATCCGCAAATATCACAGTAATATTATCAATACTCTGTTCTGTTTCATTTGCATCTATAAAGGTGGTAGGATGAGATACTTTTTGGGTCAAAAGATTCTGAAAGTACTCAGTGTACTGAAAAAGGATAAAATTTTGCCCAATCTGGGAAATTGACAATGACTCTTGATGAATTCTGTTTGTGATATGTATGTAGATTTGAAAGATTATTTAGATATTTCATTTATGAGCAAAAGAAACAGAGTAATGTGGTATTGACCTAAACAGTAGAAACAATATATACAAATAGTGTGACAGAAACCCTTACAAAGAATAAATTTCGAGACAATAGAGACTACTAGTAAGCTGCAGAAGGAGATTTCATTTTGAGAAGTATTGGATGAGAGTTGATGCAGGTAATGATGATTATTGTTTGACTAGAAACAGATACAAAAAAGAAAAGAAATAGGTTGATACTTGGTCTGTATTAAATGCTGTCTATTAAAGATTTTTATTGCTACAATGGTATGATTCAGAACTGCAACAATTATAATCCAGTACAAATCCACTAATGATGTGGGTAAGTGACAGCTCTGTTATTAGTACCAGAGCAGAATGAGTTATTTCAAAGCGAAAAGAGAAGTACCTGAACCAAATAGTGTATCATAGAATATGGCCAGGTAGTATCCATTATGGCTTATATTGTATCAACATAGTATGATAGAGAGTATCTAAGGGAGTAAAAGTAGTAGTACACTTACATAAATTCATTACCTCAATATTCTCTCTGTGTAAATAATTGTTTAGTATACGTTTCACACTTGAACCCAGACAGTATAGAAAATATAGCTGCAGGTGCTATTGCAAATATTATTTGAGAAATACAATAGAAATTACTCATGATATGTATTGGACTTTCCATGCTGTTAAAGATAAAGAAATTGTTATCAAAGTTGAGATCTAGAATCTTGAATCTTATAATATAGGAAGGAAGCTTAACCGGCCTCGGCTGCCAAGTGTACTTGTGTATGAAGTACATCTGCGATCCAAGTACACTCACAAGGACACATGTACCTGCATGCACAGTATACTTACAAGGCGAAGTGTACTTACGAGGCCAAGTCCGCTTATAATGCCAGTGTACCTGCAATTTAGGTGAACTCAGGAGACCAAGTTCTTCTGTGACCTACGTGCACTCATGAGGCCAAGTGAACCTGTCAGGCAAGTATACTTACTATGTCAGGTGGGCTCATATGTCAAGGAAACCTGTCACTGCTATTATACTGGATCTCAACTGGCTGGATGCAATCGAGTATGGCTGGCAGATGGCCAGCTGCAGATGATTGAGCATGGCTGCCTCTTGGCAGGTAGGAGGCAATCGAGCAGGGCTGGCTCATGTCATGATCAAGCTGTGGAAGCCCTTGTCTTGCCAGATATGATCAAACCTGGCTACCTTACAATGACTGGAGATAATTTGAGTTGCGTTGACTCTCATCTTGCTAGACATGATCGTACCAGACTGGTTCTCGGCTATCTGCAGATGATCGTTTTGGGCTGGCTTTCTGCTCGCTGTATTCGATTGAATAGTACTGGCTCTTGGCTGGATGGAGATGATGAAGCTGGTGCATCTCGACAGGCTTGATACGATAGAGACTGGCTGGCTCATCATTATACAATTGAAATTGTCTGACAAATAATACAGTATATTAAACATCCCAAATTACTGTACAAAGTAATATGAGACTGGGTGAATACATAGCGCCAAAAGTTATTTTTGCGGTGTTTCACATCATATCATCTCAGTCATACATATTACCCTGTCTACCAATATTCCAGGTACTCCAGGTATACAACCCACACCTACGCATCCTGAATGTGTCCAGGCACAGAGATGGTTTTCCGATGCACTGGCTCTACTAGTTTGAGAACCCAAGTAATAGTAGTTGATTGGGTGATACGGTCACCAGTAAAGCGAGATAGCGCATATTACACTCTGAATTCAGATACGAAATGACAGAGTTTCAGTCATACCTTGAAAGTAGGCAGAGAAAATACTCATGGAGATCGAGATAGTGGTGGTGGAGGTGATAGAGATAAAGTATTGAGGGATGGTATAGCCTCATTGTAGATGTTGAAATACCTCAGATTCAATTGAAGAGCCCAAATTTAATTTCTTCAGTGTGTTAGTTCTCCCTTCAGAGATTGAACTTGACTGCTGTTAAATGATACTGGCAGTGCTGTTATACTCTTCAAAGAACTGGTATTGAAACAGTATTTGTTCCTGATACAGAGGAATAAACCTGACAATTGTTGAAGTACCCTTGAGGTATTGATTCAGTTGCTCAATGCTCAGGGTAATCTCTGATTGATAATGTTCAGACTGAAGTTGATGTCAATGATACTGATAGGCTGAGTATTCCGAACATCAACATAATTCATTACCTATAGGAAGTTTTGCTTTGTAGAGTTTTGATTTTCTGTATGCCAGAACTGTAGGTTGAGAAGATTAGATGACCTCAGATGATTCTCCAGATCTGGATACAAAAGAAGGTGATTGAATATATGGCTGACTTGGATTATTCACTGCATCTGGAGGATGAAGGTGGTTGATGGAATGTCTCGCTGACTTGAATTCTGTGGTGGATTTTGACACGTAAGATACTTTACTGAATTGCTAACTGATTCGGATACTTTGCTGAATTTGCTGGCTGAAGATAATTGATTGAATGTCTCGCTGTATTCAATAGTTTGAGTCTGAAAGCTGCTGAGGTCTATATATTGCCGGATCAGCAGGTGGAAGATATGTTGCTTTGCCGTGTGTGGAGGAACCTATAGCCTTCCACACCATGTGTGAATAGTGTCGTCTATAGGAGAACATTCGGTTACTCGGACTTTCGCTATTCGGGTGTTCTATACGTCTTAGCTATTTGAGAATATCTATTGTTGCCGTATCATGATATGTGACATCGCTTGTACAGTTCAGATAGCTATACCTGCGCAATATATGATACCATCAAACAATAGTATTTGGCAGGAGTTATAACATTGATAAAATTTCTCCTTCATTCATCATGATACGAAGGGTCTATCTGATGAAACGAATGTGTTTGATGCTGAAAGTAAAGTATTGCAACAAATTCAGGGATCAGAAGAATGTTGCCTATTTTGTAGCCAACTACACAGAGGCCAATGGTACCAGAGTTGGGTAATCTGATCTGTACACCACACAAGAGTCGCATAGAGGTGTACCTTATATACATATCTGAACCTCTCACATTACAAACCTCCAAGAACTGCGAATTAAATGAGAGAATACTGACGGAGTACAGATCCTTCCTGACTGTCGTAAGTGACTTGAAGCTTGGAGATTTCCAACCATTGGACTTGATAGTTAGTCCAATTATGCACTTATTTTCAGATGAATATTCAAGTGTTCTCAACCAACCACATTGCATTGAGTACTGGCCACAGACCTGGAAACAAACTCAATACTGCTCGATAAGATAGGTATGGCTACCTTTTATGTTTCACTTTCTGAGTTTCAAGTCAGTTGAGAAAGTCTCGAAAGATGAATTATTTTTCAAGTATTTCTCTCTAAATTCTCAATACTTACCGGTTGGTCACGTGGTGAAATTGTAACCTTCGCTGGCTGGTTGAGCAGGATATTCTTGAATACTAATAAGGCTGAATAGATTGCTAGCTATAGACCTGGGAAATAAAGTTGATACAGCTTGACCTAGTTCCACATAGCATCCTGAGTGGTTTGAACATAGTGTTCCAGATTAGTTGCGATAGTCAAGGGATTGTGAACGAATAAGTTCTGTTTCTCTCAGTTTTTAGTAGGATTGGCAACGAACTGTCAGAGATTCATTCCATTGTCGAATCGATTTGATTCGAGTCAACTGTATTCTTGCTAAGATATTCATCTCAGACCCTACCAATTCGGCCTACAATTTCAAACAAAAATAAGAAATGTGAGTTTTTGTCTAAAGTCCGTGAATTTAAATACAATTTGGTGCTGGAATCTAGCTCTTATGAATACGTCAACAATTGAGTCAATCAGACAAGATCTTGCTTACTCAATATCATTTGAACATCAATGATTTGCGAATCAGTTGATAGCAAACTGGCTATACTCGATATATCCCCAATTGAATCCACACCAGATATCTGCTGGATTTGATCAGTCTCGAACCGATCCGGTTCAATTCCAATACTGGTTTGCAGTATATAGAGGTTGTACATACAGTATGGTCTGTTTGTACTAGTAGATAGTTATATTGGAGAAATATTATTGGTTGATACTTGCTCCTGCTATCGGGGTGCTAGAGAGCAAAATAGTATGTTGAACCAGCAACTTTAAATTCTGTAATATAAAAGTATCTTTAACAACGAAAAATAAATAATACTCGATGGGAAGAAAAATACAATCTAAATACAGGTAATAGATAAGCAAAATAAATCTATCGGACAATCTCCAATTCTAGAAATCAGTCCATATCAGGGACAATAAGAAAACATTCCAATCCCAATATCCAAAGACATCTATGTATTTCCAAATTTCAAAGAAATCTGAATACCGAACTATCAATCCTGAACGAGAGAAATAAGACTATACCTTTGTCTCCTTCTACTTATTTGATAGTCCAATAATGATGCTGCTATTATCCTGATCATGTTGACTCAACTTTTTCCTTCCCTTTTAAGAACATTTCAGAATTCCTTCACTTACTTTCATTTTACTGTCAGTAGTCTCAGAGGTATCAAATAGTATAAGAGAAATCTTGTAGTCTGAGAACTTATAATCAGAAAGGGAATGGGTAACAAAATGATGCCTCTGACAGTGGCTCAAGAGATTGGAGGTGGCATTGACTAACTGTCAGAAGGTGAATTGTAACAAACATGTACAGAAAATAAATTCTTGCGAGGCAGATCGATTTCTATCAGGCTTCAACCTGCTCATTATCGATCATATTGTAAGAACTGAATGGATTCGAGCATACATACATGGTTGATATTATGAGCTATATGGATTTGTATTCCCAACGGCATTATGGATTTTATTCTGGCAGATGTTTCGCATCCTTCCATAGCAAGCGAAACAGCTTGATCAAAGTTGGAATTCCTGATAAATCTGTAATAATAACTGAAATCTCGACTTTCGATATTTCCAACAAGGGTGAGTTGAGTGTTAACAATATTGTTGTTATCTCTAAATATATACTGCATTGGCAGGGCAACCATTTATTTATTTATATATTTATCATACAGAATGTAGCCTACAGGCTATGGCTGGTGAAGTACAAACAAATAACCATGAACAAGCACAACAAATGAAACCGAACAAAGAAAAAATGAAGAATCCATAGCTAGGTAGCACAGCTCTGCAGCCTCCTGTCACCTCTGCTCTAGTTACAAAGAAATATTCAAGAAATCATAGTGGTCTGTAACACACTTGAACAATTGTGAACAATTTGTCAGTTTCATTCTGCCTGGTCCTGCATATCATGCGGGTTCTTCCCCTGCAGTTTACCATCTTCCACCCTTCCCCTTTCCCTTTCCCTTATTCTGATCCACCACACCTCCCCCTTCCAATTGTTCCTCATGCCCCTCATTATCTTCTCCACTGTGACTCTGATGTGCCTCCACCTCATTGTTGACAGTTCCCTGACCTACAATCCGATTGTCACACTGCCCAAGGTGTTCATCATCACACAAATAGCCAAGGTACCACCTACGTATTGCTATATATGTGTCGTGCAGAAAATGTTTCAAAGATTGCATTGCTTCGTCAGTATATAGAAGATACTTCCAGAGATATCGAGGGGGAACCACTCCAATATCTTTCTGCATTCTTTTTCTTTCGCGTTGATATAAAGGGCATCTCAAAAGAAGATATTCTGGTTACTGAGATCCTCCATAGCGACATCGGCAGTCGGGAGAGTCAACAAGGTTTGTTGGTATTTTGTATAGGTTACTGCGGAAGTAACTATAGCCTGTTCATAATTGTGTGACAGTTGAGGCAAACTGGCGGTTACCACTGGTAAAGATCTGATCTGATTTGGTATGGAAAGTTCCAACATAGTTCTTTCCCTTTTCTGGATGTCGAATCCACAACTCGCTCTATTCCTGCATTTTAGCTGCTCGGATTACCCTCTTGAGGTAGGATAAAAAGGTATGATAGTAGGCAGGTGTTTCTTCGAGAGTGATCGTTTTTGCTAACTTGTCGGCAAGTTCATTTTCAGGTACATCTGTATGGCCAGGAATCAAATGTACTGTGATCGTAGTCTTGAGTGTATGGAGGTTGTTGGAGATATTGGAGAGTGCCAGGGAAGTGGACTGTCCAGGGATGGGTTTGAAAGTATTGAGATGTTGTATGGCAGCTTGATTATCTGTGAAGATCCAAATGTATCTTTCGGTGAGGTTATTACACTGACATATCTGAAAGTATTTCTGTGCAGCTTTAAGAATTCCAAGTAATTCGGCATCTTAAAATTCTTGTTGATGGCCCATTGGGTAGGTTGCTGTCATGACTGCTTCTCCTGTCATTTCCACAACAGTTCCTGCCCCTATGTTTTCCTTCAACATTGATCCATCCGTATAAAAAACAATATTGCAGATATCTTTGTTCAATATTGTGTACTGTGCTTCGTGGGCTTTGGTTTCCTTTTCTTTTGAGAGGGGACTAATATGTGTTTTGACACTGCTTTCAATCCATGGTGGACAGGGAGTGGTAGAGTAGGTTTCGATCTCTGAGGTATTTGAGATCCATGGACTGAGGGTAGATAAAGTTTGGATGAGACATGTTTGAAATTTGCGGTTATTGTATTGTATGCTGTCCCAAGGAATCCAGCGTCCATTTGTATTACTGGACTCAGGAGATTCATACAATCAAGGGAATGTCAATAGACAACGCTGTCAGATTGGGTGTATTTCAGGAAATATAAGTATTCGAATTGCATATTTCTTGGCATTTGATCAAGTCATACAGTTACTGGGTGGAGGGCAGATTCATTGTGTAAGGCTATTGTTGGTGATGTACTGAAGGCTCCAAGTATACAATGAAGGGCTGTATTCTGAACTGTCTCAAACTTCTGTTGAAACGTTGCTTGCCTGTTCCACCACACTTCGCCTCCGAAGTCACAAATATGTATAACACATGCATTGTATAGTGGGCGGACTGCGCTAGGGGTTGATCCTGATTCCGTATTGACTAGTAGTTTGAGGGCTCTAAGGGCGCTTTGACCTCTTGCGGCCTTCAGTATAACATGATGTTGGAAGTTGATTTTCCTATCAAATCAAATACCAATGTACCTTACTACCTCCTGGCTGTTGCCCTTTGTACAAGAGAAATTGGTTGTATTATTGGGTAGGGTAATTGTTTCATCATCTGTGGTATTGCCATTTCTTCTATTGTGGAAATGTATCATCTCTGCCCTTGAGTTGTCAAATCGTACAGCATTAATTTTGGCCAATTTGAAATCTGTTCGTGCAGCTGCTTTCAGCCGACGTGCAATATAGACTTTTGATTTACTTTGATCTACAATGGCAATATAGTCAATTTGGCTTGGGATCCAGAAGAAGGGGTAGTGGGTTCTGAGTTCATAGAAGAGAGGACTGAGACACAGGAGGAACAGAATTGGTTATATGGGTGATCCTTGGGGGATTCCTATTCGGACAGAACTGAGGTCTTCCTTTCTGCCATCGAATACCAGTACTGTTGTGTGGTTGGATACAATGTGTTCCACCCAAGATATAATTGGTATTGGGTAGCCAAGTTGTCGTAGGATTTGGAGGAGGCGGTCTTTGGATATATTGTCAAATGTACCACTTACATCTATTAAGAGTGCAGTGGTGATGTCTTTTTCTTGCTTTCCTTGTTCAATTTCATGTGTGAGTGCTATGGCGACATCAATAGCAGAACGTTGTCTTCATCCTCCTATTTAATCTTTGTGTAGTAGGTTGTATTTTTCAGCCATATATGCAAGTCGGTTTGCCATCAGCTTTTCAAGGATTCTCCCAAGGCAATTGAGAAGGGCAACAGATCAGCAGGCCATAGGTATTGAATAATCAGGTTTTCCTGGATTGAGAATAATCACAGTCGTTGCTTGTTACCAGCAGGTCCAGTGGTATCCTGTGGTTCTGAATAATGCAAACAGACTGTTGAATTGTTTGGTGGCTGCTAAGTAGGCATGTCTGAGACAGTGAAATGGAAGTCCATCAGGTCCGGAGGCTTTGCGTGGTGCAGAGGTAAAAATTGCTTCTTTGATTTTGGTAGGGGTCAATGTGACCCAAGGCAGAGTTTGTAGATTGCTGACATTAGTTGGAGGAGATACTACTGATAGGAGAGGGAACATTGTAGATCGGAAAAGGGCAGCCTTTTCTTCAAAACTAACAGCTATTATGTTGCAGAATGACAGGGGTGGTATTCTCTGAGTTTTCCTTGGTTTGGTGTAATGGAGCGCAGTAAATATTTCACTGCCTTGTGAATTTGCTAAAAAGTCAATCCACATTGATGTTTTGGAGGTGTGGATATCCTTGAAGTATTGGTTCTGAACAGCTTTGAACTTGATATGATCGCTATCGAGGCGAGTGTTATTCCATTGCTTCTGAGCTTGGTTCATATTTCTTCCAGAGATTGTGAGTTGGAATATCCACCAGTGCTTGCAATGCATTGTAAGTCGGAGGACAGAGGTGGATACCTTTACTGTATCAAGAATCATGTCTCATAGCCGTTTCGCAGAGTGATCAAGGTTTGATTTGGTAGGCTGTACGTGTAGGGATTGCCAGATCATTCTTGAGATATGGGAGAGTGTATTGAGAGTTTTGGAGAAGATGTCCCAATCTTTTTATTCCAATAGTATCTTATTGTGTTGGAGTTGGTGGTAACGAGATCAGATTCTGCCACAATATCGAATCGAATTATTGCATGGTCTGAGCCAGTTGAAGCATTGTTATCTACTGTCCTATTTATAACTGAGTCGAGGATAGCTTGTGATGTAAAGGCATGGTAGATATTAGAGGTTCCCTTTCCAGTTCGATAATAGTATGTTCGGATGTTCGGTTCATTGTGGAGGTAAAAGTTGTTAGTTTCCATAATCTGAACAATGTCGTCTGCGTGTTTGAGTGTTTTGATTTGTAAATTCCACCATGTATGATGGGCATTCCTATCACCAGCAATAATGTATTGTTCAGGCAATGAGATTTTGATGAACCTTCTTGGGATAGTGTAGAAGTTAGAGGATCCTTCATGTTCATTATAAATATTGAAGTCTGACATCGGTGCAATTGAGGGAGTTGATGTTTCAAGGACTTGAATATCTGGATCCTGGCTGATATCGATACATGGGGAGAATTTGATATAGGGGTTGTTTTTGACCACATAGACAAATGTCCTATTGTATTTTCTTGAGTTTTTAGGTGGTATCAAAAGCTTAAATCCTGGGTGTGTTGTAATGAATGTATTGTCTGGGTTGAATCCCGGTTCTTAGATTAAAAGAAGGTCGTCTGTTTCAACTGAAGAGTCAAGAAGTGTATTGATAACTAAGGAGGAACGGTTGCAATTATGTTGTATTATTCGAATTTGTGTTGATAAACAAGAAGGTTGTTTAGGCATGGATGGGGGCTGTATGGTCTTTTACAAACTTGGCTTATACCTAGGTACTGAGGGTGGTGAGTGTTGGGCATTTGGAATAATTGGCCTGGTGATTTCCCTTGCAGTTGAAACATTGTACAATATCATGGTCGTACTGTTTCCCTTTGCTGGAACATGATCTACATGAGTAGAAAGTAGTAGTGTGAGGTTCGGCACATATATTACAGATGGCAGGTTGTTTGCAGCGAAGGTAGGAATGGTCAAATTGTTGACAATTAGTACATTGATCGGTTGGTCAGGATACCACATATCGTTCAGCCTTGCCTGTTGTTCTATCTACTTGAACTCCATGGTCTTGTATAAGCATTGCTTCGTATTCAGTATGGACTGCAATGACCATTGTGGTTGCTTTCTTATGAGGTCGTATATCTTGCTTTGTCAGGGATCATGGTAGGGTTGTAAGCTTGATATGATTGTTGTTCATCTCAATATCTTCTTTCAACAATTGCATTCCCATTTCACACTCAGGAAACATATTAATGTCAATGGAATGAACCATCATTCGGATCCAGGTTTCTTGTTTTTTGAGACCCTATGTATTTGTATCAACTGAACGAACTGTTTCCTCAATAGCAGCTTTGTGAGCTAGTACCAATTCAACAGGTCATGTATCAGCAGTAAGGAGGATCAGGTTGTGTTTGTAGTTTGCAGAAACATGGCCAATATTCAGCAAGCGGTCAGCCTGGTACCTGTGAAGGGTGGTATTGATTGCAAGTTTAAGTTGGTTAAGGTAGGCAGTGACTGGTTCATTACTGTGTCGGGCAATTACCAATATATATTGTTTTTTGGTAAGGGGATAGACATTCAGGGTGCATCCATTCTTATATTTCGGAGGGTCTTTCTTTGCACATGCTGATGCAATTGCTGACCATAATGTGGGCTTTGGGGAAGTATCTTCTGAGACTGCTGGTGTTAGTAGGTCTGGGGGTGCTGGCGGTGTATCTTTCAGTGAGGCTTGAATTTGTACAAGATATTTGACTCGTTGCTCAAGATTGGCGATAGTGTTGAGGGCAATTTCATGTTTGGTTTCAATTGAGGCCAAGGAAGTTGCAAATTCTCGGTTTTGAGTGGTAAGATGTTTGTTGATTTTAAGTATATCTTTGGGAAGCGGTTCAAGGATGGCTTTGAATACCTGATGAATTCTATCTTCGTCTTCGTTGTTTGGATCCAATAGGTTGGTTACAGGGTTTTGATAATCTTTATCTTCAAAGCAATGCAACCTTTGAAACATTTTCTGCTCGACACACATATAGCAACATGAAGGTGGTACCTGGACCAATTCTATGATGTTGAACACCTTGGACAGGGTGACAATTGAATTGTAGGTCAGGGAACTGTAAGCAATAAGGTGGAGGAGATCAGAACGAGAGTAGAGAGAATGATAAGGGGCATGATGAAGAATCGAAGGGGGAGGTGTGGTTGGATAGAATAGACGAAGGTGAAATGGGAAGGATGGAGGAGGATAAACTCCAGGCAGAGAACCCACATGATATGCAGGAGCAGGCAGAATGAAACTGACAAATGGTTCACTATTGTACAAAGTGTGTTACCGACCACTATGATTTCTTGAATATTTCTTTGTAACTAGAGCAGGGATGACAGGAGGCTGTGAAGCGGTGCTATCTAGTCAGGGGTTTTTTGTCTTTCGTTTGTTCAGTTTTATCTGTTCTGGTTGTTCATCGTTATTTGTTTGAATTTCACTGACCATAGCCTGCTGGCTGCATGCTGTATGATTAATAAATAAATAAATAAATAAAAGTCTACACCACACCCTTTTGAGCTTTGCTGTAGAGTATGAACCCTAAAATATAGCCTGATACGATTAATCACCACTATCTGTCAGGACGTTAATCAATTATCGTAATGACTTCATTCAGGCCAGATTGCATTGTATATTCGTTCATTGATATATCTATTTCGTAAGCACTCCGTACCAGGTCACAGTTACCATTTAATTTGGTACTTTGGCCTTCTAAGTACTGATAGTCCAATATGGTAGCATTCTCATTTGTCGATTAAGGATTGCAGCCGGTTCACCTTCCACGCAGTGTGACATCTCGATTACTGATTTTGTAGGCTCTCGAGAGTCGATATCCTTTCTACAGGGCAGGTAGATCACCATCTTTATCAACTGATCAATGATGACTAGCATCCCCATGTATCCGAAAATGGTTGATTCTGGTAAATCTGTGACAACATCTATGGTAATACCTTTTCAGGGTTATGATGGTGGTGGCAGTGATACGTTGGCTCCATGGTGGGCATGCAACAGGGCCGTAATTCAGGGATCTTGATTCAGTGACATACTGCGCAGCCGATGACATACATCCTTATGTATACATCCATCGTAGGTGAATTGAAATTCCTAGAGACTAACGCAGCAGTGGTATGTTCTCCAAAGTAGCTGTACTCAGGTTTGTCATGAAAGAGAGTTATTACATTACCGTGGAGAGCATCTTCTCAGAGATACATATTCTCCCATCATAGGTCTGATTACCAGTGATGATACTCTATTGGTTCTTGTCTTTGACTTGAACTGCATCTTCAGATGTGTCCATTGGGATATCGACCAGTTTACTCGAGACGTCGACCGCCAATAGATCAACCGCCTGGACCTTGTTAATCACCGATAGGAGGTCATGGTAGGGTTCAACTGTCAGGGTCACCTAGAGACATCCAACAGGCTTCGCATACTCAATCTCCTAATCAGATCATCCGCAGGATTTTAGGTCACTCTCTGGTGCTCGATAGTGAAGATGTATATCGATAAGATCGTATTGACTTCCAGGTGTTCGATAGTTACTATGTAGGTGACACCAAGTGTAGAGTTGGCAATGAAGCGAATCGGTTCGTTGCGGATCGAACCGAGGCAGAGTTGGAACCAAATTTGATTCAAGTTTTGACAATATTCTGAAGTTTGTCACAAACCGGTTTGCAAACCATTTATCTTCAAATGATAATAAGTACGTAAGGTCGGTCCAAATTCTACTGCATTTTCATTCCAGTACTTGTGGTATGGAGTTCGTCCTAGTAGTAATTTTTCGGGTTCTGGAATGATCATTCTTCTCATTTGGAGATTGATACTTGATCAATGAATAAATCTGGGTTGTAAATGCGGTGTCAATTATCATCGCTTCCCATGGACTGACACGTTGTTATGACGGTTTCGATTGCTATTGCTGCTTCGTACTTCTATATCTGAATTCAATTGCAAGTCTTACAGAATCTCTTATAAAGTAAGTATTTCTGAAAGAAAAGGATAGACTTATAATGTAACTTTGTATCGCCATGTTGGCAAGAAGACTTGTTATTCTTCTCAAGAGTGTATACGGTTTCACTCTGCACTCGAGAAATCAGCATTCTGCAGTACTACTGCAGCTCAATAAGTGCCATTTGCCTGGCAGCCAGTAGTCATTGCTGCCTATATTGGAAAACAATCTATGTCATGCCCAGGTCATATATAGGCATAGGGTACATTGGACGCTCCAATCAAAACCTCTTGAGCCTTGCCATCGAGTCATACTGCACGTGCGTATAGACAACCCCAGGTATTATGTTTGAAACTCCTTATGCAGCCTTCCTTAATGACACAGCTATACACTGCACCTAATTCTTACTGACATAGTCATCCAGTGTGCACACCTTTTGATCCAAATCACTACTCAGGTGATGCATAAGTGCAATAAATACCTTGATATAATGCAATGATCACAGCATGCGATTTTTATATCATGCCCTATATTGTATTCACATCTTGGACGATAGATATAGTGCAGTAATATTACTGTGGACAATGTTTGATATTAAGCTCTAGTATATACAGTTTCCTCTTCTAAACGACATGATATACGTTACAGCCAGCTTCAGTCTAATTACCTAAACTACTCTCTTCTTCACAGTCATCTACCGACTCTGATTCTATGTTCTTATACTCCTTCTCATTCTCATTCTCATTCTCATCTTCATCTTCATTCTCATTCTCATTCTCATCTTCCTTATTCTGAACGTTATCATCATCCCGCTGGAGACTACTATGTTGCTGAGCACGACTCCTGATACTAGGAATGTCATCATGCTTGTTGTCGGTATCATTGATACCATCATCAACTGTATCCTCAGCATCGAAAGACACATCTTTAGCAATGTGGATGCAGGTCGCAGAAATGATCGGAGTCACTATGTCCGGCTCCCTCATCATCGCCTCTATCGCAGTCTTGACTAATACCACTCAGCAAGGGTGGTAACGGATGCCATGTTATTGGCTCCTTGCTCATGTAGAATGAGGTTTTGGAGAGCGAACCTTATAGATTGGATTAACTTCTGTCTCAATGAAGATAGGAGATTGTTGCAAATATTCATAAGATTAGTGTAAGTCTCTGCAATATATTAGAGTAATTGCATGCATTGTGTTGGCCATACTTACTACTGTCATTACCTCGATTAAAGTAGTACTCCTACTCGGGCCTGTTACATCAGATTTCAAAGTCATCCTTTTCAACCTTTGTTGGAGCTGAACCTCTATTTCTTTGCCACTCTGTCAGTGTGCATGTTGATAGAATCAGTTCCAGAGGTGACATTCCTGAATTCAGTCACGGAAGCCCATCGAATGCCTGTCGCATTTTTGCATTCATTGGAAGAAATAGATATATAGACATAATGGGATATCCTTGGCAAGAAAGTAGCTAGCTCGTTGCTGGTGATGTTAGCTATGCTACAAGTTGCGGACAGATATCACATCAGTTTCATTTGTACGATCATATTGGTACACAATGAATATACAATCTGAACGAAATAGGTTAATAGGTATGCAGTACTCTTCATCATCAGACTAGTACATATTGCATAGTCTCCCATCATACTAATGGGCCTTCTTGATCATGTGCAATCTGTCTGCATTGCAACTGTTTTTGATATGAGATACTGCCGGTTAGTTAGTGAGAATGCAATTCTGGGAGAAATCTGACTGTCTTGATACACTCCTTCTGATGTTCCAGGAAGCTAATATTGACTTGTTACTGCCTGCCCACCTTTGGCCAGGAATGTTCTACTGACCTGGTGTTGGAAATCATATGTTAGTCGGTATCTATCACTCTCAGAATCATATAAGCTATTGGTATAAACTTAGATTCATTCGAAAATGGTGTTTCGCTCAGCAGTTGCTTCTCCATAATGCAACATATTATTTCCAGTACAGTAGTAACTCGAAGGCCATCTGGTGCAATGATACTTGAACTGCCACATCTTTTACTGCTGACCGACAGACTGGACAGTGTCCTCGGTGGAGACAATACGATGCGTTGTTAAGCAAATGATGATGGGTATAGACTTCAGAGGTAACTACGGGTCGTCGCTGAATGAATACCGACGTTCGAAATGATACTGGACTCTTGTGACATATAATTTGAGTCCTGATTTGATAGGGGCAGGGACAGTTTCAGGGCTGGATTTGGCGCCGTTAGAATGGATATAGATACTGAGGAGACCTGAGTAGTCAAAATCGATCTATCTATATGTGAGGCTGTTACCTTCATCCTCTTGTGCATCTGCTGATCAGAGTTCACAGTGAGTTTCTTCTTATGACTGTTTGTGGTATATGGCAGTGGGGTGATAACTCCAGGAGTAGCGGATGCTGCTTTTCGAATTGAGGATGTGGCCTTGTACAGTGGCTATGTTGTTCGGTTCATTTTCAGAAGCCAGGAATGGCAGTAAGGCAGAAAAAGAGTGCAGTTACAGTAGATACAGTTGCGATTTAGAGTTCACAATATAGGCGAAGGGTAAGGCTGTGTGGAAAAGAACTAACATGTTGCTGAGCATTACACCTATAAGGTCTTCTCATTTAGGGGCACATTCACACGATTTAATATTAGCTTGTCACGAAAATCTCACATACAATGAGTCAATCAAATACCAGTATTCTCTGACACAATTGCACCCACCAAACCAAAAATAATAATGCTAAGAAAACCCAAACGAGACTAAAACCAACTCTGTAAAATATAAAAACAACTCCACCCAACCCAAAGAGGATATACAAAAACTCTATCTAATCCAATCCCACATGCGAACCTAACACATATGTCTATATACTAGTCATTTGTAGTACTGTTGGACGTACAGATAACCATCACTGAAATTGCTGACCCATTCATTGTAGAATCAAACCCGATACCCCAAGCTGTATCAGAGTCATACTGGTATTGATATCGTAGTACGTGCCATATTCCACTCACTCCAATTACTCATCAATACCCACCGACCCCAATGCAACATTACACATTGTCCTTTCCTCCACCAAGACCTCTGCCATTTGGAACCAGGTGTCCTGCTGTTGCGGTAACTCCACCAACACTCACGATATCACCGCAACAATTTGTACTGTCTCGATTATTCATTCAATTCTGGTATCTTGGAGTGAGGCATATGTAACATGGTGAGTAGAATTCACCTCCAGTTGTATCATTGCCGAGTGGTTTATTGCAACGATTCTGGGAGGAGATCTTAGGCTTTTGGCCGGTTCAGAGGTATCAGGTATTCCTGCGGGAGACAATCATAGTTGAGGTGGTGGTGATAGTGGTAGTGGTAGTGGTAGTGGTGGTAGGGGTGGTGGTGGTGTAGTAGCTCTGGCAATTCTTCGAGGTACAACTTCTATTGCCTTCAGAACAGCCACAACGATGAGAGGATTGTAAGTGGGAATATAACAGCAGGTATCCACAGAGCCATTGTTATTAAGTCCAGTCGCATTTGATGGATACAGAGAGATTTCGCAGGGTATCACTAGATATCCAAGAATACAACTGATATCCTTGGCAGGATATAGGCAACTTGCGGCATGGTGTATGGACTTTCCAGTGAGCTTCTGGACTAGTGAATGATGTCATCTATTCGAGCTGTGGTGAATGAAGATGTCATCTCAACAGTCATAGCCTTTTGGACCGTAGCTTTCAGGGTCGACAATGCAAACACTATAGAGTATATTAGTGATGGGCTGTTAGGGATGGCATTGGTGGAGATCTCATCGAGTTTTCGTTTTACTGGAGGGCAGAGGCAATGATGTTTGGAGGTATTGCACGTATGTTGAAGGGTGGCTGCAGTTTTGATGTTCCGGTGTATCAGGTAACTTTCTTCGCATGGTATTTCCTAAGTTTGAAGTTGTCACAGTTGACGGAATTGACAGAGTTGTTGGAGTTGTCAGAGTCGGGGTCGGTATCGGTGTTGATATATAAAGGTGGATTTTCTTTCTGATATCGATTCAACTGTACCAGTGTTTTATTGGAAAAGACTACGTGAACAACTTGGAACCCACTCCACCATTCCATGTATCGTAGTTGAGTCGATGACCGATGCTACCACATCTCCTGAAACTGTGCAAAGTGTCTTGTACTGACTGGGTCCAAAATAAGGATATCATGCCTCAAGTCAATCATGCTATCATCCTTGATACCATAAATGGCATACATTCTAATTGGGCCCTGAATGTGGTCAGCCATAAACTGCTTTGTGAAACAATCCAGGTGGAGAGTGTCCTTAATTGTATTGGTTTCAGAGGGGGTGGATGAAATCTTTTTGGGTAGTATTGCAATATTCTCAGATATATATAGGGTATTTGAGGTGTCGGTCAGAGTTGTGGTTAATGGGTTTGAAAATGATCATAAGAGTGGTAAATAGGTAAAGATGGAGTAGATAGAGATGATGGAGAAGTATCGAAATAGACAGAGTGTACAGCAGTATATATACAATGCAGACTGGGCTATAAAGGTACTGGAATCATGTGGAGTGGCTCGCAGCAGAGATGAAACCATTGGTGATATCAAATATCATACTTGAAATGAAGCTTTTTCTGGTTATGAGCTACCATCGGCACTTCTATTCCCACCTGAAAGATGCACCGCATATTGTATATGACTCTGAGAGCTGTTTGAACCTCTTTCTGAGTGTAAGACATACTTGTCATGTCAAACTTTGATCAAAGTATCAAGATCTGTCAGTTTGGATTCCTACCATACTTTAGTGACATCACGTTGCAACGTAAAGATATACTGTTGTGTCACAAACAGTCAGGACCTGCAATGTGAAGTGAGCGAAGTATCACGGACATTTCTGCCAGTACATAGGCCTTTCCATGTACCACCAAATGATTCAGTACAGTGGTGTCACAAATTCAGAACTTGTGTCTTGGCCCACAAAATGAATGATATCACATGTTTTTATCCGCTTTTCGTACAATCTGCCTGGTCAAACATCAAAAAAGCAAGCAAACAAGTAGGTTCATGAATTCTTTCTTTTATTTGCATTACTATTTGGGCCAACTTAGACTGTGGCCGTGACTATATCCTTGCAAACTGTGACTGCAGTATATTTCAGGTTCTTGATATTTTATATACAGCTCTGTGACTTTTGTATACCATGCGACTCAATTCCACTACCCCTGCATAGCTGTAACCTATACATGGCAACACTTATAATATTCTGCTAACTAAATATACACCCCTGAGCATTGTCTACATGAAGTGCACCAATACTCCAAAATGAACTGTGAATCATTTCTGCCCTGTTTGCTTGAACCCTCACATAGCTGATCTGTAGCTCGAGAAATATATTGACAGCGACCATCCTTGATATCGTACCCAACCTTTTCAGGTAAAAACAGACTCTTAGCCCTGTGAACGTATTCGACAACACTCTCAGCAATTTATCAAGATGATGACAGTGGTTTTCATGCCAACCATGACCACATCGATGATCCTGATGTATTTTCTCAGTCGTACATATCTCCTTCTCCCGAATCATGAGAAATTGACTCAAAACGCTGTTCAGGTCGGCGGGTAAACTCCAGGGAAGAATTTGTATTATATACAGGACCAGGCAGAATGAAACTGACAAAATTTTCACTATTGTACAAAGTGTATTACAGACCACTATGATTTCTTGAATATTTCTTTGAAACTAGAGCAGGGATAACAGGAGACTGCAGAGCGATGCTACCTAGCCAGGGGTTTTTCTTCATAATTTGTTCGATTTAATTTGTTATACTTGTTCATGGTTATTTGTTTTTACTTCACCGATCATAGCCTGCAGGCTGCATGCTGTATGATGAATAAATAAATAAATAAATATAAGCTGCTTAGGTCCCGATGTGAGAGTCTCTATCGTATATGTTCTGCCCGACGATGAGTACAATACTGAGCACTCCTTGGACCACCCCTTCTATCCATTCGACAGTGAGGAGGAGTACAATATTGCAGAGCTGGTCCCATCGAAAGGTCTTCCTGCCAACGTCATCAACGGCATCTTGAAGTGCAACTGTAGTCTTACAGAATATATGCGTGATCCTCTGTAATCAAATTACAACATCAAACAGAAATTCGACATGATAGACGATTGGCCTGGCCATGAATCCTGGAAGAATGCTACATTACAGATGGCATGGAATGTACAGCATCTGGATGGAATTGAGTTTTGATATCATGACCTGATGAAGTGTGCAAAATGGCTACTCCGATAGACAGCAGACGAGAATAATCTTGGATTCACGCCGACACGTTGCTTCAATGATACTGGGTACCGTGTTCACAATGAGATGCATATTGGAGACTGGTAGAGGGGTAAGCAGGTAAGCTTCCTTCTTATATCCTTTACAATGGTCCTTACCCTTTATACTAGTCACAATTGTATCGACAATACTACCTGTCGGTGATATGCTGGTGACGATGATATTCATGTCTGATGGGAACCACCTCAAGAACCTATCTGACGACGGGAATTTATGGCCGGTATATTTGACGATCGGCATCATTCTTGTACTGGCACTGATGAATTACACAATAGACAGCGTATTGGTAGTGGCTCTTTTGTCCATTTCTGTCAAGATGCATGATGTCCCACTCAACAGAAGAAATGCTCAGAGGGAGCATAACTGAATGGTCTCTCAGAACGTATTGCAGCATGTGTTGTATCTTCTACTCCATTCTGAGACCCACACCTTCTATGTTCGCTATGTTGATGGTAACTTCAGACATTGTTATTTGATACTGACTGCATAGAGGACTGATTACCCCGAGTACCATGATCTTCACATCATCATAGATGGTGTATGCTACTGGTGCAAATGCTCCTTGGAGGAAATAGGTAATCAACCTGGCCGAAATGAGTGACACAAGCTCTGGGATATTAATATGTATCGTATACTATCAGATTCAAAAACACCTCTGAGTATTGCCGATCTCAAATGCCACTATATTAATCCACGCTTTAACTTATTATGGTATCTTGATTGCATTACAAGCAATCTTCCTAAGCCTGATCTACTCCACATTATGCAAATTGGGATGTTGAAGCACCTCCTGACATAGTTTAACGAATTTCTCAAGCAGCATAGGCAGCTTGCCAATATCAATGATAGTTGGCTCTCAATACCTGCATATCTTAACATGACGAAACCAAGATGTGCATATCAGGAGGTTAAGTATTGAAATGCAGAAGATATCAACATAATGATACGATTCCTGGCAGGTATCGTACATAATATTCTGCAGGATCTAAGTCCATCTCAGCAAAGTATTTTTGACTGTACAGTTGAGTGCTCTCACTCTCTTATTGAGTTCAATTTCTATTGCTAGTATGACTCTCACAATAATAAAACGCTGAACTTCATCGACAATACTCTACGTCTCATTCAAGATTCGAAGAATCTATTTCAACAATTACTGCTGGCAAATGACTTGCATCAGAGGCCAGACAGAGACGTAAAGAATTGTGCACTGATGGGAATGCCGAGTTCAATTCTACGGGAAATAAGAAGAATATGGCAGTATTCGACAGCGTATTAGTGAAGTCTGGAAAGATATTACCGATGCAGAAATAGTCGAATACATTGAAGAGTTTAGCGATTTCAACTTTCCCAAGATACATCTCATGCAGTACTTAGGAGAGAAGATGCAATAGTACCAAACGCTTAAACAGTGGTCGATGTAGATCTCACAAATTTCATACTGGAATCAGATTAAGGATGGATTCAATACCTTAAACAAGACAGGTGATTACTATACTCAGATAATGAACTACAACCTTTAGAGTGATAGATTTGGTGTCAGAAAGGCCAATCATGATGAATAGAACCATAAACGAGCTCCTCCACAGACAATGACAGAAGTGATCATCGACGTGACGGCAGAAGCAACTACTACAAGTAGACATCCTATATTGAGGTTCATATCACCGCAGCAATACAAAGGAAAATGGAAAGTCAAGGATATTTAAGGCCTCTTGAAAACAATCAGTGACAACATCACCTGAAATGGTCTATACAATGTCACCTGTCATTTCTGATACTACAAGCAGGTTGATATCGATTCAGATAATCTCTTATGCAGCCCTTCCTCAATATACCATGGATTGGAGGTAACATAATGCAACATACCTGATGTGCATATTATTTAGAAGCTCAGATGTACTGGAGATAAACGATGATATTCTGGAGCTGCCCGTTATGACTGGGTATGGGTTCAAACTTCACAACCTAAGGAGGGGCAGAAGTGGTCTCACAAGATATTGCAGGGACATATACCATACTGTATGCTTCATCTATTCAAGCTGTGAGTCGTCTATTCGGGCAGCAAGAATACCTTTTGGCCAGTATATGTTTCAGTGATGCAGTCTGCCAATGTCAAAATACTGAAAAGTACATCGCAGCTAGTCAGGGTAGAGAAACTATCTTCCAGAGGTGAATATGCAGGTATTAATGCAGGACCTATTGTTGGTGCAGCTTACTTAATTCCTCAGGAACCCATTTTGTCGAAGTCAGATAATAAAGGATGGATCGTCAATAGTTATACAGACAAAGCAACTTGGAACGATAATCGTTATATATTGGAGGATGAGTTGAATACAGTGGTGAACAGGATAGAAATGGTGTTTAGAACATTAAATAGATTTAATAAATATTATTTTGTAATAGGCAGATCTTCAAGTTGCCTGCATCCAGCGAATATATGGACACCAGGAAAGTGATTGGCTACTGCTATCCCTTGATTACACTTCTCCAGGAACAATAGCTCAGAGAGATAGGGAGGATCTATCGTGTAATATGCAGTGCGTAGTATGATGTTATATGCAGTACATAGTATTGATATTACAATGCCCAGAGCAGTATTGATATCCAGTACCAAGCAACATGCAATTGTACTGGCCAGACGAAGAACACAGTATATTAAGCATCCAAGGGCACTGTACAGAGTAATATGTGACCATGTAAATACTTAGTGTCAAGAGTTGTATATGCAGTACCTCACATTGTATTATCACAGACATATATGTTATCCTCCCCACCGATATTCCAGGTACTCCATACGTACCACCAATGTTGAGCAATGACTAATAAGTCCTCGAAATGTAATATGTTACCGATACACATGGTCAAGCATCTCTGAGATCAATGGAAAGGGGTACTGATTTTTGATTGTACTCGCATTGAGAGCTTGGCAGTTAACTTCAGAGTTTCAAGCTACCTGATAGCAGTTTTCCCTTAGCAGGTTTATGAGGTACGGTGGAAGTATATGGTAATCCACAGTCAGCAGATCTCAGAGGTTAGCTGATATTACACCTGTAGTGTCCCGTACACTGAGTATCGAAGTCCTTTGTGACAGCTATGCTTAGCCAATTCAATGCCCGGACAAAGCGGAATGATTAATCTGCATGGAGGCAGTACAACCTCTCGATTGAACAGCAATAATCTGAAACACTTAGTTGGCGGATATATCATTCCAAACACATAGGGTGGTATGGTACTATATGCCTTGGCCCTCGATAGTTAGGAACTTACACATTTTGCTAAAGAAGGATCACACCATAGCGGGAACTTTCGGATCAGCTATATATGTTTCTTTCAACCTGAACTATCTTCATTATCTGGTTCTATTTGGGTTAACAGGGTACAGACCGATACAATGGAAAGCCTCCCCTGCAGGCAAACATTAGTGTTCGATCTAAGGGTCGTTACTATGCGTGGACTGAAATACTGAAAGCTCATATGTTAACTGTATCTCAGTAGTTATGGCTACCTGTGGGGAACATTTGTTTGGATCTCAACAACAAGAACATGGCTGTTCAGAATACCGAGCTATTGAGAGTGCAACTCTCAACTTGCTCAGACCATGCCACAATTCAATTCAATATTGAGGTAGAATCTGAACTAGTTACCACCGACTCCAATACAATAAGATACAACTAGAATAAAACTGATTGGAACATATTCTCCAAAACTCTCAATACACTCTCCCATGCCTCACAAATGGTATAGCAATACCTACACAGATGGCCAACTGAATCAAATCTTAATACATCTGCTGAACTGCTACGAGATATGATTCTGAATGCAGTAAAGGAATCCACCCCTGTCTTTCAACCTACAATGCATAGGAAATGCTGGTAGACACCCCAACTGAGAATCTCCTGAATAAAAATGAACCAAGTCCAGAAGCAGTGGAAGAAAACGTGCTGTGACAGCAATCATATCAAGTTCAAAGATGTTCAGAATCAATACTTCCGGAATATCTACACCTCCAAAATATCAATGTGGACTGAATTCATAGCACATTCACAAGGCACTGAAATATTTACTGCCCTCTATTACACCAAACCAAGGAAAACCCAGAGAACACCAATCCTGTCATTCTCCAATATAACAGCTGTTACTTTTGAAGAAAAGGCTGCCCTTTTCCGATCTAGAATGTTCCCTCCCCCACCAGTAGTACCACCCCCAACTCATATCAGCAATCTACAAATGCTACTATGAATTGCATTTACTCCTACTGAACTCAAACAAGTACTTGTTACCTCTGCACCACGCAAAGCCTCTGGACCTGATGGTCTTTTCTGTTATTGTCTCCGACATGCCTACTTAGCAGCCACCGAATAATTCAACAGTCTGTTTGCATTACTCGGAACCACAGGATACCATCACATCTGCTGGCTACAAGCAATAATTGTGATTATTCCCAAACTAGAAAAAACTGATTATTCAATACCTAAAGCCTACCAACCTGTTGCTCTGCTCAATTGCCTTGGAAAGATCCTTGAAAAGCTGATAGCGAACCGACTTGCATATATGGATGAAAAATACAAGCTGCTACACAAAGATCAAACAGGAGGATGAAGACAACATTCTGCTATTGATGCCACCATGGCACTTACACATAAAATTGAACAAGAAAAGCAAGCAAAAGCAATTATCACAGCCCTCTTTATGGATGTAAGTGGTACATTTGACAATGTATCCAAAGACCGCCTCCTCCAAATCCTACGACAACTTGGCTGCCCAATACCAATTATATCTTGGGTGGAACAGATCGTATCCAACCACACAATAGTACTGGCATTCGATGGCAGAAAGGAAGATCTCAGTTCTGTCCGAACAGGAATCCACCAAGGATCACCCACATCACCAATTCTGTTCCTCCTGTTTCTCAGTCCTCTCTTCTACGAACTCACAATCTACTACCTATTTCAGGATCTCAAGCTATATTAACGATGTTGCGATTGTGATTCGAAGTAAATCAAAAGCCTATAATACACATTCCCTGGAAGGAGATGCACAAACAGCTTTCATATGGGCTCAAAACAATGAAGTCTGATTTGACGACTCAAAGTCAGAGATGATGCATTTCCACAATAAACAAAATGGTGATAACATCAATGATGAAAAGATTTCCCTACCCAATGACACAACTATTATCTCTGGCACACAGGGCATCAGCTCGGACGTAGTAAGGTGGATTGATATTTGGTGTGACAGGAAAATCCACTTCAAATACCCTGTTATACTGAAGGCCACAAGTGGCAAAAGAGCCGTTGGAGCACTCAAATTACTAGCCAATACAGAATCAGGATTAACTCCTAGTGCAGTCCACCAACTATACAATGTATGTATTATACCTGTTTGCGACTTCGGAGCCGAAGTGTAGTGGAAGGGGCAAGCAATGTATCAACAGAAGTTTGAGACAGTTTACAATAAAGCCCTTTGTTGTATACTTGGATCCTTCTGTAAATCACCAACAATAGTCCTACCCAATGAATCTGCCCTCCCCCTGATAGCTGTACGACATAATCACATGCGAACAAAATATACAATTCAAATACTTATATTTCCTCAAATGCACCCAATCTGACAATGTTGTTGATTGGAATTCCCTCCATTCTATGTATCTCATGAGTCCAGTAATATAAATGGACCCTGGATTGCTTGAGACAGCATGCAACAAAACAACCGCAAATTTGAAACACTTCTCATCCAAACATTATCTATACTCTGTTCATGGATCTCAAACAGTTCGGAGATTGAAACCAACTCTACTTCTGCCTGTCCACCATGGATTGAAAGCAGAGTCAAAACACAGATTAGTTCCCGTTCAAATAAAGAGGAAGTCAAATTCTATGAAGTACAGTACACAATGTTGAATCAATTTAACGGCAATATTGTTTGTTATACGGATGGAGCAATGTTGAAGGAAAACACAAGGTCAGAAACTGTTGTGGAAATGACAGGAGAAGCAGTCATGGAAGCAACCTACTCAATGTATCATCAACAAGAAGTTTATGATGCCAAATTACTTGGAATTCTTAAATCCGTACAGAAATACTTTTAGATATGTCAACGTGATAACCTAACCAAACGACATATATGGATCTTCACAGACAATTAAGCTGCCATACAACATCTCAACACTCTCAAATCCTGTCCTGAACAGTCCACTTCACTGGCACTCCCCAATATCTCCAATAACCTCCATGCACTCAAGACTACGATCATTGTACAATGTATTCCTGGCTATACAGATGTACCAGGAAATGAACTTGCCAACAAGTTGGCAAAAAAGGCCACTCTCGATACACTACCTACATTTTATCATAACTCCTTATCCTACTTCAAGAGGGTAACCCGAGCGGATAAAATGCAGGAATGGAGTGAGTGGTAGATACGACATCCACCAAATGTAAAGAAATATATTGGAACCATCCGTATCGAACCAGATCACATCTTCACTAGTGGTAACCACCAGTTTACCTCAACTGTTATACAATTACAAACAGGTCATGGTTACTTCTGCAGTTACCTATACAAAATACCAATGAACTCTGTTGACTCCCCCCTCTATCTATATTACTATAGAGGTTCCAGTCACCAGAATATCTTCTTTTAAGATGCCCCCTATATTATCGGGATAGACAAAGAATGTGGAAAGATATTGCAGTTGTTCACCCTTGATATCTCTGGAAGCATCTCCTATATACCGACAAAGCAATACAACCTTTGAAATATTTTCTGCATGATATACATATAGCAACACGAAGGTCGTACCTGAGCCAATTCTGTGATGATGAACACCTTGAGCGTGATGACAATTGGATTGTAGGTCAGAAAACTGTCAACAATAAGGTAGAACAATATCAGAGTGAGAGTGGAGAGGATAATGAGGGGTATGATGAAGAATCGGAAGAGGGAGGAGTGGTTGAATAGAATGAGTGAAGGTGAAAGGGGAAGGGTAGAGAAGGGTAAACTCCTGGGGGAGAACCCACATGATATGCAGGACCAGATAGAACTAAACTGACAAATCTTTCACTATTGTACGAAGTGTGTTACAGATCACTATGATTTCTTGAATATTTCTTTGTAACTAGAGCAGGGATGACAGGAGGCTACAGAGCGGTACTATCTAGTCAGGAGTTTATCGTTTGTCCTTTGCTCGGTTTCATATGTTGTGCTTGTTCATGGTTATTTGTTTGTACTTCACTGGCCTTTCCCTTTACCTGCATGCTGTATGATGAATAAATAAATAAATAAATTACTATATATTACCTAATACTACAACAATATACAATGTTTAACACCACAGCAGATTCTTATGTAGTATTTCTATACCACTTCCAACTATATTTTCAACTGAGGCAAGATAACTAGTCCAGAAGATTTCCTGCAATCTTAAATATCATTTTCCAGAAATAATATAATCTCTTTTCAAGGATCTTCCTTCACTCAAACGTATACTGAATGTCTTTCAAGCCTCACCAAATGTATCCTGTGGTTTATCCTGTACATTCGAAACCTCTCGTGGTATATCAGGCAACCTTCTCAAGATATCAAATAACTGTCTGAATATATCATACTATATTTCCAATACATTAAATATTATCGTGGAATACTTTCTAGTTCTGCAAATTATCTTTCTGTAGAATGACATTATCAGCTATAAATGTTAGACAATGTATTACCTGTAATAATACTAAATTTGTGATGTTCTGGAAACAGTTACTGTATGCTGCAGACTGATAGTTGAATCTTTTTACCGAACACCCCTTTGACAATTTCTATCATAATAACTATATTCTGATAGGTAGTTGGTGAACATTTCGAACTTATTTAATCTGATGTATACTATACTGAATTGTTCATATTCTTTCTATTGCTTTGACTGGTCTTCCTTTAACAGTATTGGCTAATATTATTCTGGAACTGCAAGTTGACCTCCTATCTGGCATATCAGGAACTTGTTCCAATACACATGTAACTTGCTCTGATATACCTGCAACTTACTCAGTATCACAGTATCAAGTACAGTCATATAAATAGGCACATATTGTTTTTAAATTAATCATTTTCAGGTTCACCATGAATTATATGTATCTTCATCATATTCAATACTAATGTGCAGTATTTTCACAGCTTTCTTATCTACTCACCTCAATCCTATATATCTATCTTATTCACACTAAGCTATTTGCCCAATGATATAATGAACCAATCCTCTTGACAAAAGTAGGATCTATATCTTGTTCAATCCATAAAAATAAGAACCAAGTAAAAGACAGCCAGAACAAAGAAGGTATTGGTATACTCAGAACTGGACAGGAATTGTGGATACTTCTACTACATTGTCTTCACTGTTTGGGGCTAAACAAATAATTATTATCGATAGTATTGTGCTAATACTACTCTCTATCTGAATATATCATGAAGAGATATATTCAGATGAGGAGAAATATACCGAAGAGGAAGTTATGAAACAATCGAACTACAAAGAAACAGTGGAGAATTCAGAAATAATTTAAGAAAATAATCATAAGTTAGTCCTGAAACTGATAGCAGTGCCAGCAAATATAATACCACATATAACAATCATATTGAAACAGACAGAACCAAATAGTATGGAGAATATTACTTGCCATCCAAACCCTAAAGTACAGGATCCTCTTGATCCATAAGTAATATATGGGAACGTACAACCTGCTATATATTGTCTAACATTTCTGAAGTCTCTCTGACAACCCATGTTAATATACAGAAAACATGAAATTTAATAGACCCTCCATAAACAATCAGAAATGACTTGAAATATATCTATTCTTCAACTGCCAAGGTTACCAAGGATCATGATGAACTCCAGATCCAACAACAAACATTGAACTTAGTGATGCTCATCCTTTAGATGCTGGTAGCAACTGAATTTACCTTGCCATCTGGCAATGGAGACTTATATGAGTTGATTGATTCAAGCTGAAAGCTGACTATTAATGTCCAGAATTGCTATCACTCTGGATTATAAATGGTAGGGATAGATGCACAATGATCATATAGGAGAGAAATGTTAGTTTATCTTGTACGACAAAGTTCACATTGATCATAGTAATATAATATGGCAAGGTGTTCTGGTCATCTGGATAGTTAGTCAGGTAGATCGTATCTGAGATATATATAAGTAGTATAATAGTAATTCTAGCTGGCAGTATCTCCTGTGTTTCCTACTACCAGTTACTAGTTTTATTTCTGAGTACACTCACTTGTTACCTTTGAATTCTTGTCTGAGAAAATATGAGAGTTGCATATTGAACCAATACTGCTACATGTGGTATGGAGTAAGTTGGACTGGATTTCAGAAGTAAAACTTGATTTTTCGACCTCCAACTTTACATGATTCCTTCCTATATAACTATAGGTAACTATGCATCACATTTGGTTTCATTTCATTAGCACAGTCACTCATCCGATCTCGGAAGCCCTGGAACCCTCCAGAGGTTACGGTGGTTGATTTTGAATGATGCACTGTGCAAACCTTCCGGGAGTCCTCTGGGACTGGTGAATACAGCCTCAGCGCACTCCCTTGTTCTCCCAGAAGCCTTGAAGCTGCTCCGGGAGACTCCTGTATCGTATTAGTGTACTCCGTAGCCACTTCTGATGCCTCTAAGGGTGCTTGGGGAGATTTCTGTATTACAATAGTGTACTCCATAGCAACTTCTAATGCCTCTGAGGGTACTCCAGGATATTCCTGTATCGCAATGGTATACTCTGTACCCACTTCTGATACGTCTAATGGTGCTCCGGGTGATTCCTGAAGCGCAGCAAAGTCCTTCATGGCCGCTTCTGAGCTCTCTGTGGAGCTCCGGTACGTTTTAGGATCACTCAGGAGCACCTGAATATCTTTCTTCATTTCAAGATGGAATTATGGTGTGCCACCCATTCTCAGATGTGCCTGTAGCATCGCATACATCTTTGGCATTCATCTACTGCAGCCTGCTGCTATCAACTAAAATGACATATATCCATGCTACACCCCAGTAGCACCTGAATACGACCTTGACAAAAGAAGCACAACCTCCGTGAAATACAACTCCCGAGAAACACAATCCCCAAGTTATACAACCCCCGAGAAACCCAGCGCCTAAGAGACATATCGTCATAGAAACACAAACTCCGAGAAATACAACGGCCGAAAATCACAGCCCCCAATAAACAGACTCTCACTTGAATACAGCTGCCAGGTCCTCCGTTTCATCCCCTGCTGCCTCTGGGACTATATAAAGGATCGAGTGCTCGGTAGAGCTTGCAATTCTTGCATACATATAGCTACCCATAGGTTCAATGATGGCTGCCTGGCGACCAGGACCAATAGAATTGCAGTCTCTCCAGTATCTCTCGTACAAGGGTATATAAAACGTTAGTAGCCATTAATTATAGTATCGAAGGGGTAAACAGACGACTGAATATCTCCCTGCGGAAGTCCTGAGAGGTTTCGCTCTACATTCCATTCTCGTAGTCTCTCAAGGCACCGTGGAGTACGGTCGCAGCCAAGCAAATCAATTGGGGAGTCACTCACTTGCCCCAATATTTTATGCAATGCTCTTGTCTGCCACGGTAGGTATTGGAAGCAAAGAAGTGAGCAAAGATCAGCATGGTGGGCTCGCTTCTCGCAAACCACCGGTCTTCCTTCGTATCGTTTGGGAGATCTTCCCATTTTCCAATCTACAAGTCATCATTCAGCAAAGCGACAATCTGCTGTAGATATAGAAGCTTCTCTTCTATCTTCAACGATTATAGTCAAGTCACAATAAGCCTCACTATAGCGACTAGTCGACCCCGCATACGACTGATGTTGCCCCACAACTGTATTATATTGATAATTAGTATTATCAAACTTTGAAACCTGGAGAATACTTCGGAAACTCACAATTCAATGTGTCAGCACCTCGATGTGCTTACTGGGTCCACTGGAATGCTCCCACATGTATTTCGTACTGTTGAGTGCACCAACAGCTATCTGCTGGATGGTCATGACATCAAGGGCTTCATCCCATACCTTATCCCAAATGTACAATTCGTCCTCTTGAGAAGCTGGACAGGAGGTTTCAGTATACAGAACAGATCTCAAGAAGTCCTTTGCTACATCGAAATCTGTTTTGTTATAGAGTGGCACCTTGCTACCCTTGTTGCTCTTCATTCCCAATGCACCTGCAATAGGTGGAGGGGTAGCTGAGGAATTCCGACTCCTTGCAGGCTGCCATCTGACATGGTTCACTGGAACAAGGAACGTCGTATCTTGGCTAGGAGATCGAGGCGGAGTGCATTAAGGTGATTGTGAGCACGTTGACAACTGAGAACAGTCTCCATCAGTCCTCCCGAGATTTGATTTGTATTTCTTTCTTTGGAGTCAGTCAGTCACCTGGACGGTATCTGAGAGAGCCCTTTTGGAGCCTTTTGAGCCTGTATTGCGACTGCATCTATTCCGTTCATGAGTTGACCGTACCTCGTCATCATCATAGTCCGAACTGGTAGTTGGATAGTTGTCATGCTCTCGATGTTCATCATCCTCTTCTTCGACATCATCCAGTTCATTCTGGTGGCCCTGAAGGTGAGCTTGATACAAATTATGGATTTATCTGACCTTACATGTCTGAAAATACGTAGATAATCTTTTTGACTGGCCGTCCTTGCTGAGCGCTCCAAATCACACTCTTGAGAAGCGATAAGATTAGGACGTTGTGAGGCCATAGGTGATAAGAATATATCTGAATGTGGTTTGAGAAGAAGATGTCCGAATAATGCTCAGGTGCACCTGGAGAACCTCTTTTTTCTTATGGAAAACTGAATGTGACGCAGTGGTTCGCATCGAAGAGAACAACCTGTTTATTCCCACGCCTGAGCTGCTAATCTGTACACTGAATTCAGAGATCTGTTAGTGAGACGAACGGATATTCGGGCTTCAGGACTGCTTACCATGGTGAGGTAGCTAGATTTAGACTCAGACATAGTTGAGCTAGATGCGAGCCTATACTCTGCATCAGAGTTATCTGGAGTGCCTGCATTGTGAGGTAGCTAGATTCATACTCTGATGTGGTTCAGCTAGATCGAAGCCCTTGCTATGCATCAGAGTTTTCGGGAGTGCCTGAGCTGCTGATATCTGCTATATCGCCTGTTATCATAGCCAATCAACCACGCTGATTGGTCTGAATACGCGAGAGCTACCACTATTCTTACCGTTGGGATACCGGTGCTTCGCATTCTGTTTTGGCTTTAATATTGCCCAAGGACATCTCTTGCCTTCAATGGTCCTCGAATGTGTCTAATACCCTGTCATAAGAGTAGCTGCACTCGAACGATTGACGCTTTCATTTTCATTTTCGTTGCACTTTAGCACTGGATTTTGTGGTGCTGTACACAGTTACCAGTAGATCGACATGTTAGATCACGAGCAGTACAAAGTTGGCAGGTACGGTTTGACTAACCAGAGCTCGAATAGGCGAACTGGAATGAATTATCTTAGTTAGCGCTCGATAGTCCTCTCTATCAATCTGCAGAAAGTGCTGCTTAAGGATCCCGCTGCCAGCATGATCGTGCTGGGCCAAGTCGCATTCTGTGTTGTGGGACAGCATCGGAATCTGAGGAGCACCCCTTGGACTATTTTCTTTGCTCAATATTGGGAACTCGCAGCGATCCAACATATGCAGTACTACACCACAGCTATATGCAATCACAATCAGAATGTATATAGTATCTTCTGTAGTGTGAATCGTGTCTATCCAGATACAGTAAGTTCACGTGCAGACAAGATCCGGTGGGGGAAAGCGTTCACCGAATGGTAGATAGAATAGGGGCTTTAGTTCAGGTGCAGCTGTGATGATTTGAATGGCAGGCAGGCGGGTTAAGCAGTACGTGTGCAAAGATGATAAAAAGGGACGAGATGAAATAGAGCAGAAGTAACAAACATATCATGTTATGTTGGCCGTTGACAGGGGGATACTCTAGGGCACACCTAACTCCAATTCGGAAAAATGGAGTGACTATCAGCTGATATGATGTTGAACCTAAGCATCTATTCTCACTCGATCTTTGTACACTCTGGAAGCTTTGAGCTGGAGCTCAGTCTGTCGTAAAAGCTTGGATGGACCAAGAGCACATATGAAACATTGCTAGTACCGCTTTGGAAGCTAAAAGCGTCGGCATAACTTAGTCTCGGAGTGTGGTAGATGTACCGGGGATAGTGAGGAAAATTACGAATGAATGTATTGCTATTTCGAGCACGATCAGAATGGTGCGGTCCATGCCTTCAGTTTCGGTTTCTGGTTTTGGGCAAGCAAGTTTCACCTGACAGCTCCACCATTGGGCTCCCCTACCTTCGGCCACCACCATAAGTAACTCTTCACAACTGCATTCTGTTTCTCATGTGAATAACTCCATCGGGAAAGAATTCCCGCACCCAGATGTATTAGTCACGCCTGGTCATCAGTGGTGTGCCAGGAGCGCCTGGAATATTGGTTGGCAGGGTAACATATAAGTCCGCAACGAAACGATATCAGGAACTGAAAAAACAACTCCAGGCGCTAGGTATTCACACGGTCGGATATCACTCTGTACAGCACCTTGGAAGGCTTAATATATCGTGTTCTTTGTCTGGCCAGTGCAATTGCATTGTGCTTGGTGCTCGGAGGCAATACTGCTCTGAGCATTGTACTGACGATACTATACATGGCATATTTCAACGTAAGGTCGTTTTCCATCGAGAATCACTTTGCTTGCATCCATATCTTGGCTGGACGCAAACAACCTGAAGGTCTGCCTATCAGTGCTTGGTGCTCAGAGGCAATACTGCTCTAGGCATTGTAATGACAATGCTTTGCATGGCATATTTTACTATAAGATCCTTTTCCATGGAGAACCACTTTGCTTGCGGCCATGTCTTGGCTGAACACAAGCAACTTGATGGTCTGCCTATTAAGTCTATTTACAGTTCTAATACCTTACAGTTCTAAACACCTTAAAGTTCTAAATACTGTGTATATCCTCTTCACCGCTGTATTCAACTCGTTTTCCAGCATATAATGAACATTGTTCCAGGTCGCTAGGTCTATATGACTATTGACTATCAATCCTTTATTCTCCAACTTTGACGAAATGGGCTCCTCTGGAATTAAGTGAGCTTCACCCAAAATATTTCCTGCACTAATAACTGCATATGCACTTCCGGAAGATGGTTTCACTATCCTGACTAGCTGCAATACACCTTCCAGTATTCCACCGTTGGCAGATTTCATCACTTCAATGTATGCTAGCCAACAGGTATTTTTGCCCCGCCAATGGACGACTCGCAGCTTGAATTGACGAAGCATACGGTACGGTATGTATCCCTGCAGTGTCTAGTGAGACAGCTCCTGCCCCTCCTTATATTGTGAAGTTTGGATCCATATCCAGTAATGGCGGGCAGCCCCAGAATACTATCATTTATATCCAGTACATCTGAGCTTCTGAATGATATGTACCTCATGCATGTTACGTGATTCTACCTCCAATTCATGGTAAATTGTGATAGCACTGCTTAAGAGATCATTCGAATCGATATTTACCTGCTTGGAGTGGAAGAAATGACATGTGGTATCGTATAGACCATTTCGGAGGACATCGTCACTGATTGTTTTCAAGAGGCCTTGAAAGTCCTTGACTTTCTCTTTTCCTTTGTGCTGCTGCAGAGATATGAACCTCAATAAACGACATCTACTGGTAGTGGTTGCTTCCACCATCACTTCTATCATCATCTGTGGAGCAGCTCGTTTACAATTCCATGCCTTGCACTTGGCCTTTCTTACAGCGAATGTATCACTCTGAAGGTAGTAGTTGATTATCTGAGTATAGTAATCACCCGTCTTGTTGCAGGTATTACACCCATCCTTAATCTCCTTCCGGTGAGATCTTTCTCCAATCTCCGTCGACTACTGTTTAAGTGAACCGTACTGTTGTTTCTGCTTGCTGCATGAGATATATCTTGGGAAAGCTTAAATCGCTATCCTGTTCAATGTATTTGGCCATTTCTGCATTGATAATACCTTTCCAGATGTCACGAATATACTGTCGAATGGCTGCCGTATTCTTCTTGTTTTTCTCCAACTCGGCATCTCACTCGGCACACAATTCTGTATGTCTCTCTGTGGCCTCTGCTGCGAGTCGTTTCCCAGCCCTGAATTATTGAAAGATATCCTGCGAATTGTAAAAGCGAAGTAGAACATTGTCCATGATGTCTAGTATTTCATCAGAGTGACAGTCTTTCTGGCAATAGAAATAGAACTCAATAAGAGAGTGAGAGCACTCAACTGCACGGTCAATAATACTACGCTGAGAGGAGCTTGGGATCTGCAGAGCATTGCGTACCACACCCACAAGGAATCTTGTCATTGTCTTGATTTCTCCTCCGTTTCAATGATAAATCTGCTCATAAGTATATCTGGGCTTTATCATATCAAGGTATGCAGGCACCGAGAGCCAAATATCATTGAACTTGTCAAGCCGCTTATGCTGCTTGAGAAATATGTGAAGCCATGTCAGGAGGTACTTCAACATCCCAATTTGTAACGTGTGGAGTAGATCAGGCTTGGGAAGATCGCCTGTAATGCAATCGAGATATCATAAGATGTTGAAGTCTGGATTGACATTGTAGCATTTGAGATTGGCGATGCTCAGGGATATATTTGACTCTGAGAGTATACAATAGATATTATGATCCTGGAGGTTGTGTCACTCATGTTGGCGGAATAGATTATCCATTTCCTGCATGGGACATTCGCACCAGTAGCATATACCATTGTTAATGTTGTGAAGGTCACGGTACTCGGAATAATCGGTCATTCATGCAGACAGTATCGAATAACAATGGCTGATGTTACCATTGGCACAGTGGACATAGAAGGTGTGGGTCTCGGAATTGAGTAGGAGTTGCGACACATGCTGCAGCATGTTCTGAGAGACAATTCGGTTATGCTCCCTCTGAGCATTTCTGCTTTTGAGGGGGACATCACGCATCATGATGGGAATGGGCAAAAGGGCGACCAACAATACACTGCACATTGTGTGCTTCATCAGTGCGGCTGGGAATAGGTTGCCGATCATTATATATATCGGCTATACCTTCTTGTCGCCAGAGAAGTTCCTGAGGTGGGTGCTGTCAGAAATGAATATCATTGGCACCAATGTGGCACCAACTGGTAGTATTGTCTACACAATTGTGAGTATTGTAAAGGGTATAAGAAGGAAGCTTACCTGCTTATCCCACTACCAGTCTCCAGTATGCATCCCATTGTAAACATGGTATCCAGTATTATTAAAGTATCGTTTCAGAGTGTATGTAAGATGTTCCCTGTATGCTGGCTACCGGAATAGCCATTTTGCATACTCTATAAGGTCACGGTGCCAAAACTCAATTGCATCCAGATGCTACGCATTCCATGCCATCTGCAACGTAGCTTTCTTCCAGGAGTCATTGCCAAGTCCATCCTCCATCGCGTCGATTTTCTTTCGGAAGTTGTAATTCGATTTCAGATAATTATACACACTCTCTTTCAGGCTGCAGTTGCCCTTCTGGAAGTCGTCGACAACATTTGTGGCAAGACCTTTCTATGTGACGAGCTCTACAACATCTTACTCCTCCTCAGTGTCGAACGGATAGAAGGGGTTGTCCAAGGATTGATCAGCATTGTACTTGTAGTCAGTCGGAACGTATGGGACAGGGGTTCCAGCATTGGGGAATGAGAAGCTTTTTGTATTTGAGTTGAATTCAGATGGTTCAGGAGAAGGTGACGTGTGCAACCGTGGAAGTACGTCAGGATCATCAACGTGATTATTGTTGTCATGAAAACCATGGTTGGCGTGAAAACCATGGTTGGCATGCAAACTATGGTTGGAATGAGAACCACTGTAAAAATCATCCATGTATCGCTGAGAGTAATTTCGAACGCATTCATGGGGCTCAGTAGAGTCTGTCTTCGCCTCAACAAGTTGGGCGCGATATCGAGGATGGTCGATGTCGATATATTTGTAGAGCCACAGGTCAGACTTATAAGGTTACAAGCAAACAAGGCAGAAACGATTCGGAGTTTGTATGGGAGGTATGGAGCACATCGTGTAGACAATGCTGAGGGCTGTATATGCAGTTGGCAGAATGTTATGAGTGTTGCCAAGTAGGGATAATGTAATTGAGCCATATGGCATAAAAACTTACAGGGCCGTATATAAAATGCCAAGACCGTGGAATATCCTGCAGACAGAGTTTGTCATGATGTAGCTATGGTCAGAGCCTAATTTGACTCTAATTGCTAGGCAAATATAAGAAAGAATCCATGGACTTGCTTGGTTGCTTACTTGTTTGATGTTGTTTGATCAGGTGGATGATACGAAATACAGACGAAAACATGTGATATCACTCATTTGGAGTGCCAAGACACAGATTCTGTGTTCATGACACCACTGTATGGAGTCGATTCGTGGTAATTGAAGAGGCCTATATACTGACAGAGATGCCGGTGATACTTCTTGAACTTCATATGGCAGGTTCCGACTGTTTGTATTACCACATTCCATCATTATGTTGGAACTTGATGTCACTGCCATATGGTAGGAATCCAAACTGACAGACTTCAACGCTTTGACTCAACATTCGTATGACCAGTATATCTCACACTCAAGAAGTGGTTCAAACAATTCTCAGAGTCGTATAAAACATGCAGTGCATCTTTCAGTCCAGAAGAGAAATACCGATGGCAGCTCACAATCAGGAAAGTTTCATTTCAGGTATGATGTTTGATGTCACCAACGGTTTCAACTCTTCTGTGAGCCGCTCCACACGATTCCAGCACCTTGATGGCCCATTCTGCACTGTCTATATTCTGCCATATATACCCTCCATTTCAATTCTTCTCCATCATCTCTATCTACTCCATCTTTACCTATTTACCACTCTCATTGTCGTTTTCAGACACATTAACCCTAACCCTGACTGGCCCCTCATACACCTTATCTACAGCTCAGAATATTGCAATGCCATCCAAACAGATCCCATCCACCCTCTCCAAAACCGATGCAATTAAGGACACTCTCCACCTTAATGGTTTCGGAAAGCAGTTCATTGCCACGCATATTCGGGGCCTTATTCGGATGTATTCCATTCACGGTGTCAAGCATGATGGCACAATTGACTTGATGTATGATCTCCTTTTTTTGGATCCAGTTACTAGAGGGCACTTTGCACAGTTTCAGAGGATGTAGAAGTATTGGACATCGACTCAATCACGAGACATGGAATGGTGGAGTGGGTTCCAGGTATTTCTCCGAGACTGTTTCATTAAAACTTGGGTGTAGATGATTCGATATCACAAAGAAAACCCACCTTTACCTATCGACACCGACTCTGATACCGATACCAATCCCGACTCTGATGACTCTGATGACTGCGACAACCCCAAACATGGCAAAGACCATGCCAAGAAAGACACCTGGTATGCTGGGACACTGAGGCTGCAGCCACCCTCACACAAACGTGCAACACCGCCAACCATTATTGCTTCTCCCCTCCAGAAGAAACGAAAACTCGATGATATCGCTACCAATACCATCCCTACTGGCTCAACGCTTATATACCCCTTCATGGTTTGTATTGTTGACCCTGAAAGCTATGGCCCAGAAAGCTACGACTGTTGGGGCAACATCTTCATTCACTACAGCTTGAATACATGGCATCTCTCACAAGTAAAGAAGCTCACCGCAAAGGCTATACACCATGCTGTGGGTCGCCTATGTCCTGCCAGAGATGTCATCTGTATTCTTGGGTGTCTAGTTATGCCCGACAAAACCTCTCTGCAGCAATGAAATACGACTCAACTCAAAAGCAACGACTCTGTGGCCACCTTCTGTTCCGTTACAGCTTACAACCCTCTCATCGTTGAGGCTATTCTGAAGGCAATAACAGTTACGCCTCCAAGGATTGCATGAGCTACTCCACCTCCACCACTATCACCACAACCACTATCGTCTCCCTCGGTAATACCTGGTGTCTCCGAACTGGTAGAGAGTCTGATACCTGCTTCCAGATTTATTGCAATAAGCCACTCGGCAATGACACAACCGGAGGTGACTGCTACACACCACATCGAGTGTGCCTCTCTCCAAGATGTGTCATCATCTGTGCTGGAGTAGTCAATGAGTACCAGAGTTGCACGAATGGTGGAGACAGCACAAATTGTTGAGGCGATATCGCGAGTGGTAGTGGAGTCACAGCAACAGTGGGAGGCTAGGTCGCAAATGGCAGATGTTTTGTTGGAGGAAGAGACAATGTGTGACATTTTATCGATGTCGGTCGATATTGACAAGTCATCAGAGTCGGTGGCAATTGGTACACACCAAGATGTCAATACCGTTATGAGCTTCATACAGCTCGAGGCGTCGCGTTTGACACCACCATAGATGGGTCAGCAATTTGAGTGATGATGTTCGGTATGTCCAATATTGCTGCAAATGACTAGAATACTGATGCACATAGGTTCGCGTTTGATAGTTGGGTTAGTATTTGGTGGTTGGATTAGATAGGGTTTTTGCATATCCTCTTTGGGTCGGGTGGAGTCGTTATTGCATTTTACAAAGATGTTTTTAGTCTCGTTTGGGTTTTCTTGGCATTATTTCTATTTGATTGACTAATTGTACGCGACATTTTCGTTACAAGCTAATACGAAATTGTTTGAATCTGCCCCTTTATGAGAAAACCTTTCAGGTGCAATGCTCAGCGATATGTCAGTCCTGTTCCACACTGCATTACCCTTTGTCTACCTCGCAACTGCACTCTTGTTCTGCCTTTTTTGCCATTCCTGCCTTCTGAAAATCACCCGAACAACAAACTCACTGTACAAGGACGCATCCTCAATTCCAAAAGCAGTACCGGCCACTCCTGGTATCTCAATACCACGTACTGCAAACAGTCATAAGTGGAAACTCACTTTGCAGTCTGACAAGCAAAGGTAAAAGCGGACGAAAGCTACAGCCTTATGTATCGAAGGTTCTATTTCAACTATCCAGGTCTCCTCAGCATCTACACCCATTGTATCCGCACCAAATCCAGCCCTGAAATCTTCTCTGCACCCATCAAATCAAGCATCCAAACCGATGTCGCCAGCAGCCAGTGTCATTTACACCATCGGTATTCATTCAGCGATGAGCCTTAGTCACCTTGGGAGTCCACACCCATTATCATCGGCTTCACAACTCATCCCATCGTTTCCACTGAGGACACCGTCGAGTCTGTCGGTCAGCAGTAAACGATATGGCAGTCAAAGTGTCCTTGCACCAGCTGACCATTGAGTTACTGCTGTACTGGAGACAATACGTTACATAATGGAGAAGCAACTGCTGAGCGAGACACCATTTCCAACTGAAGCTGAGTTTCTGCTGGTAGCTTATATGATTACAAGAGTGGTAGATACTGACTAACAAATCGTTTCCAACACAAAGTCAGTAGAGCATTTCTGGCCGAAGATATGCAGGCAGGAAGGAGTCAATATTAGCTTTCAAGAACATCAGAAGGAGTGTCTCAAGATAGTTAGGTATGTCCTAGAATTGCATTCGTACTGACTAACCAGCTGTATATCAGATCAAAAACAGTTGCAATGCAGTCAGATCGCACATGATCAAGAAGGCCCATGAGTATGTAGGAAGACTATACAACATGTACGGTTTCGATGATGATGAGCGCTGCATACACATTGACCTAATACTTTCAGATTTTTCATTTGTTGTGCGCCAATGTGATCGTACGAACGAACCTGATGTGAGTTCAACCTGATGTGAGTTCTGTCTGCAACTTGTTGCATCTCTAACACTACCAGGAACGAGCTAGTTATGCTCTTGCCCAGGAGATTCCACGATGTCTATATATACATTTCTTCCAATGAATGTGCAAATATGGCAAGCATTCAGTGAGCTTCCAGGACTGGATTCGGGAATAGACACCTCCAGCACTAATTGTGTCAACATGTACGGCATTGCATCACTCACTGACAGAGTAGCAAAGTAATGGAGATTTAGTTCCAACAAAGGTTGAAATTGATGACTACGAAATCCGGAGCAACAGACCCGAGTGGGAGTACTACTTCAATCGAGATAATGACGGCGGTAAGTATGACCTTCACAATGCATGCAATTGCTCTAACAATTCGCAGAGACTTACACTGATCTCATGAATATTTGGAACGATCTCCCATCTCCATTGAGAGAGAAGGTAATCAAGTCGATAAGGGAGGCATCCAAACCATCTTATGTTACACGAGAAAGGAGCCAATAACATGCCACCCGTTACCAAGCCTTGTCGAGTGGTATTAAATAAGACTGCGATAGAAGCCCTGATGATAGAGCTGGACCTTGAGACTCCGATAATTTCTGCGATCTGCATCCCCATTGCTAAAGATTTATTTTTCGATGCTGAGGATGGGATTGATGATTGCGACAATGAAAGGCACAATGAGCATGATGACATTCACAGTGCCAGGAGTCATACTCAGCGACATTGTAGTCTCCAGCGGAATGATAATCAGGTCGAGAATGAGAAGTACGAGAATGAGGATGAGGATGAGGATAAGGATGAGGACGTAGAGTCGGAGTCGGTAGATGACTGCGAAGGAGAGAGTAGTTTAGAGGATGTGCTTCAAGCTGGCTGCAATGTGTAGCATGGGATTTGGAATGAGGAGAGAGTTGTTTGGAGGATGTACTTCATGCTGGCTGCGACGTGTAGCATGGCATTTAGAATGGGAAACTGTATATATTAAAGCTTAATAACAAATATCGTTAACAGTAATGTCACTGCACTGTATCCATCGACCAAGATTTAAATCCAATTTAGGGCATCGTTAAAACGTCGCATGCTGTGACCATTGCGTTATGTCACGGTATACATTGCAATCATATGTTACATGAGTAGTATTGTGGATCAGAAGGTGTACACACTGCATGGATGAGTCTGTACGAATTATATGCACTGTATAGTGGCGCCAGTAAGGAATGCTGCGTCAGGAGGTGCAAGCGCGATGTCAGGGATTGTATATATATACATGCAATGTCACTTCATGATGAGGCTCAAAAGGTTTCGTCAGAAGTATCTGATGCACGCTAAACGTTCCAGCATCCGGAGTGTGACCTGGTATTGTTTCTGATGTACACTCTATTTCTCACATGATATCCAAAGTCATCAATTCTCTAATATCTAGACCTAGTGACACATGAAACATAATAGAGATACAGAACATCAGGCCCATTTTGAAGAAGAAATCCAATAATAGCCAAAACAATACCCCCACCAGAACTCCGTACAACTACAAAGAATACTCCCAGATTCACTCCAGCAAATCAAAAAAACATTCTAAACGACCCATAAATGAAATCCCAAATCCAAGTGTACCTAGAGCTTTCAACCACAACGAATACTCCCAGATGCACCCCAGCAAATCAAATAAACATTCAAAATGACCCATCAATGAAAATCCAAATCCAAGTGCACCTAGAAATATCCGAGCAGCTATTCTGATTGCGATAACATCTCAGTCTGAATGGTAGTCTCCTCAATACGTGTTTTGAGAACGTTGCAGACGTTATCCTTGCTTATCATAGGACAATTCATCAGTCCATGCAAAACATGTAGCTGAGTAGTACCATTGACCATATGGGGCACAGTCACTCTATCATCGAAGCCGTTTGGACAAGTATTGACAACCCAGATGTGAGGCTTATGTATCTGACCCAGTTGCACAATATGTCCAAAAGCTTGCCACTGCTCTTTGAGAATCCAAGGCTTCTGAAGAATCACCACATGATTGGCAGCCACGAGGTTCAGTCCAGTGCCCCCAATCTTGCTGGTGGTAATGAAGAAGCAGTATCAGGGGAAATTCTAGAAATCACTAATAACTTCGCAGAGCCTATCGGTGGAATATTCGGAGACCATACAAATCACCTGAATGTCCTGGTTGAAATGGCGATGAATCCACCATGCCAGATGGTGAACCTGGCCAGGTAAAGGACAGAAAGGTATAGCCTTCTGAGGAAACGATGAAACGACAGGAGAGTCTGTACTAGGCAGGTCATCCATCTCAGAAACAGTCACCGAACCGCTGCTCAACTCAGGGAGGAAAGATTCTCAGAACCATCTGAAAATTGGTCCCTCCACCAAACTGCTGGCAACCCACTCTTCCTTCCAACAGCCATCGGCAAAATGATCATATTCTTGCTCCAACGGTAGCGAAAAGCAAGCAACCTGCCAGCGATGAATTTGCCAGGCGACTCCATGCTCGGCTTCAAGCTTCTGCCTCTTGAGTCAGGTGACAACATCAGAGAGCTGCTTCTGTTCTTCCGGAGACCACTCCAGCATGACTGGATGGAAATCCTCTCATGGGATGTAAACCAGAGGTGTACCTGAAGTCAGCTATGACTCTGTCCATTGGCAGATTGTCAATGGGTGAGTGACTTCAGTCATGACAGAGGCAGCTTCCTGCGGAGCTTCAGAGGAACTTCTCTTGGCTACAGCAGTTTGAAGGATGGTCATTGCTGACATCAAAGCTTCGGGACCATGTTCTTCTGCTGCTCGGTCATACTCAAACATATCTGGCATTGTGAACAGCTACCGAGTTGTGTTTCGCCAGTCCTTCAGTGAGTGGTAGGCCGGCGTTGCCGTAACCTGCACGTTGAAACCAATTTGAGCTTCAGATGCAATGGACCAACCCTTGGACTTCGAACCTTTGAAGTGGTACACCTCATCGAAGATTCACCACGACTACTGGCAGTTAGTAAGCTGGTGAACTGTGTCGTTCTCATTTCTTTGTGTCCGGCTTGTGAACGTATCGTAGGTGATCACGTAGATTTTCCAACATCTCTTGGGATGTTCCAAAGAGAAGTTGAGGCATGCATTAATCAGGTCACCTGCATCTGCTGTGCAGAGATCGCACACCGAAAACGGAGTCCCTTTCGTAATAGTATTGATTGCACCGATAAATGTTGACTGGATACTTGGGAGCACTACACAGAGTACCGGACTCCATTATGGAAGGTCAGTTGTCTACTTATCATCAAGCAACTGGAGAAGATGACAAGGAACAGGGTTAGGGTGAGTGTAAGGGTACCATTGCTTCTGGACAGTGCTGAAGGTTGAAAAGCCCGTTTCCACCACCTGACACTATCTATCAAGCGATAGGTTAAAGAGCACCGGTAGTCATATCGCATAGTGATTTGTTACGTCCTCCGTAATTTACTTGGCATAAAGAGCTGCAGCCAAAACGGTGAACGTCTTCCCAAGTCCCATTTCATCAGCCAGGAGTACCCCAAGATGGTCCACCTCAAAGATCTATGTCCGCACAATTAACCAAATTGCCCAGATCTTATGTGCAAGAAATCTTACTTCTGAAAATTGCTTCAAGGTGTACTTTGGCCCTCAAATGGTATCCGCAGGTAAATCTCCCTGTGGTACAGCACCGAGTAATGCAACTGCTTCTTCAAGACACTCGTACTCAAAGGTGTTATTGATAGTGGCCATGAGCGCATTATCCAAAACTTGCTGTGACTCGTCACCTTGAGGCTTGATCAGCTCTTTTGTGAATTGTGAATCGCTGTCTAGACCTTCAGTGCTCCTAATTTCCTTCACCAGTGTGGCCAGTGCACTTGTGATCTGTGGCACAGGTAAATCGGCATAGTCATCTAGCTGGACTGGGGCCCTCCTCTTGCTGAATTTATCAGGTGGTGCACTGGGAATTCTGAGAGACTTCCTTTTGGATGTTTGTGGAGGTGTTCCCTATAAGGAATTCCAGTTAACTCAGAACTTCATTCATCACTTCAGGTGCTCCTAACTTACTCCCTCTCCATTATTGCTTTTCTTGAGCTCATCCACTAACAGGACGTTCTCAGGAGAGTCCTCCACATCTCTATTCCACAGGTTCTCCTCAAGGAGCAGAGTCGCTGCTTCAGGCACAACTGCACGGAAGTTCTGAACCTCCCCATTCCATGTTTCCAGACTCTAAACACTGCTATGGATATCCTTTCCAACCGTAAGTACGCCATCTTGAGCAGCTTCTTCGTTCAACTGGCAGCAATATACTGTCTGCAGAGTGAATGGACCCTTTGGCTTTGCCTTAGTGATCCACTTCAGAAGTTGGAAATATTCTTCAAGTTCTTGAAATGACCTGAATAGATATCCAGAAGTTGCATCTCCGCATACCCACACTACAAACGACTTGTTTTAGATATCAGCCACCTCAATGTTTGGCCCTTTGGGAGGGTGTTCATCACTGCTATCCCCCGCCTTGCGCTTCTCACCACCTCCCTTCCTTTTCTTTTTGTCACCTTTTACAGTCCTGTTGGCTGTCTCTCGCAGGCAGTTGCAGAGATTTCAGATGAAATAGTGAATCCAGTCGTGCCTGATACTCTCAGAATCATCACACCGATCAAGCGGTAGGAACTCCTCATAACACTGGATGAAATCTGAGATAGCTGCTTTTCAAAGTTCAAACCCGGTGTGCCCCTCGATCCTCATCGTCCTCAAGAGGAGTGGTCCCATCACCCATTGAGGGTGCTGAGGAATCAGTCATTCGTGCCGGACATGATTCTCAAACTTGGAGTTATCACTACTCCCAGGCGTATTGCTTTCCTTGAACCCCTGTTAACCTGGCTTATTTTAACCATGAGTTGCCCGGTGTTGACTTTAGCTCCAGCGACAGTGGGCAGCTTTTTCCATCTCCAGTTCCATCGGGCGGAACAATATCAGCTGGGACTGTCTGACCCTGATATTCACTGAGAGTGATCTGCTGCCAGTATTGTCCGAAGAGGATGTTAGAATTTGGGGTCCATGGCGACAGTTTAGGTAGCACTTTGGTCCATCTCTATTGCCCAGGGAATGCACTCCCTTCAGTCTCGCTGGTCTCTTCAGAAGTAGCAGTTTCCAGTCAATATGTCATTGCTCCTTGTGCTCCCAGCTGTACTGGGAGTGGTTGAGGGAAGGTGGGATGTATCAGAGGTGGGAGAGGGTTTGTGAACCATGAGCCTGGAGCAACTGGTGGTCTTAGTGGAGGGGAAGGAGGATGTGGGGTATACTTGGACCCTTCAGCTCCAGGTGGAGGGGGAAGAGGATGTGGAGTATACTGAGGCCCTTCACCTCGAGGTGGAGGGGGAGGGGGCTGTGAGGTGAACCGGGATCCTTCCGATCCAGGTGGGCCAGGCCGCGGAGGGGGGGACAGTGGTGTGTACCAGTCTCTGTCAGGCGGTGGAGACATTGACGGGTTTGGGTTCGATGAGGGTGGTGGTAATGGTGGTGGTGGTGGTGGTGGTGGTAGTGGTCTGTATTGAATCCATTCCTATGGAATCCAGGTCTGTTGGTACTCATTCCACATGTGCTGCCTGTCATGGCTGATCATCGGTGGTGCAGTATACAGAGAATAGTTGTTCAGTGGTTGCGGTTTATTTTGCAGTTCCTCAGTTGGGGGCCGAGGCAGTTGATAATCAGGATTAGGTTACCAGCCAAATCCATCCCACATCTGAGACTCATCACTGCTGAGCTGGTTGTTCAGGTTGGGTCATTGTGCAGGTATGCCATCTTAATATTCAAACTGATGTCCTGGATTGGTTGCAGAGTGGTTGTTGGAGGGGTTGTTCTGCAATATGATGTATACAAGTAGTTACAAAGAGGAGATTAGGAGGTTCAGAGCTTTTTACTAAATGCTATGGTACCTGCAGTAGTTGATGAGAATGAGGTAGTGTGACAGGCTGCATTTGTTGGAGGCAAGGTATGTTTATCTATCAAAGTCCACCCAACTTCTGCTACAATTCTGAAGCTACAACAAACATATAAACACCCGCGATCGTTTTGATTGAAAAACTTCTGATACATGTTTTCGTCACCCATTGCATGCTAGGAGGGTTCAAGTTTATCACCAGATGAAATGTGAAGTATCACCCCTGCCATGTAGTTGCAGTTTCTCAAAGCCCACCCAACTTATGCTACGATTTTGAAGCTAAAACAATCAAAACATATGAACAGCAGAGATCGTCTTGCTTATTGAAGTTTGATACTCGAAATCAGCCTCGTTCCTTTCAAGAGAGGTGCTTGCTTATGCAGGTGTCCATCTCTCATATAAGAAAGCAGGTGACCTGCATGAAACCCCTCTCGGTGGTTGCAGAATCTGGAAATATCCTGAAAATCTAGCACACATCTGAACATACAACACTATCAAGAGATGGGAAACTCCGATTATCAAATGCCTATCAGATTCAGGTGCATTGCTATTGGAAGGAAGTTGCAGCATTAGATGCAATCCGAGCCCTGCCACCACCTACAGGTGTATCTGCACCTCTACCTGGAGATTTTGGAGGCATACTTGTGACGAAAATCGTAGGCTTAGTAGGGGTTAGGGATGAAAACTCAATCACATTGTGGGGTACAAACAATGTGTCGGGTGAAGTGACATAGTTGTTTGTCTGTTTCTAGACTAGTCCTATCAAGCCTGCATGAGATATGGTATATAGCCTCATCTCGCTGCAGGGGTGTGCAACTTGAACCTTCGGTAGCTTTCATTACCCCTGAATTGGTGCTCCTCACTATTTACCATATACTCATTGCACCATCTACCATTCGCTATACACTCATCGCACCCCATCTACCATTCACCGTACACTCATTGCACCCTATCTAACGGAAACACTGTAACAACGGTTACAAGTATGAGTTGTCGGGCAAACTAGTTCTTCCTATTACGATGCATACTATCTGGAAAGCAGATGTGCAACTCCACTGGTCTTGCTGAACATTATCGAAACGATCGTCCAGAAGCGTTTGATGACACATTAGTGGTAATGAAATGACTTGCAACAGAAGCAAATTAGAGATCTAGTAAGTAGCGAGATGAGCAAAGCATAAAGTAAACGACTGCAGGAGAACCTAACAGTGCCCAAGAGTTCATAACACCTGCGCACACCTCCAAGAGTGCTTCCATACCCAAGCTACCACAGAAATACCACATCAAATTTGTAACTGCGAAGAAATTCACCCATGCAGAAGTTAATGCAGGGGCCGCAGGTGCACACATAGTGTGAGAGGCTACGAGCCTCTACGACAAACACCGGAAACTGAATTGTAACCTGTGGCACCCATCTGCAAATGCGTTCGATTATCAACAAGCTCATACTCTGGGTACACAAAGTGAAACTTGGGTAAACAACTATCTGTGGTGAGACCTAGACGATTTCCATATGACTTCGTTCCACACAGCATCTGAGCTCTGGGAGCTGCTGAGGTGCCTCGACTTAGTACTGGGAGCAGAGAGTTGGCTTCAAGCGTCTGGGAAATATAGCAACATATACTGCGGGAATATTTTCAAGTGTATCCAGTTTCTATTGCGGTATTTACCCTTTGCGGAGCACCTGGATTTCGCTCTGGTGTAGCTGTACGATTCGGCTGATTATCGAATCTATAGTGAGATGAACTTAGGAAAGTGGCGGTGGGAAACTCAGGAGCAACTACCCAATGGTCTGACAATTGTGCCAGGAATCTTCGCCTCAGACAAAATACATCTTACAAATATCTATGGTGACAAGAGCGCATGGCTGCTATATGTGAGTATCAGAAACATTCAGAACGGTATTTATCGTGTAGCATCAAGGCGCGTCTGGATTTTGGTGGGATTTATCCCAGTTCCACCGAAAGGTGCAACTGATATAGGTTCTTCATGGCACTACGTGATCCATACCATCCTGAAACCACTTAGGGAAGTCAATATCAGTGGTACTGCTTATAAGTGGGATTGCGCCTACGGTTTCAAACGTACCTACTATCCGTTGCTAGCAGCATAGATTGGAGACTAACCGGAGATGGCAATGATTACGAAGATAGTTGGAGGAGTAAGCCCTGTGTGTAAAATATTGAAGGGACCTAAGATGGGTCATGGCAAAGGATTTCGCAACTGGAAGCCTCGATGTATGTTACACTATCAGGTGTACCTGGAGGAGAATCGACTTGATGAATTCAAAGAGATATATCTTCAATCAACTTTGAATCTCTTCTGGGATTATCCTCTGTTCAACATCTATCGCCTTTGGCAATCAGATGTGCTTCACCAACTCTATTTGGAGATCGTAAAAGATCTCTGCAACTTTCTTTTGGAGTACCTCACCGATCGAGGCTTGAAAGCTGAATTCGATGCTCGGTTCACCTTAGTTCCAAACTATCCGAACATGTTACGTTTCTCTAAACCCTTTGATGCTCTCAAGAATGGGTCCTGGCATGGCAAGCAAATCCGAAAAATGCTCAGGGGTCTATCTGCCGTATGTGCTCTCCTGTTTTCCATTAACATTGCAAGGAAAACAATTTCAGCAAGTGCATCTGATACGGAAGTTATGAAAACGATTCGGACACTGATTGAATTTTCTTTGCTAGCCAACCAGCAGATATACTCGGATATCTCGTTGAAATACCTCGACAAAGCTCTCAAAAGCTTTTACAAGTGCAAACAAATCTTCACTCCTCAACGTGCTACTGAGACTCAGACACGGTGTTTAGAAAGCAACTTCCAAGCATAGGCAGTAATACTTAAAGAGGTGGCGATGGAGAAGACAGACAGAGAGCTTCATAGGGAGATTTATGGTATCACAACCAGGCAGCGGTGAACTTTTGAGGTGTGCCTGAAAGAAGAGCAGCTTCGCGCTACTACCTAGAATGCAGAGGAGCAGACGACAACAATGGTACGACTTGAAGCAAAGCATTATGGAGCGTCCACTGACCAGCTTGCCCGGTTTTGCCCGTTGTTTAAAGAAGTTCAGGACCACCTGGAACTCAAGCTGCATCTGCATGCTAGCTGTGGACCGACAAGCAGGTTTGCTCGAGAATATGAAAGAGAACGTCACACCATCATGACTTCCATATTCAGTGCATCGATTGTCACTGTCTCTGCAATGTGGGAGTTCGAGCAGTACCTGTTGCAAGCTGAGAAAGCAGCAATATTATGATCAGAGGAGCGCCAACAAGAGGTCGCCCAGCATCTGGAGATAGAGATTTACGGGGCAAGCGAGGCAGCTCAAGCTGCTTTTCATCACGCCATGATGAAGAAGAGTCTTAAGTATGATCAGGAATGGGACTCAAGGAAAGGTCCGAATTTACGGAAACAGCAAACACTGTATTTCTATCACTTCGGAAAACCAACAATACACCTTTTCTTTCATTACTGTGAATTGATCACCAGGATGGGTACTCCTGACAATTGTTCAACCGATATCTCAGAACTCTTGTACATTTCGAATGTCAAGGAAGCGTACCATACCAGCAATGGGGTCAACTTCATGCTCCAGCTTCTTCAGCACAATGATCGCTATACCATGATGAACTACATGGAACAGACTCTTCGGTGGCTTGCTTTGTACGAATGGTACATTGAGGAGAGTGCAGTAGTCCTTAACATGATGACAGGTTGAGAGAAATGGCAAATGATCAGGTGAGCCTGGCAGAAAAGAATCCTTGCCAGCAAATCTGAACCTTTGATTCGACCCAGTATACAACCTCTGTCGCAGTTTAAACTTTCAACTATTTGTGCATGTTCACGACCTTTCAAGCAGAAATCTATAGCTGAAGTAGCTGAAACCTTTAACATCCCGATATTGCCATCACTTGTCAGGCAGTATCTGCATGAGATCTGGGGCTGCGATGTAGTCAGTGTGATCTGGGGCTATGGAAATGAGTTCAAGGAAAATGTAACCTTAGAACCTCACAATAAGGTCGCTTTCTACACACCAGAATTTTATAACCCTCAGCAGATAAACTGGATCCTGCTTGACTGCAGTGTTGAGGGTACATCAGATGGTGAGATGCACAGGTGGCTACCACAGCTGATATGGGTGTGTGTGGGTGAAAATACGGATGATAGACTCCATGGGTACTGCCCCACATTTCCCGTTCTATACTTCACCTTTTCACCACCAACCAGGACCTCACTGTCAAGTGGGATAATTGCGAGGACTGGTGGACAGCTGTTGCAGCAGCACCCACATTTTGTTTCATCTCTTCAAGTCTGGATTGATAGACCATTACCGCTGGAGTTGGCCGTTGTTGTTGGTTCACATTTTGACCATTGTTTAGTGCACTCACAAGAAGTGGATAGGTTCGTCAGAGTGGTAAAGGAATCGGCACCACTTGTTATTGCTGTGGATAAAATTCAAGGGCTGTGCCATCTAGTCTCAGAGATCTGGACAGCAACAGAGAACGGTTCGGTATGCATTGTAAATAATCAAGTGAATTTGGATACGTACTGGGATGTATATTAAGACAAAACTCATCTGGATGAAATGTTTGGAGCCACCTCTACTATTTATCCAAACAAATGAGAGGAGTCTCATACAGGGATGCACTCGAAATCCAGCTGGTGTATATGGACAATATATTAGTGTAATGAGATCTAGAGATGTCTATTTATACAAATCTCTTGTAACGATGTATGAAGTAGCAGCGATGAATTGATCGCATGATCTACAAATAGAGTCTTATATGATGCCAATTGGCAGTGAGGACTGCAGAGCATCAGGGAGGCATGCAGAGCAGAGCATGCGAAGGAGCAAGTTTGAAGACTTCCCAGGAAGTGGTAGGAATGCTGTGAGATACTCCTATACGATTATAAAAAGTTCACAGGTATACCGGGAGCTGCTTGGAGTGCGTCAGAGGATAGTAAAATGATACGGGAGGGTTTGGGAGCCTTCCGAGCCCCAAGGAGAATCTCGGAAGGTGGGTACCAGGCCAGGGAGGATATTGCATTTTCCTGATATTACAGGATATGAGCTGACTAAATTCATAGATTAAATAAGTTTGGCTGGCTTCCAATATTGAACTGTTGTTCAATTTACATACAGATCTGGATATTTTGAATCCAGTAATATGCAGTCACAAATAAAGATTCATTTATAAATGGGTGGAATGGATTGTTGAAATAAAAGAGATTAATTTAATTTGAAATTAGAGCTATAAGTTTTCCAGTATCATGATATAACTCAGTATTGCTCTGGAAATAATCTAGATAGTCCAGCACTGATTTGTTATTCTTTGACATGATAGTACATGATAGCATATTTCGTTAATCTTCAGACCAATTATTATCTCCAGGAATAAGTTCTTATTGAAGATTATCCTCATCATCATTATCATCATCTTCATCATACTTCTTCTTCTTCTCCTCCATATCTGATTTTCAATCTCTCCTATTACCTGCTTGATTGGAAAAAAACTATATATCACAATCAGGTCACATATTGGTCTAGGGTACATTGGACACTTCAATCTAAACCTCTTGAACCTCATCGTCGAGTGACACTGTACATATGTATACACAACCCCTGACATTACATCTACACATCCTGATGCAGCATTGCTTACTGACGCAGCTAAATAGTGTACATAATTCTTACTGATGTAGTATCTTTTACTGATGCAGCCATGGAGTGTGCACACCTTTTGATCCACAACACTACTCATTTAACACATGAGTGCAATGTACAGCTTGACATTACACAATGTTAACAACATGAGATGTTTATATGATACCCTAAATTACAATCACATATCCAGCGATAGATACAGTGCAATTATGTAAGTGTACATGTTTGATATTAAGGTTTAATATATACTCATTCCTGTTCCAAATGTCCCCCAGTACAAATGTCATGCTACACATTGCAGCCAGCTTGAAATACATCCTTTACACTACTCTCTCCTTCACAGTCATCTATCCACTCCAACTCTAGATTCTAGTACTTGTCCTCACTCTCATTGTTATTCTCATTCTTATTCTCGTCCCTACCCTCCTCATTCTCAACCTTCTTATCATACAGCTGGGGATCATGATGTCATAGAGTACAACTCCTGGTACTGTGAATATCAGCATGCTCATTACCTCTATCATTGTCACCATCATCTATCCCATCCTCAGCATCAATATACAAATCTTTAGCAATGGGGATGCAGATCGCAGAAATGATCTGAGTCTCTATGTCCGGCTCCATCATCAAGGTTTCTATCACAGTCTTGTTGAATTTCACTCAATGAAACTTGGTAGCATTAGGTGACATATTGTTGGCTCCTTTCTCATATAGAATAAGGTTGTTGAGAGTCGCCATTATAGACTTGATTACCTTCTGTCTCAATGGAGATAGAAGATTGTATCAAATATTCATGAGATAAGTTTGAGTCACTGCAAAATGTTAGAGCAATGTATTCATTATAAAGGCCATACTGATCAGCATCATATATATATATATATATATCATTATCTCGATTGATATAGTACTGCCACTTGGGTCTATAGTATCAGATTTCAATGTCATTGATTTTAACCTTTGTTAGAACTAAACCTGTATTTCTTGGCCACTCTATCAGTGTGTGATTTAATGCCATACATTTTAACACAATTAGTGCTGATGGTATCTGTTCCTAAATCCAATCATAGAAGCTCTCCAAATACCTGCCGCATCTGCACATTCTTTGTAAGAAATATATATATAGAAATCATGCAATATTCTCCACAAGAAAGTAGCTAACTGGATCCTGATAGTATCAGTGATACTACAAGATGTAGTCAGAATTCACATCAGTTTCATTCATATGATTGCATTGGTACATAACGAATGTAAAATCTGAAAGAATTAGATCAATGTGTATGCAGTGCTTATCATCATATTTGAAATTGTTCAAGTTGTATAGTATCCTATAAACTCGCAGATCATCTTGATCATGAGCGATCTGACTGCATTCGAGCTGTTTCGGATCTGATACATGGCCAATTCGTCAGTTAGAATACAATGTGGACAGAAATCTGACTATTGTAAGACACTCTTCCTGACGTTCCGGCAAGCTAATATTGACCTCTTCCTGCCTGAATGCCCTCGGCCAAGAATACTCTACTGACTGTGTATTGGAATCCATATATTAGTCGGTATCTAACACTCGAAGAATTATCTAGGCTACTGGTATTAACTCTGTTTCAGTTGGAAATGGTGTCTCACTCAGCAGTTGCTTCTCCATCATACCATGTATTATTTCCAGTACAGCAGTAACTCAAAGGTCACCTGGTACAGGAATACTTCAACTGCCATGATGTCGACTGCTGACGGACACTGTCGTTGGTGTACTCAGTGGAAATAATGATATAAGTTGTGAAGCTGATGATAATGGGTATGGATTCTGGAGGTGACTAAGGTTTGTCGCTACCAATTGAAAACAATTTGGTCATTCCTACCTCCACTGCAAACAACCTGTCTTATGTAATATATATGCCCAACCTCACACTACCACTTCCCACACTTGAGGATTATGTGCCAGCAAAGGCAAACAGTGCGACCATGATATTGTCAAATGTTTCAACTGCAAGGGAAATCACCAAGCCAATGATTTCAAATGCCCAATAATCACTACCCTCCATATCGAAGTACGAGCCAGGTATATGAATGACCACCCAGCTCCCATTCATTCCTAAACAACCTTCTTATTCATCAACAAGAATTCGAATAATACAATATAATTGTAACCGTTCCTCCTTAGTTATCAATACACTTCTTGACTTTGCAGTTGGAACAGCCAACCTTCTTTTACTCCAAGAATCTGAATTCAATCCAGATAATATATTCATTACAACACATCCAGGATTTGAGCTACTGATACCACCTAAGAACTTAAGAAAATACAATAGGACAATCGCCTATGTGGCCAAAAACAACCCCTAGATCAAATGCTCCCGACGTACCAATAGCAGCCAGGATCCTGAGATTCAAGTCCTTAAAATATCAACTCCCTCAATTGCACCGATCACAGTCTTCAATATTTATAATGAACATGAAGGATCCTCGAACCTCTATACCATCCCAAGAAGCTTCACCAAAATCTCATTGCCTGAAAGATGTATTATTGCTGGTGATATGAATGCCCATCATATCTGGTGGAATTTACAAATCAAAACATCCAAATGCGCAGACGAAATTGTTCAGATCATGGAAACTAACCACTGTTCCTCCCTCAATGAACTGGATACCCCAACATAGGATTACCGACCTGGCAAGAGAACCTCTATTATCGACCTTGCCTTTACATCACACGCTATTCATGACTCAGTTATAAATTTGACAGTAGATGACAATACTTCAACTGGCTCAGACCATGTAACAATTCAATTTGATATTGTTGCAGAATCTGAACTAGTTACCACCAACTGAAACATGATAAGATAAAACTGGAATAAAACAGATTGGAACATATTCTCCAAAACTCTTAATATACTCTCCCATGCCTCACGAATGGTCTGGCAATACCTATACGAACAGCCAACCGAATCAAACCTTGATAAATCTGCTGAACTGCTACGAGACATGATTCCTGATGCAATAAAGGTACCCACCCCTGTCCTCCAACTTACAACGTATTCAAAGCACTGGTGGATACCCAACTCAAAATCTCCCCAACATATATGAACTGAGCTCAGATGCAATGGAAGAAAACTCATCTTGACAGCGATCATATCAAGTTCAAAGCTCTTAGGAACCAATACTTCCGGGATATTTGCACCTCCAAAATATCAATATGGATTGACTTTTTAGCAAATGCACAAGGCATTGAAATATTTACTGCCCTCCGTTATATCAAACCAAGGAAAACTCAGAGAATACCATCCCTGTCATTCTTCAGCACAACAGCGATTACTTTTGAAGAAAAGGCTGCACTTTTCCTATCTACAATATTCCCTTCCCAATCAGTAGCACCTCCTCCGACTGATGTCAGTAATCGACAAATTCTATCCTGGGACACATTCACCCCTACCAAAATCAAAGAGGCAATTTTTACCTCTGCACCACGCAAAACCCCCGGACCTAATGGACTTCCCTTTCACTCTCTCCGGCATTCCTACTTAGCAGCCACCGAACAATTCAACAGTCTGTTTGGCTTACTCGGAACCACAGGATACCACCCTACCTGCTGGTGACAAGCAATGACTGTGTTTATTCCCAAACCAGGAAAACCTAATTATTCAATACCTAAAGCCTACCAACCTGTTGTTCTGCTCAATTGCCTTAGGAAGATCCTTGAAAAGATGATGGCAAACCGACTTGCATATATGTCTGAAAAATACAACCTACTATACAAAGATCAAACAGGGGGACGAAGACAACGTTCTGCTATTGATGCCACCATGGCACTCACACATGAAATTGAACAAGGAAAGCACCCAAAAGAAATCACCACAGCCCTCTTTCTAGATGTAGGTGGCGCATTTGACAATGTATCCAAAGACCACCTCCTCCAAACCCTACGACAACTGGGCTACCCAATACCAATTGTATTGTGGGTAGAACACTTCTTATCCAACCGTACAATAGCACTGGTATTGGATGGAAGAAAGGAAGACCTCAGTCCTGTCTGAACAGGAATTTCCCAAGGATTACCTGCATTACCAATTCTATTCCTCCTGTATCTCAGTCCTCTCTTCTACGAACTTGCAATCCACTACCCCTTCTTCTAGACCCCAAGCTACATTGATGAGGTTGCAATTATGGTTTGAAGTAAATCAAAAGCCTATAATGCACGTTGTCTTGAAGCAGCTGCACAAACAGCTTTCAAATTGGTCGAAAACAATACTGTATGATTTGACGATTCAAAGTCAGAGGTGTTGTATTTCCACAATACTCCAAATGGCGATACCACAGATGATGAAAAGATTACCCTACCAAATGGTACAACCATTTCACCTGGTACAAAGGGTATCAGCCCGGATATAGTAAGGTGGATTGGTATCTGATTTGACAGGAAAATCAACTTCAAACACCATGTTATGCTAAAGGCCGCAAGTGACAAAAGAGCTCTTGGAGCCCTCAAATCACTAGCCAATACAGAATCAGGATTAACCCCAAGTGCAGTCTGCCAACTATACAATGCATGTATTATACCTGTTTGCGACTTTGGGGCCGAAGTTTGGTGGAAGGGGCAAGCAATGTATCAACAGAAGTTTGAGACAGTTCGGAATATCACCCTTCATTGTATACTTGGAGCCATTCGTACATCACCAACAATAGCCCTACACAATAAATCTGCCCTCCGTCTGATAGCTGTACGACTTAATCACATGCGAAGGAAATACACAATTCGAATTCTTATATTTCCTGAAATGCACCCAATCCGACAACGTTGTCTATCGACTATCCCATCATTCTATGAATCACCTGAGTCCAGTAACCCAAATGGACTCTGGATTCCTTGGGATAGCATGCAGCAAAATAATCGCAAATTTGAAAGATGTCTCATCCAAACTTTATCTATCCTCAGTCAACAGATCTCAAACAGCTTGGAGATCGAAACCTACTCTACCATTGCCTGTTCACCATGGATTGAAACCAGAGTCAAAACACATATCAGTCCCCTCTTAAAAGAAGAGGAAGCTGAAGACCATGAAGCACAGTATGCAATGTTTAAAAATAATAACCGCAATATTGTTTGTTTTACTGATGGAGTTAAAGGAGAACATCGGGGCAGGAACTGTTGTGGAAATAACTGGAGATGTAGTCATGGAATCTAGCTATCCAATGGGCCATCAATAAGAAGTTTACAATGCTGAATTACTTGGAATTCTTAAAGCTGCACAGAAATGCTTTCAGATATGTCAATGTAATAACCTCACCAAAAGACACATATGGATCTTTACATACAATCAAGCTGCCATACAATGTCTTAATCCTTTCAAACCCGGCCCTGGACAGTCCACTTCCCTGGTACTCTCCAATATCTCCAACAACTTCCATGCTCTCAAGAATACAATTACAGTACAATAGATTCCTGGCTATACAGATGAACCTGGAAATGAACTTGCCAACAAGTTCATTTCCAGAAAAAACCCCCCACCTACAATAATACCTCCTCATCCTACCTCAAGAGGGTTATCCGAGCAGCTAAAATGTAGGAATGGAGTGAGTGGTGAATACGACACCAAGTACAAGGAAAGAACTATGTTGGAACTTTCTATACCAAACCAGACAACATCTTCACCAGTGGTAACCGCCAGTTTACCTCAACGGTCACACAATTACGAACTGGCCATGGTTACTTCCACAGTTAACTATACAAAATACCAACGAACTCTGTTGACTCTCCCCACTGTCCATGTCACTATGGAGGTCCCCAGTCACCACTATATCTTCTTTTGAGATGCCCCTTAAATCAACGTGAAAGACAAAGAATGTGAAAAGATATTGGAGTTGTTCACCCTCGATATCTCTGGAAGCATCTTCCATATATTGACAAAGCAATGAAACCTTTGAAATATTTTCCGAACGACACTCATATAGCAACACGAAGGTGGTATCTGGGCCAATTCCGTGATGATAAACACCTTGAACAGGGTGACAATCAGATTGTAGATCAGGAGACTGTCAACAATGAGGAGGAGGAACATCAGATTGAGAGTGAAGAGGAGGATGAGGGGCAGGGTGAAGAATCGGAAGGGGGAGTGGTAGTTGTTGAGAATGAGCAAAGGTGAAAGGGGAAGTGTGGAGGAGAGTAAACTCCAAGAGGAGGACCTGCATAATATGCAGGACCAGGCAGAATGTAACTGACAGATATTTTACTATTGTATGAAGTGTGTTACAGACCACTATGATTTCTTGAATATTTCTTTGTAACTAGAGTAGGGGTGACAGGAGGCTGCGAAGCAGTACTACCTAGTCACAGGATTTTTGTTTTTCCTTTGTTCGGTTTTATTTGTTATTCTTGTTCATGGTTATTTGTTTGTACTTCACCGGCCATAGCCTGTGGGCTCCATGCTGCATGATGAATAAATAAATAAATAAATAAGATTTGTTGCTGAACGAATATGGATATTGGAAATGGCACTGGATGCTGACGATATGGAATTGTAGGCTTGATTCGGCAGCAGCACAGACAGTTTCAGGGCTGAATATGGCTCAGATAATTGTGTGTAGATATTGAGGAGACCTGAGTAGTCGAAACCGAACCTTCAACATGTATGGCTGTAGCCTCCATCCGTATTCGTTTCTACTTGTCATACTGCAAAATGAGTGTCCTCTTCTGACTGTTTGCTGTACATGGTATAGGGGAGACAACTCTAGGAATAGTCAGTACTTCTTTGGAAATGAGGATGGAGCTTTGTGCAGTGGCTATAGAAGGCTAGAATAGTAGAACGATAGGCAGACATTTCGTGTTCATGATATAGCAGAATGATAATGCTGTCAGGAGATGAACTAACAGGTCGTTGAGTATTATCCCTAAAAGGTTTTGTCATAAAGAGGCAGACTCATATGATTTCTTATTTGCTTGTCATGAAAGGATCACATATGATATAAAACAAGATAGAAACCACTGCTAAAGATGTAAATACAACCCTGACTAGCTCAAAGTCAATCACGTAGTGACATCTCCTCGGCCAATCGTACCCACAAAATACAACACAATAATGCAAGACAACCACACCAGCAAAATGGTTTTTCGAATATAAGTCAACAACCACAACAGTCATTGACAAATAGATACTGCAAATCGGTTCCTTACCTCTGATTAACCCCCCTACGATAGGGCTTCTCTCACATAGGACCTTTATTGTTGCTGGGTAGAAAGCTGAATCCCTTAGCCCCCTTTTCCCCCCCTTGCAAAAGGGACCCCAACGATTATTCAACAACCAATTCTTTTTCAATTGGCTTCATACTCTGGAAGTATTGAGTCTATATATTCAGGAGACCCACGTATCAATTTCAGACCGATAGCTCAAAGTTGCAATAGTTATACCAATTCATCCAAAAGTCACTTTTTTCCACCTACCCCCCCTCTATCTCTGCAGAACCAACTCTGATTCACCAACGGACAATGGCAATCAATTCGGTAGCCTTTAAGGCCCTTCAAGCGAACCATCAACACCACCCTACAAGCTTCGAACTCTCTGAGCCAAGATTTCTCGAAGTCAAAAACACGATTTCGAATCCCATCGTTTCTCTGCGAGTTATCATTCGTTCTGAATGTTCTTGGGGTCACAGTTTCGATACACTTCCATGTGTACCCTGCCGAAGTTTCAACATATTCGGACAAGATTTAAGTTAGAAACGATCGATGTTCGAATTTTCGCAATTGTTACCTACTCTCCTTTGGAACCTATTGGCTACCAGGGCTCAGGAGACATACCAGGGTATAGGTGACAATGTTCGGCTACTGTGCAACCATTGACTCTCAGAATCCTTGGGTGGATCCTCCAGAGTTATGTTGCACTTTCTTTCTTGCAGTTGTTTTACAGCCCCATCACGGGTGTCTCTGTATATACTGTGAGGAAGCAAAGAGTCTAGTACAAGGATCCAACACCTTGCTAGGACAAAAGAGGTGAAGCTCTAATCCCCTCTGAGTACAGGTGGTACTGAGGTGACATATGACAATATTCACACGTTGCATATTAACCAATTTCAAAATACTTAGAAAAATACAATACCTGTAACATATTTAGAATACAGTGAACTCTGGCAAGACATTCATATCGGACCCTATGCCACCCCCACTCCAACCTGGTACTTCCAGTACATATGATATATATGTTTATTCAAATCAAAATTCAAACCCCCTCTCCGCAATCGATACTCCAGCTGTATCAAGTACAGCCCATAAAGGCTATATATCTTAACGAGCCTGGAAAGTCGAACATGGCAGCTCATGTCGACTGCAGTTCAGCTGATCATATCTACAGCTCAATATTACTTGTACACGTTTGAGTACCCGAATGGCCATTAGTACAGCTCATCACAGATCACCCTCTGGACCACCTCAACTATCATACCCACCTCAACAACCAACCAACCCTGACAATATCGGAAACTCTGGAGATGCAGATTTGGATCTTGGAGATGTCCCAGAGAATGATGAGATTGAAGACCAATACCCTGAAGATGATGATGATTCTGAAGATGAACATTATCAAAACCCCTGAACCAACCTATTGGATCCAAACGATAAAGACAAAAATAGATTTCATCAGGTATTGAAAGCTATCCTTGAACCGCTTCACAAGGATATTCTCAAAATCAACAAACATCTTACCACCCAAAACCAAAAATTGACAACTCGCTTGGCCTCAATTGAAACCAACATGAAATTGCGCTCAACTCTATTACCACCCTTGGACACTGAGTTGAATATCTTGTACAAATTCAAGCCTCACAGTAAGTTGCACTGCCAGAACCCCCAGACCTACAAATACCATCAGTTCCAGAAGGGACTTCTCTAAAGCCCACATTATGGTAAGCAATTGCATCGGCATATGCAAAAAAAGACCCCCCGAAAGACACGAATGGACGCATCCTGAATCTCCATTACCTTACCAAAATACAACGTACACTGCTAATTACCTGACAAAGTGATCAACCAGTCACTGCTGACCTTACCCAACTTAGTCTTGCAATCAACCACACCCTCCACAGGTGCCAGGCTGACCCCTTGGCCAATATTGGTCATGTTTCTACAATCTACAAATACAACCTGGTCCTCCTTACTGCTGATGCATGTTCTGTTGAATTGGTACTAGCTCACCGAGTTGCTATTGAGGAAACAGTTCATTCAGTTGATACAAATACCCAGAGTCAAAAAAAACAAGAAACCTTGATCCGAATGATTGTTCGGTACATCGACATTAATATGTTTCCCGATCGTGAAACGGGAATGCAATTGTTGAAAAAAGATATTGAGATGAACAACAATTATATCAAGCTTACAACCCTATCACAATCTCTGACAAAGCCAGAGACCTGACCACATAAAAAAGCAATCACAATGGTACTTGCAGTCTGTACTGAATACGAAGCACAGCTTATACAAGACCAGAAAGTTCAAGTAAATGGAAACACATGCAAGGCTGAACGATATGTGGCATCCCAGTAACTTACCTACCAAGAAGCAATCTTCAATAGTTATATTTAGATAGTACATGATTGTATATTACAAGGTAAAAAGAAATATCATAGCAATATGTTTATTTGCCACAAGGATCGACTGGCAGGCCTTGAAGACCGATTCAGGGGCAAGGGGAAACAAAGTTGATTAGATGTTGAATGATATGACAACATGGTATGATTAAGGATACAAAGTTACTCATTCAGCAGATACTTCTTGGTATCATATCTTTGTTCATATCTTGTTTCAAATTGATCAGGCAATCAGATACTGAGCAAGCATTCAAAAATCTTATTAATCATCAGAATATATAATTCTTTTCTACTTTACCCTAATCTTTGCTCAATATCACTGAAAGATATCATTTGTTATAAGTGGAATATGATACAGAAAGAGTACTATATCAAAGATTATGTTATCAAGTGATATAAAGAGTTAGCTGTTTACCTAAACAGTCTTCCTAATCTGCTAGAAAATACTCACAGTCTTTCTCTCACTTTTCCAGCTTATAATGTTCTTCATTCAGAATACCTTTTGCTCTGTTAACTTTAGTGGATCTATAAATATCAATTCTGTCTACTTTGAAATAAAGTAGATCTTATATATTTCACCAGGTTTATATATTTCAGGTAAGGATTAAATACTTTATATAAACTTCGCATTATAGATAATAAGGTCATATATTTGAACTATTTCTTCACATAGAAAGCAATATCTTATCCCCTCTTTGTGTGTACTATGGTACAACAGGATATCTCTGGAATATTGTATCTGACTCACCAAACTATATTATGATTCAAACTGAGAATACCGATAACAAGAATGATATTCACTCTTATCTGATATGTGTCAGTATCCTGATGATATATTGAAACTGCATATGAGAGAGAGAATCTATAATTCAATCATATTGACTGGTAAGTAGTACTTGCATCGATGTGAACACCCACAACAGATGCAACAAGCAATATAACAGCTTGAGCCACTATAATTAACTCACAAATTGTAATACCGGGAGCATCACTCCAGGTTTACTAGGACAAGTAGAATCCTTACTACTTTCAGGACTTGCTTGCAATGGATGTAATGAAGATTCGTTCAGGATGTGAAATTCACTTAAAGATAAAGAGTCAAGTCAAAGATGTTTGGCATTCCAATGAGTATATTGTTAAGGCTTATTCTCGATTTCAAGAAACTTGCCCTTCTACCCTCTGATATTCCAGAGGTCTTTATACCTCTTTCTTCTCACTCAAACAATTACTTCTATCTATGGTTTTCTTATGAGTTTCTCAACCTGATCACCCTTGCCACCAATACTCTTGTCTACCCATCACTGCTCTGCCAGACCTTCCATATGCTTCTACTCAGATCTCCTACTCAGACAAATAGAGTCTCTACTGATATATGTCCTTTAGAACCCTGTGGTCTGAATATATCGTATCCTTTTGATGTCTTAGCTTCCAGGAGAATGGCATCCTTTTGATTGTGAGTGATATCAAAGGCATTGTCAGCTATGGTGTAAACTCAGGTGGTTCTATATCTACAGCCTTTCAGCTGTCTTCATATTATTTGTAGTATGAAGTGGCAACATATCAATCCAGTAACCATCTCTCATTTCTTATCAGTGGTGTGATTGACTGCATAGCAGCTCATCAGATTTCATTGGTAGTGATAAACAAATTGAGTGATATCTGGTGGACATTCCATCACATATAGGGATGGTGCTTGTACCATCCTGATCTAGCAATCATCGAGTGATTGTAGGTGACTCCGCTTTGAAGGTACCTGATGGTATATAATCCTATTAGGTGTACTACTATCCTCCCCCCCTATAGAGTTCATCTCTAAATGATCATACTCATCTGCTCTTCATTGCTTTTGGTGAAAAGGATTTCTTGTATGCAAAATCAAAGTCTATCCTTTCTTCCTTGACCTGGTCAAATATGATCTCTTGTACTCCAAATCAAATCCATAACCTAGGTATCTTGCTAGCCATTATAAACTCTTCGTGGGGAAAAGGTACTAGCTCAACCTCTTGTCCTCAGTCACCTGAGGGTTCCACTAATGATACTACTTCAACTAGCTCTTATTATTGAAATTCTCATAAGGTTCCTTTGTCTAATCTGCTTTGTCTAGATACCCTTTCCATTCAATCAAGTACAGCACCTTCATTCGTTCCTTTTTGTACTAGCTGCCCATATCTTGTTCAACCTCATAACCTATTTCTTACTCATGGCCGTCCACATCAAGACCTTGTTCATTTCCTTTGCTACTCAAGGCGAATTCTGGTTCAGATCTAATTGCAATAGTAGCTGTTCGATACAGTTCGATGAGAGAGATGTGAAAGGCATTGTGGATATGCTATCGCTCAGGTAGCTCCAGCTCAACAGCTGTGGGTGAGGGTAACTTTGGAATATTGAACAGACCATGTAGCTTCTCATTTGGCTATCTAGATAGATGCCTGATCTTGAGGTTTTGAACTTTGAACATAACTAGATCACCAACCGAATGCTTTGGTGATTTCTTAGTATATTTATCATTGTTCTTCTCTGTTGATTCTTGTACTTTTTCTAAGTCACTTCTATATAGATCATGTATACTTGATATTCAATGGACATAGTTTCTTTATTCCGGATTTTATGCTTCTGCATCAATGGCCCAATTTGTTTGAGAATTGAATTCATAGTTTGCAAAGTAAGCTGACATACCAGGTGTGGTAGTAAGAGAGTTGTTATACATATTCTCTGCTATTAGTAACACTTCTGTCCAGTTATCCTACCCATAATTGCAGTATTTCCGCAGGTAGCATCTCAACATTTGGTTTACTCTTGCTATTTGTCCATTGCTATGTGGATGAAATGGTGATGAAATTTTCAACTGAATATCAGGAGTTCCAATCATGGCAGACTGAAATGCTGATGTGAATCTAAACTCTCTGTCTGATACTATTTCTGAGGATAGACCATGGAATCTCTATGGTTCTTTCACGAAGATCCTGACCAGGGGTATAGCTTTCTTCTGACCATCTTTCAGTGGTATGTAGTGTTGGCAACGAAGCAGATCAGTTCGTGGCAGATCGAACGGACCAGGAATCCGGTTTGGATTCAATCCAGAATTTGTTATATTTAGCCGGTTTGTCACAAACCGATTTGCGAACTATTGAATTTCGAACAAATATAAGTAAGCGAACTCTTGACTGATTGCCTCGATCTGTATCGCGTTTGAACGAGCTCGATCCCAGCTACAAGGTGCGTATAAATTCTCGGTAATCGGACAAGAACTCGTTTAGTGATTTTTGTTTGAAGTTGTGGGCCGAAATAGTAGAGTTTGAGGCGAATAGCTTGGCAAGGATCCGCTTTGCTCGAACCAAACTGATTTGTCAATGGTACAAATCCCCAGCGGTTCGTTGCCAACAATAGTAGAATGAAGGGTGCAATGTTTGAAAATCCGTCAATGATAACTCAGACTGAAGAGCAGTCATCTGACAAAGGTAAATCGATGATAACATCCATAGAAAGAGAATACTATCTACTATATGCTGATTCAAGGGATACCAGAAGTCCGTACCAAGCATTGCAAGCTGCGTAGTTCTTCTGACATTCATATCATGAGCAGACATAGTCTTCGAAGAAGTTCTCCATTTCTGACCAGTGTTGGCAACCAATCGAATCAGTTTGAGATGGATCGAACCAAGCATTTGGTTCGAAGTGGATTCAATCTGAGATTTGACAAAGTTTCAAGGTTTGTCACAAACTGGTTTGCGAACCATCAATTATCGAACGACATTTACTAAGTCAGTTCTTGTCTGATCTGCTAGAATTTCTTTACATCATGTAGCGAGTGAAGTTAGGTACAAGATGCACTAAACATCAAGCCAATCGGACAAGAACTCACTTACTTGTTTTTGTTTGCAGTTGTATGCCGAAATGGTGGAGTTTGAAGCGAATGGCTTGCAGGGATCCACTGCCATCGAACCGAACCGGTTCATCAATGGTACTAATCCCTGGCGATTCATTGCCAACCCTATTTCTGGGGAAAACAAGTTCCTTTCAATCCGCTAGATTGTCATTTCCTATATCATATACCCAGCTACCTTCAAATCATATTCTGCTTCTAGTATCTTTTTTCATAACTGCAGATCGTCTGGGATCTATAGCCTGCCTTCATAATAAAGGGCTTTATTTTGGAATGAGATGTCAGAGTTTGTTCCACCCCACCTGTTGGCGACAAGCAACAACTGTTATTTTTCCCAAACCAGGAAATCCTGATTATTCAATACCTAAGGCGTACTGACCTGTTGCCCTTCTCAATTGCCTTGGGAAGATCCTTGAAAAACTGATGGCAAACCTACTTGCATATATGGCTGAAAAATACAACCTACTACACAAAGATCAAATAGGGAGATGAAGACAACATTCTGCTATTGATGCCGCCATGGCACTTACACATTAAATTGAACAAGAAAAGCAAGCAAAAGAAATCACCACTGCACTCTTTATAGATGTAAGTGGTACATTTGACAATGTATCCAAAGACTGCCTCCTCTAAATCCTATAACAACTGGGGTACCCAATACCAATTCCATGTTGGGTGGCACACTTCTTATCCAACCGCACAACAGCACTCGCATTTGATGGAACAATGGAAGACCTCAGTCCTGTCCGTACAGGAATCCCCCAAGGATCACCCAATCACCAATTCTATTCCTCCTGTATCTCAGTCCTCTCCTGTACAAATTCACAACTCACTAGCCCTGCTTCTGGATGCCAGACTATATTAACGATGTTGCGATTGCAGTTCGAAGTAAATCAAAAGCCTTTCATACACGTTGCCTCAAAGCGGCTGCACGAACAGCTTTCAAATGGACCGAAAACTATACTGTACGATTTGACGACACAAAGTCAGAGATAATACATTTCCACAATAAACAAAATTGTGATACCAGAGATGATGGAAAGATTACCCTATCCAATCACACAACCATTTTCTCTGGCACAAAGGGTATCAGCCTGGAGGTAGTAAAGTGGATTGGTGTTTGGTTTGACAGGAAAATGAACTTCAAACACCATGTTATACTGAAGGCCGCAAGTGGCAAAAGAGCCCTTGGAGCCCTCAAATCACTAGCCAATACAGAATCAGGATTAACCCCTAGTGCAGTCTGCCAACTATACAATGCATTTGTTATATCTGTTTACGACCTCAGAGCCGAAGTCTAGTAGAAGGGGCAAGCAACGTATCAACAGAAGTTTGAAACAGTTCAGAATACAGCCCTTCGTTGTATACTTGAATCCTACCATACATTACCAACAATAGCCCTAAACAATGAATCTGCCCTCCCTCTGGTAGCTGTACGACTTGATCACATGCGAAGAAAATATGCAATTTGAATAATTACATTTCCTGGAATACACCCAATCCAACACCATTGTCCATTGATGTTTCCTTCATTCTATGAATATTCTGTGTCCAGTAATACAGATGGATCCTGAATTCATTGGGATAGCATGCAACAACATAACCGCAAATGTGAAATACGTCTCATCCAAACGTTACCTAACCTCAGTCCATGCATCTCAAACAGCTCAGAGATTGAAACCTACTCTATCACTGCCTGTCTACCATGGATTGAAAGCAGAGTCGAAACAAATATTAGTCTTCGCTCAAAAAAAGAGAAAGCCAAAGTTCATAAAGTACAGTATACGATGTTGAAAACAGATAACTGCAATATTATTTGTTTTACGGATGTATCGATATTGAAGGAAAACATGGAGACAAGAACTGTTGTGGAAATAATAGGAAAAGCAGTCATGGAAGCGACCTACCCAATGGGCCATCAACAAGAAGTTTACAATGCTGAATTACTTGAAATTCTTAAAGCCACACAGAAATACTATCAGATATATCAACAAATAACCTCACCAAAAGATACATATGTATCTTCACAGACAATCATGCTACCATACAATATCTCAATACTTTCAAATATGGTCCTGGACAGTCCGGTTCCCTGGCACTCTCCAATATCTCCAACAATCTTCATGTACTCAAGACTACGATTACAGTACAATGGGTTCCTAGCCATACAGATGAATCTGGAAACGAACTTGCTGACAAGTTGGCAAAAAAGACCACTCTCGAAAAACTACCTACCTACTATCTTATCTCCTTATCCTACAGCAAGAGGGTTACCAGAGCAACTATAAAGCAGGAATAGAGTGAGTGGTGAATGCAACACTCAGCAAAGGGAAAGAACTACGTTGGAACTTTCCATGCCAACCCAGACAATATCTTTACCAGTGGTAACTGCCAGTTCACCTCAACAGTCACACAATTACAAACAGGCTATGGTTACATCTGCAGTTACCTATACAAAATACCAATGAACTCTGTTGACTCCCCCCACTGTCCATATAGCTATGGAGGTCTCCAGTCACCAGAATATCTTCTCTTGAGAACCCCTTTATATCAACGCAAAAGAAAAAGAATGCGGAAAGATATTGGAGTGGTTCACCCTCGATATCTCTGGAAGTATCTTCTATATACCGACAAAGCAATGCAACCTTTGAAATATTTTCTACACGATACACATATAGCAATACGAGGGTGGTATGTCGGCCAATTCCGTGATGATGAACACCTTGGGCAGGGTGACAATAGGATTGAAGGTCAGAAAACTGCCAACAATAAGGTGGAGGAACATCAGAGTGACATTGGAGAGGATGATGAGGGGTATTATGAAGAATCGAAAGGGGAAGGTATGGTTGGATAGATGAAGCAAAGGTGAAAGGGGAAGGGTGGAGGAGAGTAAACTCCAGGGAGAGAATCCACATGATATGCAGGACCAGGTAGAACGAAACTGAAAATTGTTTTCACCGTTATATAAAGTGTATTACAGACCACTAGGATTTCTTGAATATTTCCTTGTAACTACAGCAGGGGTAACAGGAGGTAGCAGAGTAGTGCTACCTAGTCAGGGGTTTTTCATTTTTCCTTTGTTCAGTTTCGTTTATTGTGCTTGTACATGTTTATTTATTTGTACTTCACTGGCCATAGCCTGCGTGCTGTATACTAAATGATGAATAAATAAATATATAAATAAGTTACAGTTTGTACTGCCTTCCATTGCTCTGACATAGTTTTTGTGCCATCTCGAATCGTTGTTTAAACTGCCTACCACTTCCTCCAACAACCCGGAATTGAATTTGACTGCTGGGATTGATCTCGATATTGCTGAAGAAATCATGATCTATTTACATTGTAACTCCACTCCTGTCACATGAAATGTTTCACCCTCAGGACTTACCAACTGTTCGGACCTTAGAACGCGGTGAATCAGTCGGTTTTCGTTTTCTTCAGCACTACTTTCTCCCTTTTTAGAGTGGTACTCGGAACACCTAGATAATACATCAGAGTTTCCATTTGTACTATCTGGTCTGAACAAAATCTTGAAGTCATAATCAGCCAGTTTCTGTACTCAACGGGCTTGTTTCCAATCCAGAATCTTAGTGGTAGTGAAATATTTACAGATTCTGGTAATAGAGAATAGACTGATTGGATGGGCTGCACCTTTGAGATAATACCTCGACTCCTTAAAGGCAGATACTGTTGCTAACATCTCCTTATCGTGAATAACATAGTTGAATTCTGCTTTATCTATCATCTTAGTGTGGTAAGAGACAGGGTGCAATCATTTATCAATGACTTGCAAGAGAACTGCACCGATAGCGATACCATTGATATCAGTCTCAATCAGAATGGAGTATACAGGCTCAAGGTGACAAGGGATTGGTGCCTCCATAAAATACTATTTCAGCAGATCGGAGGCCTATTGACAATGTGGGTTTGAATCTCAATCAAATCTCCCACCAGTTCATTTGATTAGCTCTGACAAAAGTTTGCAAATCCTCGAAAAGTCCTTGATGAAGTGTCAATAGAAATTGGTAAATTCTACATCGGGAAAAAAACCAAGTCGTGCAGCAGATGTCAGAATGGCCAGGGCGCATCGGACGCTTCAGACGAAACCTCTTGAGCCTCGTTGTGCCCTGAGACTACCCTGGTACTACAGACGCAGTATTTGCATCTGGACACACTTACAGACACAGCATTTACATCCATACACACTTACATGCGGAACATGTATTTCCAGACTCAGTACTGTACAGTCACAGCCTTGATTCCCGGTCACAGCCTTGATTCACCAGGACAGAGATTACTTAAAGTCAAACTTGATTCACAAATTTATTGCTAACTATATACAAATAATCATGGTAGATCTTGGAAACACTTGGGCAGCACTTGGATCTAGTATACATACGGAGACAATCGATACAGGCTAGGTGCAAACGGTTGGACTAGCCTGGTTCTAGTGGCGGTAGATGATTGTGATTAGCTGACTCACCACTGGCTGGATTCGATCGTGCAGTTCTGGCTCTCCGCCGGCTTCATATGACGAGCAGATCTGGATCAAAACATTACCATTTAGATCAGGTACGGTTGGATGTTCAACTGGGCTGGCTGTCGACTGATTAGACGCAATCGAGCTGTGCTGGCTCTGGACTGATTGGACGCGAACGATCTGTACTGGCTCTGGGCTGGCTAGATGCGATCGGGCCGTGCTGGCTCTGGGCTGGCTGGATGCGATCGAGCCGTGCTGGCTCTCAGTTGGCTGTATGCGACGAGCAGATCTAGACCGAAACATTAGCATTTCGATCAGGTGCGCTTGGAGGTTGAGCTGGGCTGGCTGTTGACTGACTAGACGCGCTCGAGCCGTACTGACTCTGGGCAAGCTGGACGCGATCGAGCCGTACTGGCTTACTGCTGACAGAAAATAATCGAGCCGGACTTACTGAAAGGAATTGAACTGGACTAACTCACCGCTGACAGGAATTGATCGAACTTGACTGACTCATGATTGGCTGAAAATAATCAAACTGAGCTGGCTCGACTCAATCGAATCAGACTGGCTTTCAGCTGACTGAAGATGAACGATAAGGACCGACTGATTACCTCGGTTAAAATTATCTGTACATCTGTTAGTATTGCAAATAAAGAGAGTGACTGTGAGAGAGAGAGAGAGAAGTATCATAGAGTTGAACTTAGAACTTAGAGTGCAAATACAATTGAAAGTAAGGGGGAAAAAGGGTCAGTCTATATATAAAGGGTGCTTGCCCAGCCTCGACTGCCAAGTGCACTTATGAGGCCAAGTGCACTTACAAGCCAAGTATACCTGGTACCGCCATTACATTGGATCTTGAAAGGCTGGAGTTGATCGAGCTGGGCTGGCTGTCGGCTAGCTGGACGCGATCGAGCCGGGCTGCCGTACCGCTGGCGGGAGATGAGTGAGTCGGACTGGCTGGAGGCGATTGAACCGGACTGGCACTCTGCTGGCGGGAGATGATCGAGCTTGGCCGGCCCATGGCTGACTGGAGATTATCAAGCTGGGCTGGCTCTCGTCTGGCTGGATGCGATTGAGTCCGGCTGGCTCTCTGCTGGCAGGAGATGATCGAGCAGGGCTGGCTCTCGTCTGGCTGGACGCGATTGAGCCAGGCTGGCTCACCGCTGGCGGGAGATAATGGAGCAGGGCTGGCTCTCGGCTGGCTGGACGCGATCGAGCAGGGCTGGCTCACCGCTGGCAGGAGATGATCGAGCTTGGCCAGCTCACGGCTGGCTGGAGATGATCGATCCCGGCTGGCTCTCTGCTGGCGGGAGATGATCGAGCAGGGCCGGCTCTCTGCTGGCTGGATACAATCGAGTAGGGCTGGCTCACCGCTGGCATGAGATGATCGAGCTGGGCTTGCTCTCAGCTGGCTGGATGCGATTGAGTCAGGCTGGCTCATGGCTGGCTGCAATTGGAACGGCCAGATGAAGAACACAGTATATTAAGCGTTCCAAGGGGCTGTGCAGAGTGATATGCGACTGGGTGAATACCTAGCACCTAGAGTTGTTTTTGCCGAGCCTCACATCGCATTGTCGTGTACTTAAATATTACCCAGCCTACCGAGGTTCCAGGTGCGTCAGGCGCACAACCCACATCAGGGTGTAACTAATATATCTGGGCGAACGGATTACTTCCCGATGTAGTAAGGACTGAACATCGTTTGTTGTCCCTGGCAGATACCATTTTAAAATTGTATCAACTTTGTCTTCTGTCCTGCGTACAACTACTCCTGATATAATATATCCAAGAAACTTAACTTGCTTCTGATGCCATTCACATTTATCAGCAGATATAATCAAGTGGTATTCTTATAACCTATGAAGGGCTTCCCTTGTGAAGTATATATGCTCCTCTTGGTCCTTTGTATGAATGAGTATATCATCAATATAAACTACCACTCCATGATCGATTAGATCTCACTGGATCTCGTTCATTATATTTTGGAATATAGCTGGCACATTTGCCAATCCAGAAGGCATGACCAGATACTTATAGTGTACATATCTTGAATGAAATGGTGTTTTCCATTCACTATCTCACTTGTTCCGAATAATATTGTAACCAGTGTCTAGGTCAATCATCATAAGGATCTTGGAGATATTGACCCTATCTGTATGTTCGTTCATGAGTTGCAAAGGGTACATCTTTATGATCGTGATGCGGGAAAATACTCTGTAATCCACACATAATCTTAGACCCCTTCCATGAGGTTTTGGAATAAAGAGTATAGATGCTCCAGCAGGTGACTTGCTTGGATGAATCTTTGCACTGTCAAGCATTTCCTTCAGTCAATCTTTAAGGACTGAAAGATCCTGTACTGAGAGAGAGCAAAGATGGAATCCCACAGAGATTGTTCTCCATTTTTGAGATCAATTGCAGGATCAAACCAATGATGAGGTAGTAGAGCATTGACCATTTGTCTATTATATACAGATCAGTAGTTTCGATACTGTCATGGAATTTACTCAACCGAATCAATTCCGATTTAATTTGCTGCATTAATATACTTAGATCCAATTACCCTGATCCATCATGGGTTAGTACCAATATCAATGATATTATCATCACATTCAATCCAAAATGTGCTAATAGCCACCCTGGTACAGTACTGGTGACAATGATTCGATGTGAATTGGAGCTTATCACCCTCTTCTGTAACTTCTCTGAGTGCTTCATACTTGATGATCCACCAGTAAGATAAAATAATATCAATCGATAATTGCATAGGTCCAGGTTTGAAGGTTTCTGTGGCATAATAAATTTCATACTGCAGTATAACTGGAAGTGTACACTGCCAATCAGTGCCTTCTACAATCTGGTCATTAGAATGTTCAACTGTCTTTTATTGTGTTCATGTCACAAATAGAATACCACTAGACTCAGCTCACTGTTTCGACATCATTGGTTTATCACGCCCTGTATATAAAAGAACCCTTGCAGTGACATTCGTTTTATCTTTGAATGATGTGAATATGCATACTGTGAGTCTTGATCCAGTTTTTGGTTCAGGTGGTAGTTCTTTCGTTTTCTTTGGTTCAGATTAAGATACTTCGGCCAAGGCCTTACATTTCCGTTCTTGTGGTGTAGAAATCATGGTGAACTGCTTTTCGATACAGCTTCAGCTGCAATAGGTTGTGGTTCTAGTCAGTATAAGGAGTGCAAAGGTGTCAGGAATGTTCCGAAGATATTGTGATAGTCATATGTTTGCTCTTGGATACTATAATACCAGAATATGTTGAGTACTGAACTCATCCTCAGGTACCCTTCCTTTAACAACAGAAAATAATCAATTTTTCATTCAAATCTAAACTCAAGCAACAACAACTGTGGGTGTCTATACTCGAGAAGAAAGATTGCAATTATAGACCTAAGAAAAGTGATAAGAAATCCATCGTCTCTCAATCATCCATTTCAATACCAACTGAATCCACTTTATTTAACCTTCTCGAGAGTGTGTGGGTTGCAGACACTGTGACCCTATCAGTCAAACTCCTGGATCTGACATTTGAAATAGAGACTGTAGTCTCCTACTTCAGAGCTTCGTACTTATCTTTGGATTTGTTGTTCATCTTGCCAGATGTAACCTTGATGGGATTCTTACAGAAGAACAATCGATCATGATCAGAGGATCCACAACACTTACACTCGTTGCATTTGGCTCTTGCTTCTAGCAGACTTTCAGGAATACCCCCAAGGGCTTCAGCCTTATCACTGTAAATAGGCATTGTACTCTTCGTTTCTTTTCCGGATTTCTTGGGATCAGAACCTCTGTCTTGTTCTGGATTCTTTTCTTGGTTCTTGTCCTTTCCTTAGTGCTCATCTCTCTTTCACTTGTTCCCCTGCATGCCTTGGAAATTAACTCAATTCTGATGAGACCTATTCTTTTCTACCAACCGATCCTCCTATAATACTTCCATATGTCTCATTGACTAGATGAAGGTTCTATCGTCTCTCAGTGCTACTTCAGCAGTTAACATTTAGTCCAAAATATTCTCATGCATTCATTCTTTATGGGAATCGATGTAGGAGGTTCCGCAAAGAAAAACTTGGCAGTTGAGGGCTTTCCTCTTCGTCAGGTACTCCTCAATATTCCCAGAGTACTTGAGGTTGTTTATCTTCTGCAGGGACTTCTCTTGCTCTTGCTTGTCGATGAACCTTTCTTCCATAGTGCTGGTAAAAGACTTTCAGTTATCTATCTGGAAGAACTTCCTCATGTCCTCTTCACCGTAATCATACTACCCCAGAGTCTTGTCTTCTAAGAGCCCACCAATCCAAAGGATTGTATTGATGTCATCGTGGAATGTATTGCACTGATACTGTTGAGACTGTTCTACTGATCGAATCCACCTTCAATATATTTTCTTGGAGTCATTTTCCTCTTCTTTTAACTGCAAAGTCAGATTCATTTGCCTTTCTTGTAGGGTCTTGCTGGTATTCGAGGATTGAGAGGTGTCAAGCCATATTCTGTTATTTCACATGGAGGTAAAGAAACTTGGCTTGGATGTGAATGTCATCTACAACTTCCCCTATTTCCACCTCCTCCATCTCCTTCCCCTGCTCCACCTCTTCCACTACTACCTCCTCCAACACCACCTACTTCTTCATTGTCAGAGTCAGGGGAGCCAGATTCTGAACCAGAACCTCTTGATAGTGGTGGAGCTTTCTCAGGATTTGGAGTAAGAGTCTCTCACACCCAATTATCTTCCCCCTTGGTACTTATACAGTAATGATGGCGGAACCCTTTGTCATGTGATTTGGTGTCTCATTCCTGATATCCAAGGACAGATCTTGCTAGGAACTTGATTTATTTCTTGGTGGTTTCCTCTCAGAGTCTTGTCATGAGGGTTCATATAAATTCCCAAAATTTCTTTTCCATGTTCCTTCTAGTCTTCCTTATATCACTTTCTCTCTGTTTCATTTCAGCATCAACTTTTTTCTTCAGTTTAACTACTCTCTTAGATTCTTCATTGGCCTTCATCTGAAGTTCACCAAGCCTTTTGGCTTGTTCATAGGATATTCGGTGCACAGAAAAACTCCACCTCCAGTGATGATGGTAAAATTCATACCATTCCATTTATATCAGGCCGAGATCCATAAGAAACAAAGACAGGGAACAATGTTGAATGTGAGGAGGAAATATTCAAATGATCATGATTTCTCCAAGTCCATCTCCGAATCGTCGGTAGCGATAATATCACTTATGGCTGTGAGTTCGTTGGATACTCTTGATGAAATCTCTCAACCTGCTCTTGAGGAGTTTTGAGATTTTCTGCCAGCTTCCAGATTGTACATAGATAGTTGTAATCGGTCAATGGAAAGCGAGAGTAGAATGTTCAGTAGTGGGACTTGGAATGAAGATTCAAATTGACATATCATTTTTCTGTATGATCGACAATCATCCGCAGTAGTTCTGAGAGCAGCAGATCGATCGCAGGTGGCGAGTGCTTCTTAAGCAGAGAGACGTAGAATATGCTGTGTATACAAATCTTCTTTGGCAAGTCTAATCTGTAAGAATTCTTATTGATGACATTACTCACTGTATATTGTTCAATACACATGTGATCCAACTTTTTGGACATTCTCATCATCTTGATATTTCAGGTTGAAAGTCAGACCTTATCTCTGATCTCGCATGTCATTACTTTGCTTCCGGTGTATTTCGTCTGGTGGGTTTGAGCTTCCAGCAGATTATCTCTGAGGATTCAGTGTTTCTCCTGAAGGACGGTTACTATGAAGTCCACTTGGGCTTCTGACTTCAAGCGGACTTGCACGAAATGCTTCGGTGCCTTGAACTGCATTATCGGATGGTAGTTATAGTTGGTCCAAAATGGGGTCATCCTTTTCGAAGCATACACAGAATTATTGAAGGTAAATTCTACCAATGATATGAGCTCCATCCAGTTATCCTGCATGTAGTTGCAGAATACCTGGAGATACAGCTCGATTATCTGATTCTGGCAATCCATTTGAATATCCATCTGCAGATAAAATAAGGTCAACAGCCAGTTATCGATACTTAGGTGGCTGCAGACCCTTGTTCAGACTCCACTTGTGAACTGAGTATCCCGATCCATAATGAGGTCATCACAGACACCATATTTGAAAATCACATACTAGAAAAATACCTTGGCCAGCTCTGTTGAGTCGATATCCTTTGTGCTGGGCAGATAGGTTGCCGTCCTTGTCAGGCAATCAACATTGACTATGATCTACATGTATCTGAACGCAGCCAATTATACCAATTCTGTGATGAAGTCCATGGTGATACCTTCCCAGCATTGTGATGGTGTTAGCAGTGGCATGTTGATTCCATGGCAGACATGCTGCAGGGCCTTGATTTGATGATAAACTTCATAGCCACTGATATATTCTTTTATGTACGTATCCATAGTAGGTCAATAGAAATCTCTTCAGACTCACCAAGAAGTTTGAAGAGGTCAACAGTGACCGGACTGATGTATGTCATGGAAGAGACCTCTCACTTTACAACTGAGAGCATCATTTGCAGGGACAAATATTTTTTGCTGATCAGTCACAGCTCCAGCAATGATACTAAATTAGTTTTCCTATTCGACGTCTGCTTCGGCTTCGGCAGTATCTATTGAGTTATTGACTAGCATTCCCGAGGTAGGCCACCAATGGGTCAGTAGTCTGGCCCTTTATAATCTCTAGGAGGAGGTAATAGTAGGGTTGGACTGTCAGGATTGCCAAGAGCTATCCCACAAGCTTCTCGTAGACAATCACATAATTGAGCCCCCTCGACAGTCCATTGGGAGGGTTTTTGGTGCCTTCCAGGTGTTCGATAGTGACGTTGTATGCTGATAGTATTCCAGACCAGTGGATTGCCTCCGAGAGTACACTTTCGATAGCAACAAATACTGGAGACTGTTGTTGTTGCACTGTACCAAGACTTTGTGATGGGTGCCATCCAAATAGAGTGGCTATTACTTGACAGTTCCAATGATAGTGAAAAGATTCCAATCGTTGGTGTTGTAATTCTGCTCAGCTGAGAAGTATTTTCAGGAGTAGATATTGACTGGCTGAAGGGTTCCAAAGCTATTATACTGGTTCACGATACCTGCAATAGCAAAGCCACTCATATCCGTCTGGAGGATGATCGGCCTGGCTGGGTCACAGTGCTGCAGGATTGGTGCAACAGAAATGTATTTCTTCAGTTTCCAGAAGGTGAGCTCTGAATTACTCTGCCACTCCCATTTTGGAGTTCCTGTAGACTCCCTTAGCAACTTCGATATGGGTACCATTACCTTGGTAGATTTCAGGATCAACCTTTGATAGAGGTTCATCATGCCCAGAAGCACTTAGACCTCTCGAACTGACCTTTGAGTTGGCCAATCGTTGGTCAGCGTGATCGGACCTGTTTTCATGCTGTCATCTTCGGCACTGATGGTAAAGCATAGGAGGCCAATCTCTGAGAATCCAAAACGTCACTTCTCTGCCATGCAATAGAGGTTGAACTCTAGAAGCTATACAGTACTTTGCACACTTATCTGTCATATTCCTTCTAATCTGTCATGTAGATCAGAAGGTTGTTGAGATTACACATGGCAAAGTTATCAATGTAAGGATGCAGGCAATTGTCGATGTAAGCATGAACAGTAGCCAGTATGTTTGTCAGGCTGAATGGTATGACCTTTTACTCGAACTGACCTTATAAGGTTCGGAATGCCATCTTGTACCTGGGACCTTCCTGAATTCCAATAAGGTGATGGGCTCCACAAAAATCAAGTTTCGCAAATATCCTGATGCTGCCAACATGGTTGAGCATCTCCGAGATCAATAGAAGGGGATACCGATTCTTGATTGTACCTGTATTGAGATATCTGTAGTTCACACATAGTCTCAAGCCACCGTCATTCATCTATGTTAGATGTATTGACACTGCTGCTGGTATGGTGACCACTGGATGATACCATTTGCAAGGTTTGTCTTGATGTAGGTCTTTAGAGTTTTTAACTCAACCTCCAACAGATATTAGATACACCCCTATGGCAGCTTGTATCCGAATTCCAGATCGATTACATGGTCCATTGACTGGCACGGTCACAGTATCTCTGCCTTGAAGTTACTAAAAACCTTCACAACTTCCTGATACTTGGCAGGAATATGGCTGCCATCATCTGCAAGTACCCTTTCAGACATACAAACAACATCTATACTCATTATCTTGTACACGTAATCCTGAGATAGAGGTAAAGGTTGTAATCCAGGAGTCCTTGTCAGAATCAGTTATCCTCAGTTGAATTCTACACCATCCAGTACTTCCTTCATGACTAAACAAGCCGGTAGCAGTCATTCAAGTACCATCAATACGCAACTCTTCTGCTCCAACTACTGCCACTGCTCCTGCTTATTCGTCTATCTCCAGGGACATCTCTCATATCTGGAGATGCCTTCAATGTAAGTTCCCAGCAACCTCTTGTAATCGTCAAGTAATAGTGTGTATGTCTTGATAATTACATTGCAAGGCAAGAGACTCTCCAATACAGTAGCTCTGAGCAGATATATGTTACGAATACTACCCTCCATCTGTGAAGTCTCCAACGTTATCTTGGTAGTCGCTGGAGATACTATGGACTCATTTAGGTTTGCAGCCTTTGATCTGTTTTCTCTACTAGGAATATGCAGGGCTGAATGTTGACCGGACATCCAGTTGATCCCAGGATTCCTAGCCTTGAACTAACATCAGCAAAAACAGATTTTTGTTGATTAAGCTTATTCAACGTGCTGCGCCCATGAAGGCCGAAACACAATGTGGGCGTTGGTGAGAATGGGCCTTCGAGTTGCATCGTAGTGACGACGTTCTGAAGCTTTTGATATTCTTTAATGAACAAGCTCCAGTTGTACTTTGATTTCCGCGAACTCTCCATGCTACTTTCGTCAACACTTTGGTGAAGTCAAATACCATGGGCTCAAATGGGGTCGTGACCCCATTTTAGGCGAAAACCATTGTCTTGTCTTTGTCGTCGAGATGTTTAAAATACGCCTTCATTGGCTTTATTCAAACCCCTTTTACTTTGTATGGCCATCCCTTACGCTCTCTTAATTTTCCAAACTCACGATAGTAGTCTTCCTCAACTTACTCAAATTGATAAGGCTGTTCATTTGATTTAAGTTAGTATCTATTCTCATGATAATAATTGTTGTTAATTCTCACGAGTTGACATCACAAATGGTCGTCGCAAATATGTTTTCAGTAAACCATTAATTTTATATAGTGCTTACTGACCGATAACAATTACGATACTAAAGATTACAAGTGTCCGTACAATGATTGTGTAAAAGAAATACAACGATCTTAAGAACCAAAAAACCATATCGTGAAGACCAAAATAAGTGTCGCCTCTCCATTATGTATATTCCCTCCGTCAGATATCTACACTCGCTCTCTCAACAGTCATTGAGGACAGATATGTTGAAGTCAAAGCTCCCATAATCCTCTGAACTAACTTTTTCGGTGTCCGCAACATTGAAATCGTCATTGCAATTGTCGTTGATGTTGTTGGTGTTGGTGTTGCTGGTGCCGCTGACATCAACAGTACTGGAGATGATATGATGTCGTACGCGACTTGATAGGAGTGCAGATTGCGCAGCTTCAACTTCGGCGGTCATACGACGAAATGTGTTGTCGGAAACATTAGCAAGCTCTTCAGGGACATACGACAGGTACTCCTGCTCGTGTACTCCCTGGTCATTGTACGGCATTGATGCATTCACCTCGACAACTCCTGTCCATCTCTGCCTTTGACGAATCATCATTTTAACGTCTTCGATCGTCTTAGTTTGAACCTCAGGTGAGGTAGAAAGGAACTCGGCTTCGAGATGACGAAATACAACTATGCAGCGACAGTTAGTATTCATAACCAAATATGATTGAATGTGATCTCACAATGTGCACCTCCACCAGGGACAAACTCAGCTGGTGCCTTGTATTCCCCGGTTTTCCATGTTCCAAGGCAATGGTGAATCGCAGTCGCAGCAAGTACAATGAACGTCGAATTGATCATATCGATCATTCTACGGTCTTTCATTCCCAATTGTCTTACTCCTGCAAAGTATGTCTCGTAAAGTAGCTCAACGATTTCGGTCACCGCGAAACGATACTTGCAATCCTAAAAAGATATATTAGACGACATATTTCGACATTATTTAAAGACATACCATTCTCGTCCGCTCAGGGCATGTGAATCGGTCTCGATCGAGGAGGTGTGCGACGCATTGTTTGACTCCATCCTGGTCCATTGTTCTGAAGCCATACAAGGAATCCACCTTCTCCTTGCACTTATAGACCATTGCTGAGCGTGAGGAGGAAATCTTGCCGAGAGCCTTAATAGCTTGTCAGACTAAAATCGTCGTAGAGAGGATGAAATAAATACCACCGAAATGTATGCACGAGGAGGGTCAGTGTTTCTCATTGCCAAATCGACTTTTGTGACATAATGATACCACCATGAGTGGATCTGGGCGGTCTTGACAGCATTAGTGGCAAAAGGGTTATTGAACATTGCATATCTGCCGGCGATGGGCTTCACTTCGGCAAGAACCAATGATTCGACACCGGAAAGCGTCTGTTTGATACCGTATTCTGCTCCAACTATTTGTCCTGTCACCTCGTCAATAGGTTCCACTCCTCCCGAAGCTCTTTCAAGACCACACAGTGCTCACCCCTTTCCTTACGTATCATGCGCTATAATAATGATTAGAATACGAAAATCGTTGTCTCATTATCAGAGTCCATACCTTCTTGCGAGAAATCTCGGGAGTCCTTTGCTCCTCCTCATAATCGTCATCGATTTCAATATGGACCTCTTGTCGACTCGGGGCGTGAGGTTGGGCGCAAGGAGGAGTTAGTTGGTAAAGAGCAGAGTGCTTGCTAGTATATCTTTGAGAGGAGAATTGTGTATTTTCGTCGTTGAGGCGGTGATAATCGTACGTATCAGGAATTTCTGAGAGCTCGTTATCGGCATCATCGTCTTGTCTGGATGGTCGATGATTTAAATTGGATGGAGGTGGAGAATGCTTGCACCTACGAGTCATTTGATTGGAAAGGAGTGTGTAATAACGACAGAATAAATAAAATATAAAGAGCGTAGATTAAACCAGATACAGAGTGGATGAAAAGTATAAAAGATAAGACGATAATAGTCGTTGGATGGATGTTCTTTATCGTAGGTCAACCAATATTGTGGACGGAGCTACCCGTCCAACTAACCCCCTGATATTGGCCGCTCCCGTCAGAACACGTACCATCGCTTGAAAAGAGGTTAGTCTACTGAATTTTCATTCGTCTAAAAAGCGAAAATCGTCGTCAGAAACATTGGGCTGCACACCGCTGACCAGATTAGAGTTGAAACACCGAGAGCACCGAAGTGTGGTGTATGTTTACGGTATACGCAATGGAGCGTAGTGTACATTTATGGTATAGACCACGGAATTTATCGTTTCGACAACCAAAATTAGATTTGAAAAGTGCATTAGTGTTTGAGCAGATCGGCAAGGTAGCTTGAAATGGCAATCATTGTATGAACCTCAATTAGCATCTGAAATCCCATTGGGTGTAGCGCAGACACAATATCGCGGACACCAAAATTGATATATCTTTGAGCATTTAAGCTTACAATTGAAAACTTCGAGGCGACAACGAATATCGTAATTCAAACTACACAAATACCGCATAAGAAAACCTATTCCATTGCTACCCAATTACCCCAAAATAAACCCAAGCAAAAACCAAACCAAACAAAAAGTAAACAAATCCCAAGCAAAAACCAAGCAAATTATAACCCGAGCGAAAACCCATTCCCAGTCAAATCCTGAAGCAAATTGCCAATGACGATTTCCATCGTCTCAGGTTTTCTTTCGCTTTTCATTAGGCTTCAGATGGGGTTCCGAACCTGGAGATGGAGGGTTGACCAAATACTTATGGTCGCGCAGCCAATTGATGCTTTCCTCCTCCGGATCTGGGGGTAAATAGTCGTCACTCCAAATGGCGCGGCCCCTGTTATGAATAATCGTCAAATATTGTTTTTGACGAATAAGCCTCCTCTGGATAAGTTTATCCCTGGCCACGAGATTCGCTAGGGACGATGGAAGGCTGCGAGGTCTGGGTCTGGAAGATTCCAATTCGTCATTGGATTCTTCGCCTATGTCGTCAATCATCTCTTTCTCCTGAGGAAGGATTTCGTTGAGTGGTTGGAATGACCTTCCCGCAACCATTGGAGTATTCGGAACCTCGTCATTTCGCAGTAGAACGCAATAAAGCATTCGGACTTCCAAATTGGTCGTCGATCAAAGCCATGCAAGTGTTGTATTGTCGTTAAATATGGGAGCCACATCTCCAACTCGCGGTCCTTCATCGTCACCCGGCTTACATCTGATGCTCCACAATTCCCGGATTCTCCGTGAGTGATCAGGCATCCCGTCATTTACCGTCTTTACAACGGCCAATATCGTAGCCTCGATGACGCTTGTAAGCACTGTGAACAACGAAAGGTCATCCTTATTGGGCCATTGCCATCGGAAGTTCTTTTCTCCATCGCGTTTCTGTGCCGTGACGGGATCGACATATACAATAGTATAATTGAACACTTCCACATCGGGAGGGGTCACTGGATATCGACGCTTGATTGGCGTTATGTCCTCATCACCATCTAATTTTGTCAGCTTTGAAAAAGTGATCACGACGACGCAGAACATACCTGATTCGACGTTTCGCTTTCTCTTTGGTGTAATCTCCACTTGCGATCTGCCCTTCCTCCTCCTGATGGCCATTTCCGCAAGGTCGTCAATGGCGATTTTGCATTTTCTTCCATCGACATTATTGGCACTAGGATCCGCTTCCCATCAACGAAATCGCGCTCTCTGACCAGCTAAATCGGGGATTGAATTGATGCATTGTTTGATCATGCCGTCCGATTCGGCTTCGCTTGCTTCCTTTTTGCCGCGGATACCAAGGCTCGAAGTGATGCTAAAAATCGACTCTCTGATGCGATTGGCCTTCTTGCCTGTTGTTCCCTTCTCTTCGTAGAGCCCCAATTCTTCCAATGTCCAATTAGATTCACCGATACCCTTTTCGGCGGCCCATACTTTGAGTTGTTGAATCGGCATCTAGACAAAGTAAGTATGTCCAACGACGAAGTTCATCGTTTGAACAGGGCAAAAGAATTTACGTTGAGAATGGGTACTAAATTTATACGAAACAATAGAGATGGGTTTCGAGGGTTGCAAAGATGGAATTGAACGTCGGCGATATCAACTTGAAATGAGATTAAGATAATGATGATATGGAGGAATAAGGAGGAAAAGGTGATGAGAAGCAGAATGGAGGGCGGGCGGAAGATGGGAGTATTATATAGTTCTCCTCGATCGTCCCAGAGTAATCGAGCTGACTAGGTGAAGTTGACTTCCGGAATCCTGGTCTGTGGCGGCAAAGAATTGAGGCATTTCCAGGTTCAAATGCCAATTTCGATGTGTCAAACATTCAAATCGGCGTCTCGTCGACGAATATCTAATTGTTTGATGTCTACCTCCCCGCCATACACCCTGCAATGATTCTGCCCCGCCATGACGTAAAACCTACTCGGTCAAGTGGAAACCCATTTGCCACGAGTTCAGGTCAGGTACGAAATGCAGTATCCAGGGGACAGTTACCTACCATGGGAATGCCGAGTTTAGTATCGAGGAGATCGTCGCGACGCGCAGAATCGACGTCTATCATATGCAAAGTATTTCTACTGATTCCCAAGTTGCGATAACTGTAAGACAATTGATGATTGCACTCGGCTGGTGAGGATGAAGCCAAAGTGCGATAGGACCCCTTTCCCCGGAAAAGGAAACATGAGGTTAGGGGTTTTACCGGATATCTCCGCCCAAAATAAGCACTTATTTTCTCTACTACACATCTCGTCTTTGCGACGACGAAAATATATATCCAATGAGTTCGATTAATTGTACACTTTGCAATTATTGCAATAAAGTTTACCATTACACTGGTACATACATCAATCACCTTCGACGTCACCATTCAGAGAGGGTAAATTACGTGCCTCTGGAGCAGATTCCAGACGAAGGATACACAATTACCACCAATAATGACATCCTACTTCCAGACTATTTATCTCCACGTCCAAATGACCCGTTTCAACTTTCCGACGACGATTCTTCAAGTGAGGACGATGAGATTGGCTATACAGATCCACTACAGCCAACTTTCGAGTCGAATGAACTACAATCGATGACATTGGACTCGCGTGAAGCCGGAAAGGCAATAGATGGTGATTTCAACATTTTTGATGACGAAATCAACCAATGGGTACCATTTTCTTGTGAGCAAGAATATCGTTTGGCACACTGGTGTGTCAAGCACAAACTGAGTAGGGTTGCCATCGATGAGCTGATGAAGCTTCAGGGGGTAAATACGAACTTCACATCTGCATATACTCTGTACACTAAACTCGATGAAATGACCTATGCACTTGGAATTGACTCATGGAAATCTGGTAAAGTCAGTTATACAGGTCCTGTCAATTCAGAAGAGCTACGCGATTACGGAAAGACGCGTTTATACTATCGAGATCCCGTTGACTGCATCGAATTTCTACTCTAACAATCTGCATTTAAAGAGCCTATGGTATATGCACCTATTAAGGATTATAATGAATTGGGGGAGAGAGTATACTCTGAAGTTCACACATGCGATTGGTGGTGGAATGAGCAGGTATGAGTTTTTATTTCGTCAACACGTCATCATAATTAAATGTTCTTCATAGTTGAAAAATCCTGTCGGCTCCACTATTGTTCCGATCTTTTGCAGCTCTGATCAAACGCATTTGACCAACTATTCTGGTGATAAAAAGGAATGGCCGATCTACCTCAGTCTTGGAAACATTAATTCGACGATTCGATCAAAGCCTTCGAGCGTTGCCAGTGTCGTCGTCGTCCTGCTTCCAGTACCTCCAAAGCATCATCACCGTGGTCGTGGAAAAACAGCGGCCATCAAAGAGCAACAAGAATACAATCGGGAAGTGCTTAGACGGATTTTTGAGATTATTTTTCGTCCTCTCGACGCTGTTTTCGAGAAAGGAAAACCCATGCTCTGTGTTGACGGAAAAATGCGACAATGCTTTCCAATCATCTGTGCTTGGACGGCCGATTACTTTGAAAATATTCACCTCCATGCAATTAAACAACCAGGTTGCAGGGTGTGTGAAGCCCCGAAATCGTCGTTTGGAGAGGGCAATCAATCTACCTGGCCACACCGTGATTATCGACTATATTTCCGAAAGATGATTCAAGCCACACGATTCGATAATCAAGACCAAAACCATGCACGTGATTATCTCATGGAAAGAGGCATAGCGACGACGGAAGGTGTCTTTTGGAATATGAAATGCATTTCTTTGCATACATTGATCGTTCCTGATATTTTACACACTATCTATCTCGGTATTCTGAAGCATTTGATGGAGTGGATAGTGCCATTTTTGGAGTTTCACAAACGAATTGACCGATTCAATGATCTTTGGGCAATAATACCTCATTATCCAGGATTTGCACGATTCAATAAGCCCTACACAGCTGTGATACAATGGAGTGGCAAAGAGATGAAAGCATTAGGCCGTGTTAGTGTTCCCATTGTCGCGACGATGCTTTTCGATCCTTCTTCGGAGCAGCAATGTCCATTCAAATCCGCCATGCTCTGTGTCAAAAACCTCATCTACTTTGACCTTATGACTCAGTATCACAACCATACCGATGCGACAATCAAATATATGGAAGACTATCTCAGTGAATTTCATCGTCACAAAGACGTCTTTAGTCGTTTTCGTGCCAGAAAGTCAACCAAGAAGGTTGCTGAAGCTCTGCGAAAGCAGCTCGCCATCGATATGTAACACGAGCGCGAGAATGATCCTGCATGGTCAGGTCTTTCCGCAGCGGCAAAACATCATCGCATCGACGAGGACAAAATTCAAATCAATTCAGAAATAGCGTCAAACTTGAGTGATGAGTCTGACTTCAACTTTGTCAAGATGCATCTGTTGAACCACTTTTCAGATCACATACGTCAGCTAGGGCAATTATCAAATGTAAGCTCTGAACTACCGGAAAGGTTGATGATAGACTTGAAAGATGTGTACCGACAATCAAACCGCCATGAGCCATCTTTTCAGATTTTGCACACGAAAGCCCGGAACGAGGTGTTCTAATTCAAAGATCTAAATCTCAACGCCGAAAAACGTCGTCATGAAAACCAAAATCTATTTCCCACATCTCCAGCAATTCGAATGATGAAACATTACCGGCCAGGAATCAAGTCTCTAGCAGACCTCTCATTCTGGTATCGAATGCCAAAAGGGGAACTTCAAAATCACATCGCATGGTGTTTCAAAAGATATGGTAACTACACCGGATATGTCGATAACGACGAAGAATTTCGTCGTCTACAAAACGCAAAATACAGTCGTTATAATTCCGCAGCCAATCCAGTGACATCATTTCAAGGCGACAAGCAGATGATTCACATTGTACGATGCACTGGAACCAACCAATGGAGGAAGCATAAGCCTCCCCGAAATGATACAGTTTTACTCTGGGATTGAATGCAGGGACAGTTCAAGTCGACTAGAGGATGAATTCCAGCAAGATTACGATGTCTTTTCGTCATTGAGGATATGGAATCAAATCAACGATCACTTTTGGCCCTTGTCACTACAATGGTTGCAGGTCCAATGCGCGAGGTTCCGGGGATGGTGATTGTTGAGCAGCGAGATCAGACACCTACATTACCTTTGGAGGACGGCAGTTATCGTCGAAAACCCCTTTTTGGCATTGGATCGACGTATGTCATCCCTTTACACATGATTCAGTGTGCAGCCCTTATGCTTCCATTTTCTTCTGATCCAGATAATAGTCGATGGTTTTTACATAATACTATTGACTTAGATGCGTTCAAGTTATTGTATCAGTAGATAGGACACTTGAAATCGTCGTTGCGCATATTGTATAAGTCGATCACTTTTATACGTGGAAGAAATTTGTATATTAGTAAATATTAGACATAGCAGTGCAAAATGTGCAGATCTGACGACGAAATATGGCATCGCGTATAATAATATGTGATATTATCATGAGATCAGGATAAGTGGGAACTAAATCTTAAGTGAGAACCTTAACAATTGACAATGAGTGTTGTTACGTGAGTTGCAAACTTGGCGACGACTATTTGAAATGCTTGGAGTACGAATTTTGTATGGTGAGGGTGGCAGCACGAGGTCAAGTTTCAGTGACGCTAAGAACGTTCAGAACGGTATCGACCGTACCGTACTGTCTCGGTAAGCAAATTAGTTTTTGCTGATGAAGGCAAGCCCACAACCATATTGTATTTCATAGGCATAACAAGTACCTCCGATTCGTCAATCGGATCTAAGTGCTCAAACTATTAGACAGAGATACTTGTCTTTCGACTCTCCTTTACAGACATCATCATCTACCCATCAAGGCTCTCAGTGCAGATGAATGCCAGTTCATGGGATTGCACAAGTTACCTGAAGAGCCTTGGAGCCATAACGATGCATGTAACCTTGCAGTCGATAAAAGCCTACATACACTACATCGAACCGTATCGATCTCATATAAGCACTGGGTGAATGATTTGAGGCAAATCTAGCTTTTCGGTACCACATACGTATTGACCTGAAAAGCAAGCCGTGGGTGGCTCAAAGATAACTCTTATTCTAAAAGCGAGTCAATGGGGCTGGATCTAATCTATCCTCACCTACAATGATCTCATTTCCAACCTCTTTAGCCCTAACTTCTCTTCATCTAGCTACTCCAGTCGGACTAGGTGGCCAGAGAGGTATACAACAATTTTGACTGGTGTAATGGCGGTACCAGATACACTTGGCCTCATTAGTGTACTTGGCCTTTGTAAGTATACTTGGCCTTTGTAAGTGCACTTGGCCTCATAAGTGTACTTGACTGCCAAGGTGCACTTGGCTATCAAGGCCGGATAACTGTCCATCATATATAATCACCTCGCGAAGTGCTTTTTGCACACTAGTGATTATCTTACTTCCTTACTTACTCACATTACTCTACAATTGATATCCTCTTTATCACGTATTCCGTCTCCAACGTATCTATGCATATACATCCGTACAAGGGCGTACGTCCTTACACAATTCTGAGCAGAAGCTCTGAAGCGTACTTGATACTTGCCTTCCTGTGATCTGAGCGGAAGCTCTGAAGTGCAACTACGGAGAATGATTACATGAGCACGGATATGCATTTATGGAATAAGACCACCAATGGGCTGAATCAAAGTCAATACTCCATTGTGCGATTCTACAATACAGATGAACAAAGAAGTATCATTCACGAATACATCGATCGATACCTGATCACAACCAGAATCACCATTGTCCTTCGGTGAGACTCAATTAAGCTACCAATTATTGTTCCAGAAATCAGCGATACCATATGAGACAGCAATGACTACCGACTGGAAGATGCCGATTGTTATCGTCATGGGAGGGATCCAAGTGTGAGGGGAATCAATTATCGATCGATAACAAGCGATCCTTCGCGCCTCGACAGAGTCAACTAATACTTAGGCTGGATGGATCTCTCCTTCGTCTTATCTTCAAGTGGGATGGATGTCTACTTGGTTGAATCTCTAGGCAGAATGGACCTCAATTTTGTCTTATCCCTGGGTGGGATGGACATCTACTTGGCCACCGAGATACCTTCCGGTGGAAAGACCACCGGCAGCAGTTACTTATCATGCCCAAGCTGCAAAGGCGACTCAGTGTCCGAGACAAACCAGCATTCAATGTAACTTCGAGCCTCTACAGCAGCGAGATGATATCTGCAAGAGCAAGTAGACAGACTACTTTCTCGGCTCAATATTTCGAAAGCTTGGTACCGGTTGACGAATCAGATGTCTTAATTGTGTCCATGAGGGCATACAACTTGGTTTTGGGATTACCTTGGTTCAAGGCTTGTAAATTGGAAATCGACTGGAATGTCGGTCCACTTGTTGCCTTGCCAATCCTGAGTGGACGGCATGCCACAAAAGGAAATCGAGAGTGAAACCCATAAACGGATACCAACGAAACATTGCAGGGTTACAATGGTAAGCTATCGGACATGTGTTTCCTTGGAGCAGCTATATTGGACAAGCTTCTTGAAAGCAATGAGGTCATCGATGCATTCACCCTACGGTTTGGGAAGTATATCAGGCTGCTGGGAGCATCATCATGGAGTGAGATCTATGATGAGAAACTCCGATGCTGGATGGACGACCAGGGAGCAGCAGCAGTAGTTGTGGCAGAAGAGTTACCAACAATGCAGGGCTTGTATGACTGCTACTATCTCGCCCAGTCCTGAAGGGAGGATCTGCACCACGGTCATACTCCATTGTGACAGGCTGGTAGTACCGCTACTCCCGAGAATTCCTATACTCTATCAGACGAAATTGAAACCAACAGCTACTGATGTTAGGTGGAGCTTCAGGGTCTGAACGGGTGCCTACAGACCATGGCGGCCGTATCACTGCCAAGTATCAGGAATTCATGGAGGTTTCTAGTCAATACAGAGATACTGTCACCGTATCGGTCAATTGACCATGCGATCAACCCCTGGGTACAAGCTGCCATATGGGCCTAACCAAACCCTGTCAGAGGTTGAGTTGAGAATACTAATGGTCTATATCGAGACAAATCTGGCCAATGGTTGTATCCAGCAGTCATCACCGACAGCAGCACCGATACCTTTTGCGAAAAACAACAAGAGCAGCTTTAGACTCTGTGAGAACTACTGAGCTCTCAAAGTAGGTACGATCAAGAATCGGTACCCTGTTCCATTGATCTCGGAGATGCTTGACCATATTGGTGGCAATGAAAAATGGCTGCTGGGTGGATGACACTTATTGAGCCATGGGAGAGCCACGGAATGGAGAATTATCAAGTGCAGAGTGCAACTCACCAATATGCCAATAAAAGGTTACCTTCTAAGTCTATCCCTTTCTTTAAGAAAGACTTACTTTAAGAGTGTTGCTGCAAGATTCGCAATCGAATGCAGATATAGAAGTATGAAGCCTCAATGGCAATCAGAACTGTCTTATCAAAGAGAAAATCGATGGGAATCAATGAGATTCGATACCACATTTAGTTGTCGACAGAGCACCAACCTCAAAACAGGAAAATGTCAGTTTCGGAATCCATAAATCGCTATAATGATGGAATCCGCACCAGAAGTGCTGGAACGGTAATCCATCATGCTGCAGACATCAAGTGCACCTGGTCTCATAGGTACACTTGGCTCGCAGGAGCACTGTAATTCAATGAGATCATATCAGCCTACAACTTCACTATCGAGTACCTGGAAGGTACAACAAATAGTGCTGATGACCTGTCGAGACTACCCGATTATGATATCGGCTAAGAGAAGTCTGTCAGATGATTCTTGGCAAGCCTGACAGTTGAATCCTAAGATAACCACCTTCCTACCGGCAATAAAGAAGGCTCAAGCTACTGATCCATTAGTGGTTGACGTCTCGGGTAAGCTTGTCAACAACCAAATGGACACAGCCAATGCCACAGCCGAAGTCAAAGATAATAGCCAATGGAGTATCATCGTTGGAGCTATTACCTACCAGGGGAGCATATATACCTCTGCAGATGATGTTCTCCGCAGTAAAGTGATAAGTTTCTTTTATGACAACCCTGAGTCCTGTCACTTTGGAGCTCTTACATTTGCTGAGGTAGTATCTAGAGATTTCGATTGGCCTATGATGGATACGTACATAAGAAAGTACATCAGTGGCTGCGAATCGATGGTGAAGTTGCTGATCTTCCCCACCTGCTAGCAGCGGAGAACAAGCCAAATCAGATGTCATGATGTCAAGCTAAGCGAATGTGAACTGGCTACAATCTTTCATGGAAAAATGAGAAGGCTACTGTGTTGGACCTTCAGAGCCAAGAGTACGAACGAACAGAATTACATGGTATCTATGACCTTGTACAAGGAAGGCTAACGAATTAGATATATCTACAAACGAATATGCTTTGCAATTGATCTTAATTAAATAAAGCCATGACGATAATCGATTGAGATGGCCGCTGATAGTAGTCACTAACCGTATCAGGCAAGACTTTCGGTCAAAGGCATGAAAATCGGAGAATGGATGCCTTGATGCACAGGAGCGGAAGCATACTTCATTACTTTGTAAGTACAACCTTATGGTACACTTACGAATTAGATACCGCAACTCGAATTAGCATACACAAATACATGTCAAAATAAGATGACGGCAATTGAGGGCCGAGCGAGGTCCACACAAGTCAACTGCCACTGAATTTGAAGAAGAATGGCAAATGTCGAGAGCAGTGGCTGTCACCAATGAGGTCTTATGTGTACCAGGATATACAAAAGCCCAGAGTCCTGGAAATCATACAAATCCGAGAGCTCTCAAGAGCAGCAGCCATGACCAAGATTAGTACATCATGCACTTATGCTAGTTGACTGCTACAGAGATACATTACTGACCGTGATAGCCTTGCCCTTCAGATGGCATTCACAAATGTGTTCAACGAAAGAAATCATATACGATCGATTGATTAGACAGAGCCCAATAGTATCACCTAATGGAGTATCACTAGTATTGGCAACAAAGCAGATCAATATGTGGTGAATCAAACCGACCAGGGATCCGGTTCGTGTTCGATTCAAGGTTTATTGAATTTAGCTGGTTTGTCACAAATCGATTCGCGAACCATTGATATTCGAATGAAAATAAGTAAGCAAAATCTTGTCCGATTGTCTCGCTAAATAGCGTGTTCGAAAGAGCTCGATCCCAGCTACAGGTTGTGTTCAACATCGCGACTATCAGGCAAGAACTCGCTTACTTATCATTGTTTGACGTTGTGGACCACAATGGTGAGGTTTGAGGTGAATGGTTTGGCAAGGATCCGCTTCACTCAAACCGAACCGGTTCGTCAATGGTACGAACTTTCAATGGTTAATTTCCAATCCTAAGCATCACTCAGCCCACACTACAGAGATCAATTGCTTAAATTTGGAGAAACTGGAAGTCCACTTGCATATTCGGAACCATGGACTCGCAAGCCTGCTGAAAGAGTGGACTTAGAATGAGGCCTGCTGAAGGAGTGGCTTCGATTCGGAGATGGACTGGAAGGAATCAGAGTCAATTGGATATTTCATTCTTCCTCTCTACTTTGATTCTTCTCTTTATTTCTTATGGATCTCGGCCCGGTACAAATGGTATCGGTACAGATTACACTACATACTACTAGTGAGAGATTTCTCCATTTCCTGAATCCCTCATAAGGCCACCGTAATGTCACCAATTGGTCATGGGACTTATGCAGATGTGCAAAGGTATACGGACCTTATGTTGTCTTTCGTTATGTATATATATGTTGCAGCCCAGGAGGTCTGCTGACAAAGAGGGTGATTATGTAATGGAGGTACCAGGTGTGCTTGGCCTCGTAAGTATACTTGGCCTTCATAAGTACACTTGACCATGTAAGTATACTTGACTGCCAAGGTGCACCTGACTGCAGAGGCTAGGTAACTGCACTTTATAAATAATCACCTCACGAAGTACATCTGTATGCTAGCGATTATCTTACTTCCTTACTTACTCACATTACTATACAATTGATATCCTCTTTATCACATCAGCAAAAATATTTTCCGTCTGAGCGGAATGGCTCCATTAGACTGGACGTGCTCCGTTAGAGCCATCACAGGCACCCCGGTGGCAGCTTACTCCCTGTCTGACTTCAATATCACACGTCGCATTGCATATTGCTGTCCAATCGCAGTTTCACCATTTCTATCGCCCACTGATCGAAGTTTCACCGTTTCTATTGCCATCCGATCACAATTCCACCGTTGTTTCTCGCTCTGTCAGTCTTCTATTTTAAACCAATACTCTGGCGTTGTGGCCAACTGTGACTATACATCAGAATGGTCTAGCAGAGAGCCAGCCCAATCCGATCCCATCGAGCCAGCTGAGACTCAGTATAATGGCGGTGCCAGGTATACTTGGCTTGTAAGTGTACTTGGCCTCGTAAGTGTATTTGGCTCATAAGCGTACTTGGCCTCGTAGGTGCACTTGGCCTCGTAAGTGCACTTGGCCCTCATAAGTGCACTTGGCTTGCAGGTCCACTTGGCTCGCAGGCCGACCTGGCTTGCAGGCCCACCTGGCCCTTGTAAGTGCATGTGGCTCTCATAAGTACATTTGGCTCGCAGGCCCACTTGGCTTGCAGGCCCACTTGGCTCTCAGGCCCACTTGGCTCACAGGCCCACTTGACTCGCAGGCCCACTTGGCTCACAGGTCCACTTGGCTCGCAGGCCCACTTGGCTCTCATAAGTACACTTGGCTCGCAGGTGCACCTGGCCCTTGTAAGTACACGTGGTACTCATAAGTACACTTGGCTTCGTAAGTATACTTGGCTGCCGAGGCCGGATAAGTACCCTTCATATATAGTCTGACCCTTTTCCACCCCCTTACTTTGAACCGGATTTGCACTCTAAGTTCTAAGTTCTAAGTTCAACTCTATGATATTTCTCTCTTACTCTCACAGTCACCCTCTTTATTTGTAATGCCAACAGAAGTACAGACAATTTTAACTGACAGCTCGATCGCGTGTAGCCAGTACAGCTCGATCGCGTCCAGCCAGTTAAGAGCCAGCACGGCTCGATCGTATGTAGCCAGTACGACTCGATCGTGTGAAGCCACCACGGCTCGATCGGTTCCAGTCAGCAGTGAGCCAACCAATTTCAATCATCTCCAGCCAGACCAACTATTTGCACGCAGCCTGTATCGATCTTCTCCACCTGTGTACTAGCTCCAAGTGCTATCCCAAGTACATCCAAGATCTATCATGATTATTTGAATATAGTTAGCAATAAACTTGTGAATCAAGTGTGATATTAAGTAATCAATTGACTGCTCTGGTAAATCAAGACTGCGACCGTACAGAGTGCAGTGTCTGGAAATAAATGCTAAGAGGTTTCGTCTGCCATGGGGTAATATACAATGCGACGCATCGCAAGAATCAGAGACGTGGTGTAATAGCCGCCGCAGAGTTGGTATGCAACCTGACCTATCGTATGGACGATAGGTAGTGTGTAATTCTCCATCAGAGGGTATGAGGTTCTGTCAGAGCCATCAGAGCCGTCAGGAACACCCGGGTGTTCCTGATGGAAACTACGATTGTTGCTGATACACTTATTCCATTTGCAACCGTATCTACGCATATCTATCTGTATGAGGATGTACGTACTTACAACTCGTTAGGATCAAACTACCTTTCATAACTTCACATGATATCCGTTTCTGTCAGGTGTTGGAGTTTTCTAAGGAAGATATGGCCTTTTGTACTTCATGCAGTGGTATGTCTTATCCTCTTTACTGCCACACCATGTATGCTGTTTATTTGCCTTACTGGTCTTGTAGATCTCCTTCAAGACTTACGGAGCTGCGGTCAATTTGACACAAGTACCTCTAAACTTGTCGTTGATTGATTCCTCGCTTATCCTTTCTGAGATTGATAGTTGGTATCTTAGTTTGCTACCTTTTTGAGACCATTCCAGCTGCATTTACTGCTGGCCACCTGTTTTCTTATTGTTGTATATGTACTCTCAAGCTGCGACCTTATCAACATGGTCTCCAATTGTCTCGAAATTCCTACAGATAGTGGTCACCGGTCCAATCTTGTTTTTGGGTATCTGCTGTAGACCTGTCCAGACCATGTTGTAGAGTACCTGCTTGCTCTTTTAAATAGTCTATTCGAACAATCTGCCCTCAGTATTCACGCGATTTATGTAGGCTCTAACTGACTCATTAAGCAATAGGATTTATTCATCTATCACCTTCATCACTGCTCTTCTGTGATGATCCATATCCCCATATATTCTTGTGATCTCCTGCACGAAAAAGTTGACATCTTTCAAACCCTAGTTGGAATATACACCTGGATCACTGGTCCATTCGGAAGGGGCTGTTATCGCTATTTGTTCTTTTGTCAGATACCAGTAATTTCTTCAGCAGCCATGGAGAGAGACCACGTATTTGACCTTATCAAATCTTTCATGTGGAAACAATTGTTTGTGTAAGTCAATACTATAGCGTAACACATCAATATACCTGTCTACATCCTTGCCTCCACTGCAATATCGTATGCAGTCAACTATGTTCAATATTACAGGTATTGCACACATCATAGCTTCACATATGGTGCATCCGGCAGCCTATTTCACTTCTTAGAAGGCCAACTGTTCTCACTTGGCCTTTAACTACCCGGCCTGCTGATCAAATACCACCTTTAGTATGTTGTTCTGGGCTGAAATATTTCCACAATCCTCGTCAGAGATCATAGATCCCAAGCCATCAATGTGATCACAGCTATGACCTTGGTCTTCATCGTTCACTTTATGTTTGTTGTTGACATGGTCTTCATTGTCAACTTCGTCTTTGTTGTTGACTTAGTTTTTGTTGTTGACTTGGTCTTCATCGTCCACATATTTGTCAATCTCAGACTCGGTTACCACCATTGAGGTGAAACTGCATTCAGTTTTTCGATGTCTTTAGTTCTCTGATACAGATGTTACAGCCTTGAAGGTTTTCTCGCTCTTGTAATTGTCAATAATATGTAAGTGAGGTCTAGATGACTTCTTGAGAGGCATTAGGATTGCAATTGTATGTAATTGACTAATTATCTGTTTTTATATACGTGTCACAATGCATCGCAAAGTAACATAATCACGAAACCCCATAAGTGAACCTATCAGGTGACTGGAAAACGATAATAGTGTAAGGCCATACGTCTTTGTACATATGGATACGTATAGATTCAATTGCAAATGCGAATAGGTAATAATGATGATATCATTTGTAAGTAAGGTAAGTAGGATAATCACTACCATTGATACGGAGATACTTATCAATAAAGTATGACCGCCTACTCCTTAGAAATCGTATGTATCCTGAAGATAGTCTTCAGAGTCATCGTAGTCGGATTGTACTTCGTAATCTCCGACAGGGAGGTTGTGATATTCAGAGGGAAGTTTACGAGTATAAAACCAGTGAAAATATTAGTACTCAATATTGTATGTATGAATAAAGATACTCGCAATACGGAAGTCGTATGGAGTTATGGCTCTTTCGTAAAGGGCATGAGCGTAAAGAACAATAGAATCGAGATCTCGGAAATTCATAAAGTATATTGTAAAATAAATATTCTTGAAGTAGAAAACAACAATAATATTTTAGTGTCTTGTCTGCTGGTGTGTTCTGACTGTGGATTGCTGCTAGAGCTTGATGTTTTACTTTGCAGGTGCAAAGGCAGTTCTTTTATAGAGCGAGTTACTCGTATACTCTCTATGACTTCGGCATTTGTACTAAGATAGCTATGGCCCCCGATCGTTAGGCTGGTTACTCGATCTCGGTAGGTTGCGCTACTTTTCCGTTTGACGTTCGGCATTTTCTAAAGTGCGAGGCATCCCTGTAGGTTATGCTCATGCCACCAGGTTTTTGCCACGTAACTACTGAGGTCTATTTACTTCTCTTATGGTCTGTGTGCTTACGCAGAAAACAGGTTTCGGCAATGACCGCTAACACGTTCTTCGAACCATCACTTCCTCTTAGATCTCTCGACTCAATATCAAATCGGATAGTGGGTTGCAGGGATATGTTTACCCTCATAGTCTTGCAACGGCGACCAGCCACTGCTATGCCACGTATCGCACCTTCCATCTCGCTGGCTTTTCCTCCCATTGCAGGGCTGCAGCTTGTGTCGGACCAGACCACCTGTGATCTGCCATTACTCGGAAAGTCGACCCACACACAAGTTCTCAACAGGTAGATTTAACTACCGGGGCGCAGTTAACATATGGAGTCCCTAGACTGTATAGTTATCCCCATAGTAAAGTTCGGCTTCTCGAACTCTGACGTGTGCCTATTGGAGAGTGTAGAGGCTTACCCCGCTCTAGCCGGTTATCCCATATTGCTGATCAGGTAAAGTAGTTCTGGTCGAAACTATCATGCACGGCTGATCCTAAGGTCCCCGCAATGGCGTGATAGTGTGTTGGCAACTCATGACGTCTCTAACTATCGGGGGCCTAGGCGTATAGTAGCATGCCACCCTAAGTGTCCAAGACTGATGCCTTCGCCAGCTAAGTGTCGTGACTATCGTTGTTCGATCGAGAAGGTGCACTGCCCTCGCGCGAGTTAATCATTCCGCTTTGCCAGTGCTCGGTATTGGATAGGCTTGTACGTCGCGAAGGTCTTCGTCACTCAGAGAATGGGATAACTGCAGGTGTGACATCGACCAGCCATAGTGACAGGTGGCCGAACGCAGATTGCCATGGACATCCTCTGTACCTCATATACCTGCTAAGGGAAAACCCCTAACAACCATGCCAAAGCATACTGCGAGGAGACTATATATGATAGAACCTTTATCAGCATCGGTTGCCAAGTTCACCTGTGAGCCAAGCCCACTTATAATGCCAAGTGTACTTGATATCACCATTACATGCAGCGAATAATTGTTAATGATAGTAGTGAAAAGGAAGTTAATTGAATTGTTGATTCCAATTGACATCTCCAAAAGCTCTACTACTGCATATTTTGAACTTGTTATAACTAATTAAACATAAACTAGAAGCTAATAGAAAACCTGAAAAAATATCCAAGAGCTGGATGGTAAGTTTCATTGGAAGTATCTAATAAAGTTGCATTGATAATTAAGTTCAACTAGATATTGATATTATAATTACTGATCTACATAATCATATTAGATTTAGATTGAAGTAAGTAGTTGATTTGTAGAATATAGTGAACAAGGTAATAAATATATGAATTCTAATGGTTTTTCTTTATTTCTTCTAGATTTTATACTCAGATAAATAGTATTGCTATGAATTGTTTGATATCTACTCTTAGAGTAAAGGTTTCCCTCTAAACTAAATCTGTTACAAATTTTCTTGATGATAACCTTAAGTTGTATGATTCATAAAGTTTTACTACGATATATACAGTTCATTGAAATATATATATGCTACAGCTCAGAAAGAATACTGACAAAGTAAAGGAGAATAATGTAATATCAGTGTAATATAGGATAGTGACTTAGTATATTTCGGATCACAGTATTGGCTGTGGCCAGATGATATCTAATCTTAAATACTCTTCTAATAAAGTGTTTAAATGTCAGCAATAATCTTATATATACTTCTTCACATATTATCACTCATATATTCATGTTCAATCATATCTATATTTATTTATATATATATAAATATTCAAGTTTGTATATCTATATAGCAATATATGAACCAATAGTTGGAGAAATATATCATGAACTGAAACCTTTTTATTTGCTTTTACTTCAATATTATACATTATTGTTGCGATAACACGATATTCCTGGATTTGCAGGTCAACATATACCAACCAATTCTGTTGACTTCTCCTACTGTCGACGCTACTATAGAGGTTCACAGTTACCAGAACACTATCTACTAAGATTCCTATTATATCAGAGTGAAAGACAAATGAGGTGGAAACATATTGGAATAGTACGTCCTTGATATCTATGAAATTATCTCCTCTATATCAACAAAGCAATGTAGCCTTTGAATCATTTCCAGTATTACATACATATAGCTAAACGAGGAAATTACCTGGGCAACTTGATGAATGATTATTACCCTGAGCAGAGTGAGATTCAAATTGCAGGACATGGAACAATCAACCGTATGGGTGATAAATATCAGAGCGAAAGTGAAGAGGATAATGGGAAAGTTGACGAATAGATAAGGTAAGGTAGAACAGAACAGACATTAGCTTTGGGAAACAGGAGGAGGAGAGTAAACTCCCATGCAAGAGTCTATATAATATGTAGGACCAAGCAGAACGAGATTGACAGATATTATACTATTGAATACAGTATCCTCTAGATTGTAACTTTCAATTACCAGACTATTTGGGCCATGGGAATGGGCTTCCCCCACTTTGAAACCACGGTGATGCAACTACAATATGCATTGATAACCTGAGACTTTGTAAAGCTATTTAATTCAATTATAGGTGTATTCTGGCAAGTTCTAGGGAATCTGCTGTACTGAGAGTGTAATAAATCAGGCTGCTCTTGTAAGGGTATAATGCTCAGATTTGTACTTCAAAAAACCAGAAATGACAACCAGAATACTACGACCACTGGACCCCAGCACTTCCTACCGACTTGTACCTCTCGAAGAGGATCGACAGGCCACAGTCAGTGCAATTCCTGTATCAACAATATCTAAGGACTATGGAAAATCGAAAAATGGTGAATCACAGAAAATCACTCGTCTACTCCTACGGACTCACAAATCCAGTTCCGCACACCTCAGATCTTTCAGGACCCTCCTACCTTCTACTCTATCATTCTCAGGTATCACTCACGTACTGCTTACAATATCCTGCTGTCCAAGATTTGTTATCAGCATACAGTAGAACCCTTCAAGAATTTAAGTCTATTTTTGACAGAATCACAGTTGGAGGATATGGCATCCCACAGCAATACGTATGCTGCTGCTAAAGCAAGTCAACAACAGCTGGAAGATGGTAGGAAGTGAAAGGATGTGTCCCCATCAGAACTAGGGGTTTGGTTGGGGATTGTATTGTATATAGGGGTACATAATTTCTCTGCAGTGAGAGAATACTGGAGGTATGAGAGACTGAATCCTACACACCCAATTTGCGAGTATATAGGCCAAACACGATTCAAGGAGATCAAAAGATACTTCCATGTATCCTCTCCTAATCTCCTGAAGATAGCCTCAATATAAAGGTGACTATTGCACAATAAGGTCGACATCATGTTGGACTAACTTCTGGATAGTTCCCAGCGATACTGCATACCTTCAACACATATTTCCTTGGATAAATATATGATGAAAGCTACTGAGTGTTCCCCTGATATGTACAAGATATCAAGCAAGCCTGTCAAACAACCATTTGAGTTTCACTGCCTTGCTGACCACGGTTATATCTGGGATTTTCATTCAACCTCAAATCAGACTGGACCTGATCCTGATCCATCAATCGATATCTTGACAGCGACAGGAGATATTGTATACTATCTCTTGTGGAAGCTTCCCAGTACTATGTACTGGATAGTCTATCTGAATAATATTTATACCGCAGTTCCATTGTTGGGAAGATTGAGTCATAATTTGTACATGGAGGTATGTGGAACAGTATACCCTTCTTCAGATGGATTTTCACCAGAACACAAAATCCCGAAACAAGATGTTGGACAATATGAGTACCATGCCTTGAATGTACTCGCTGTTAAGGACAGCCTGTTTGGCCTACTGGTTGGCACACATTTGTAGTTTGATAATGCACCAGTTACAATTTTCAGTACTGTACATGACTTTGAATCTCAGCAAGAAAGGCGAAGAAAGTGGCCAGGGAAGAAGAACAACAATACGAAGAAGGCTTGGGAGGCCTTTGGTAATTTGCAGGAGAACAACATGATGATCCCTCACTGTATTGATGACTACAATCACAATATGGATGGTATAGTTATAGCAGATCAACTATTCAGCTACTCTGATATTCAGCTCACCTCCTTTGGTATATGGTGGCCTATGCTCTTCTGAACATATGATACCATGGTCACCAATACCTATTTCATCTATCGCGATATGCTTCAGAGTTCTAACACCATCACACATTAGGAGTTTCGCCTGCAGTGTGCCTGGAGGTTGATCCTAGCTGATTCTGAACCAATTCCACCTCACAGAATGTACGGTCCACTAGGACCAAAACCACTTGGTCAAACGTTAAAGAGGATACTTCTTTACTCCTAGACCAAAGCTGTAACTGTAGATACCTTCTGATCCATCTTGAGGAGGGAAAGCGATTGCAGTATTGGCTTTGCCGCTGGAAGTAGAGAAACAGTGCCACAAGAAATACAAAATCTTCACCCAAAATCCACTGAGCTTGTACCCAATACAATCAGCCACTGTATCTCAATGATGAAAGAAATTGTTTTGTTGAGTTTCCTCAGCTGTAAAGGGTTGAGGTAGATAGTGGTACAGGGAAAGTGGGAGGGGTGATAGCTGGAGGGGGTAGATTTTGGAGGGGCAGCTGGGTTTACAAAGCTACACCTGATGTAATTTACAATTCATTTGCATAGAAAGTTATATTTGCTACTAGAAGAGACTTTATCAAAAGGAGAGCCTCTGGTGGTTTTTTTGTAGCATGGTTATGGTGATTGTGGATGTGGACTGTATGGTCTGGGAACCGACTACGATCTAGTGAATACTACAAACTGCTATGATTTCATGACAATATTCTTCATAACCAGAACAGGGGTGACTGTAGGCTGCATATCAGTTCTACCTAGTCAGAGATTTTTGGTTTTGACTTTATTTGGTTTCATTTATTTTTCTTGTTCATGGTTGTTTGTTTGTACCTCACCGGCTATAGCCTTCGGGCTGCATGCTGTATGATGAACAAATAAATAAATAAATAAGGGGAACAAATCTTAATATATATATTGAATAGCCCAATATCTTTGTTTTGAACAGTCATGTGACTTTCACTTCCTGAGCAAATCTTCATAACCTCTATTATAAGCAAATAGAAAAATTGAATATGGATACTTTAACCTGGAGTGATGCTCCCAGTGGTACATTATTTGTGCCGCAGCCTCTTAAATTGTAGAAACAATATATATTGAGTAACTATTTACGCTTGTACCCATTAGCCCATCCTCCCTAGTCTGCTTCTGCGCCCCTTCGCCTCCTCATCGTTCATCTTCCCCACCCTCAACTGCTCCCATATCAAACTCTTGATTCCCAGGCAGCTGATCGCCATCGGAATCGTGAAAAATTGACGAGTATGCACGGGTCGTATCTCGCATCAAGTGGATGTCTCCCTTCGATGTGACGTACGTTAGTTTGTCGGGCTACGAAAAATAAAGCCGCAGGCAGCGCTCAGACCAATCAATTTGTATGGTGTCTGTGCACAAGTTTGTCGGCTACTACTGACATGCCCAAACAATGATTCAAACACATAGTACGATATATGACTGCTGTTCTCTTTACAGGATCAGAGCTGTTGGTGAGAGTTAACCCCCCCAAACCCATTGCCAACTACCTGCAACTAAAATAGTCGCAATAGTCTTAATAGGAATCTTGCTTGTCCAATCTCCTGCTCCTCTTCCCATATGACGTTGTCAACATCGGCAATCATGTGGAGAGGTTCTTTACGAGTGATAATTGCTTCATCCAACGGCCTTCTTAGAGTCTTCTCGAACATAGGTGAATGTTCCTTAAACACCTGTTCAAGACCAATCGGATCGTTCAAAACTTTGTATTCCATCTTGATATCATCCGTCGGCACCAGTCCCGCCTTCTTGCGTAGTCTCTGAACTCTGTTAATAATTTCTCTAGCCAATCCCTCACTCTCTAGTTCCGAATACATCGCAGTATCGAGGATGGTTAACACATCCTTTTCAGTATTCGTCTCCATGTCCTTTGTGGATTCGGTCTGCGCAAGTCCACGAACAACGATAAGATCACCAGCAACAATTTTGACACCAGCGATATCAATCTCCCCATGTTTCAAAAATGACTTAACCTGGGCACTGGTGACGTAAGGAAGTGCATTCTTTACCTTCCAAGCGTCCTTGTTGAGCTTTTTACCGAGAACAGGCCAGTCGGCAATCACCTTGTACTCGACTCCGTACTTTTCTTCATCTGACGTAAGAATCAAATCATGAACATTGAGTTCAGATGTAATGTAACTTTCGAGCGACATCACATCGTCCAAAAATGACTGGTCAGGGTGTATAACAATGAGGGTTTTTAGAGGAATCTTATGATAATTAGTCCTGACCTGAAGGCAATTGTGATTTTGGAAGTTACCTTTAGGCCAATTGCTTTCCTTTCACGCGAAACACGACCTAGTTCAATAACCTTTTGCATACGGGAAAATCGCCGCTCTATATGCGTATCGAATAACTGTTCTTTGACCTCGGGGAATGGCAAGAAATGAATGCTTTCGTTATTTTCGGGCAGAGTCTCAACGGGAATGTATGGTCTTAGTCGTCGATAAATATTGTCCGTCAGAAATGGTGCAAATGGCGCCATTCCCCGAACAAGGGTATACAGCACTTCAAATAACGAGTGCAACGCATGGAGGGTGTCTTCCAATCCAAATTCTCCCTTCAAACGCTTCCGGTTGAAACGAATATACCAGTTGGTCATGTTGTCAATCATCTCCAGTATCCGTGGAACAACAGTAAACAGTCGGTAAGCTAGGGAATATGTTAATTGAGTGCGCGCTGTATTGGAAGTGATTACCCACAAGCCATTTCATCGTTGACAAACTTCAGATAGCTCTGACAACTTGCAAGAATCCATCTGTCCAAGAAGTTTGGACTTGCCTCGGTGTCCAAGATCCACTTGTATTCAATGCCCTTCAGCTTCCTCAAGAGCTGAACCTGTTGTTCAAAGAAGTTATAACTGTTCCACAAAGGAAGCAACACCTTTGCAACGATATCCTTAACTCCAGACTCCTTAAACCGCAGTGTCAGAGCCCTGACAACCGGTGAATTGAGCAAGTATAATCTCAATGCGTCGGATCCATATTTGTCAATAATGATGGTTGGATCAGGGTAATTCTTTAGACGTTTGGACATCTTCTTTCCATCCTCTGCAAGGACGATTCCACTCACAATACAGTTCTGGAACGGAGATACCCCGAATAAATGAGTACCTAGAACGAGCAAGGTATAAAACCACCCACGAGTCTGGTCGATGCCCTCCGAGATAAAATCTGCCGGGAAAGTGTGTTCAAATCGCTCCTTATCCTCAAAAGGATAGTGGTTGCTGGCATAAGGCATGCTTCCGGACTCAAACCAGCAGTCAAACACCTCCTCGACCCTCCTCAAGACGCCCTTGCCACGCTTACTTGGAATGGTGATGTGATCAATACTGTCTCTGTGAAGGTCGGATATGCCAGTAACTCCACTCAACTCCTCTAATTCTTTGATACTTCCGATGCAGATAACTTCAGCACCGTCATTAGATATCCAGATAGGTAACGGCGTTCCCCAATATCTATTTCTAGATATGTTCCAATCTCGAGCATTGGCGATCCAGCTACCAAATCGATTGTCTTTGACAGAACTTGGCACCCAGTGGGAATTTTCGATGTTCTTTAACATCTGCGGAATAATGGGGGTAATACGCACAAACCACGCCGGCACAGCACGGTATATAAGAGGGGTGTCCGAACGCCAACAAAATGGGTAGCTATGGGTGATGGTTGCTTGAACGATGAGACGATTCTTATTTTTCAGAAATTTTATAATGGCTTTGTCTGCGTCCTGAATAACAGTTAAAATACGAAACGGGTCGAAAGATGGTGCGCGATCACCTTCACATAAGTCCCGGCAAAATCAGTCACTTCGTTCGTAAACCTTCCAGACTCATCTACAGGATTAGGTGGAAGTCTGGACTCGCTGATAACGCCATTATCCATCGCTATCTGGTAATCTTCCTCTCCGAACGCCGGCGCTTGGTGAACAAGTCCTGTTCCGCTATCTGCAGTGACATAAATAGCATTCAGCACTCTAAAGCCATGGTCCTTGAATTTGTCGGTGAAGTAATCGAAAGGCGGAGTGTATTTCCACCCCAACATGTCCTTTCCCGACATTCTGTCAAGTATAGTATACTTCGCCTTCTTTAACCCCTTCTCGCCGTAAAGAGTCTTCAGACAAGACTCAAGGATGACGTAATATCGATTATCTTTATGATCATGGAGCTTGATGTATTCGAGATCAGGATGCACAGCAATTCCAGTATGCGAAGGAAGAGTCCAAGGGGTAGTTGTCCATGCCAGCAATTCTGTTGTGGGGTCATCGACCAAGGGGAAAGAGACAACGATAGCTGGATCGACGACATCTTTATAGTTCTGCTGAGCCTCAAAATTGGACAGAGGAGTTGTACATGCAGTGGAATACGGCATGACTTTGTACCCAAGGTACACCTGATCCTTATCGAATAATTGCTTACACACCCACCATACAGATTCCATAAAAGTTGGATACATGCTCTAGAACGTAGTTTAGCCAATGATACTAATGTGGGAAAGATCAATGGCTGGGCTAGCTAACCTTATAATCATTATCAAAATCAATCCACCGCCCTAATCTTTCAATAGTCTCACGCCACTCTGTTGAATATCTCATGACGATAGCCCGGCATTCATTGTTATATTTGTCAATCCCCATTTTTAGAACGTCGTGCCTGGATTGGATATGGAGCTTTTTGTCGATCTCGTACTCGATAGGAAGACCATGAGTATCCCAGCCAAATCGACGAATGACATGGTATCCTTTCATATGCCAGTATCGTGGGACAATGTCTTTGATGGTACTAGCAAGCAAGTGACCATAATGAGGCAATCTGAGGAATCAGTCCGGGAAACATTCCATTTGATTTCACGGATACATATGAACAAATTGAACTCACCCTGTACAGAATGGTGGTCCATCATAGAAAGCGAACAACTGCTTGCCTTCAGACAATTTCATCGAGGTTTGAAATGCATCGATTTCTCTCCAAAACTTGAGGACTCTTTCTTCTTCCTTGGGGAAATCCATGCTTTATAGTGTGATACCGATTACTTATTTCGAACTTGATAGTGCGGGGTCGAATACGACGGAAGGACGTTATAGTGGAGTCAACTGGCTATGAAGTAAAACGTCAGGGTACTAGGCCAGCAGGTAAATTTTTTCGAGTGGAATCTGTTACCCTGCCCTGAAGTTTACATCAGAGTATTATTAGTCACGTATTTTTTTGGGGGGAGGGGGGGGTAAATTTTATTGATTGTCGGCCGGGTAATTTCCCGCGCCATCACTCTACTATATGTGTAGCTTTGCTCTGCAAACTGCACTTACTATTGTGCTCTGAAGTTGGTGTAAGAAGACAAGGCAAACATGTAATATAAAGTGATTTAATTGATTGGAGACAAACTAGTGGCATGGGGATTGAATGAAGTAGCACATATTGATCAAACAATGACTAAGGCAGAAGGAAAAGGAAATGAAGGATGTAAAGAGGATTAACAGAAGAAAGTATCATGGGTGGGAGTTAGTATACTGGAATATTAGGTGTGAGTCCTAAGATGTCTTGTGTGTGATGATCTGAGGTGGCCGAGAGTAAGAAAAACTGTGTAATATAATATGTAAATAAATATAAAACAAAAGACCAGGTAATAAGAAAGCTCAGTAAAACGAAATAGAAAAAAGAGAAATCTTTACTTTGCTAATACTTTGAACCAAACTTAAGATGAAATAAATTTGCTTCTGCTTACTCCTAGTCTTGAAAGGCTTTTGTTACTACCCTATACCTCAATACGAGAGAATTTAAAGACGTTTATAAAATAATATACTTGTAAAGGTGTACATCTATGTATGGCCTCGTATAAGAGTATAAGAGTAGATACGGTTGCAAACGTAGATATATGAATATAATAGAGTTGTATGTAGGTAAGATAATCGCTAGCGTGCAAAAAGCACTTTGCGAGGTGATTATATATGAAGGGCACTTACCCAGCCTCAGTAGCTAAGTGCACTTGTAAGGGCCAAGTACGCTTGAGAGCCCAAGTGCACCTGGCACCGCCATTACATCATCCCCCTCTTTATCAGCAGACCTCCTGGGCTGCAACATTTATATATATAAAGAAAGACAAGGTTAGGTGCGTACGCCTTCTTACATCTGCATAAGTCTCACAACCTATCGGTACCATCGTGGCGACCTCACGGTGAATTTGTTGTACAGGGAAATCCACCGCCAGTGGCAGGTGGTAAAATCAGTGCCGATGCCATTTATACCGGACCGAGATCCATAAGAAATGAAGAGAAAAAAGAGAAGAAAAGCAACCGTCCAATTGACCCTGAATTCTCCAAGGCTACCTTCGAATCCAAATAATTGATCACCACAGTGCTAGCTCAGTGGTGCTCGAATCGGTAAATGTCATTGGCCAATTTGCGGGTACCAGTCGGTATCGATATATCGTCCTTGACACATGATAGGCCGGACTCGACTTCCAACTAATCGATCGATTGATAGTATACGATTTCTTTCGTTGAACAAATTTGTGAACGTCATCTGAGGGCAAGGTCATTGCGATCGCTATTGTATCTCTGCAACCGTCAACTAGAATAATTGCATAATGTACTTATCTTGATCATAGCTGCTGCTTTTGAGAGCTTCTCGAATTCTTATGATTTCCATGTCTCTGCTTTCGTATATCCAAGAACACGGTAGACCTCATCGGTGATAGCCTGATCTTGCATCTCATAGATTCGCTCAAAGTGGACTTGTATATTGGTAATCGGAATCCGAATTTCCACTGTCATTCTGCTCAGATCCAGTGGTGGTTAGTTGATCTGTATCGGCCTCGTTCAGCCTCCGATTGCAGTCATATATGGACATGTATTCGTCATGCTTGTTCGAGTTGCGATATCTAACTCGTAAGTTTGCCATAAGGTTGTACTCATAAAGTAACCAAGTAGGTTCCAGGTGCATCAACACAGTCATTCTCCGACTTCCATGCCATGGACTTCCGAATCCACAAAAGTAGTGAGTTTGCACACACAATATCCTTCCGAGCCTAGCTGTAGCACACGTACCCTGAAATCTAGCCTGATGGGGTTAATCTCCACTATCTGCGGTGACATAAATCGATTATCGTCATGGCTTCATTTGGTGCTCTCGGAGATAAGGGCCAATTGCAGAGCATATTCGTTCGTTGATATATCTAATTCGTAAGCATCCCATACAAGGTCATAGTTACCATGTGATTCGGTGTGTTTGTACTCTTGGAAACTCCAGGAAGCCTGCATCCTAGCAGCCTCATATGTCCGATAAAGAGCCTAAGTTCATATCCCATTCCGATGTATCTGTAACCTGGAGCTTCTGCTCCCATCCTCCTAATCCAACGTAGGTGTGCTTCTATTATACCTCTCATTCCGATGAGGTGTAATTCCAATGAATTGTACATTCTGATATGATCCACATTCCGTGCTGCTTAATGATCCATATCTCTGACCTCGAACATCTCTTTGCCACCAGAGTATTTCATCTGATGGGTTTGAGCCTCCATCAGGTTTCCTCAGAGATTTCGGTACATCTCCTTCCGGCCAACTGCTATGGTCTTATGGATTTCTCTGCTCAGTATTGATATCTCGATAGATGGCTTCGTAGAGTCAGTCATTCTGTATGCCATTCGATTGAGCCTTCTCTGATCCAGTAGCCATCTCGAATGTATACCAGTAGCCCAATCGGTAGGCTTTACTTCCCTGATAAATCCTCAGCATTGTAATTATTGACTTCTCTGATATACATCGACGTAACATTGGTTCATGTCAGCACTTCTGGTGCGGTAATCGTTTGTATTCGGAGTCATTTCTGAATATCCTTTACGGTTATCCCCCTCTTTGTGGTTGGAACTCTGTCAACGACTCTCCAATTCCGATGCTGATGATCGTATCTATTCTCGTATCGATCCAAATTCCTCCAATTGCCATTTTAGTTCGATAAGAAAATATCTGCGAACTGTATCCGGAATCTTGATTCCGATCATTTCGTTGGTACATCCTAAATTTACATATGTGCGCATCTGCACTCAATTGCTAGCCTTGTAGCTTGTCATCTAAAATAAGACTTTCTTAAGAAAATGGAAAAGTTCCAAATGTAACCTTGCCTCGTCATATACGTAAATAAACTTATCGTCATGCATATTCTGCCATCTCGAGCCATGACCATCCATCTCCGGTTATTTAATTCCGGAATGTGCAAATCTGCACTCGTACAGTCCACCTTTTGTTGCGTCTCCTGTAGCTCTGTAAGCTCCATAAGGTCATCTTTACTCTCCTCCGTATACTTAAGATCGGCATTCACACGACCGTCTTCTTCTCAACCAGTCCGAGGAAGATGGTTCTTGTTATTGCACTTCCATAATCTATCTGGTGATATAACGTCCATCATAAGAAAACACCCACTCATAGATCCATCCATATGGCATGGGATCTTAAGTCCAAATCCAGGATCCAGCTCTTGAGTACGTGATCTTATTCCATGCTATTTCGGAAATCCATATGGCAGCACTTCTGTCCACAAATTGTTGCAGAGCATTAGACTCATACGATCATAAACACCAAAAGAATGCCTCATTGCATCGTGGTGACTGTTGCAGTCTCCAGTCCGTTTGTTTGTGGATAAAACGTCATTTGACATGGTATCATCGTTTCGTCGACCATTATTTCGATCGTCTTTTCATCGATTTGGATGCAATTCGTTGCAGTAACCGTATGTGATTTGTAAAGTCTCTGCAGTATTATAGATGTATTCAGCGTTCCGAGTGCCTTTTCGTCATTTCCGTGGGTAGATATCATCTCTAACGTCTGTACAGATTCGTATGACTCCGTAACTGCTCCATTCGTATCACCATAGTGTATTAGCTAAGATGTAAATTGAAAAGATGGAGCAGTAGATGTTGCGGAATCCAGGAGGCCTAGTCATTAATGAGTTATCCTTGATGGGTAACCCCCCATCATCTGGTACTCCCTTCGTAACTCGGCGAGCCGGTAGCAGTCATTCAAGCTCCGCATTGTTTGTAACTCTGCTGCCGCAACTACCGCTGCTGCTCCCTGCTTGCCCATCCAGCTCCTGGTACCTATCTCACCATCGGTGATGCTTTCCATCATCGCTCCCAGCAGCCCTGTATGAACTCCCACTCTTAAGAAGAACGTCCATCGATGACCCCCCCCTGGCCAATAGATCGTCTAATGCAGTAGCACCAAGTATTGGTATATATATGGAGTACAGCCCCCTTTAGAACCCGCCTCCTCCCTAGCCGTGATACAGGTACATTCCCGGAGAATTCCTGATAGTCTATCTGGTCCACTGCCACCTCTTCCGCTCACTCTGGGGTTTGCAGAGCCAAAAGTCGAATGCTTTGCAAGTCAACGCCAAGATTCCTCGACTTGTACCAAGGCAACCCAAACTCAATCTCCAGCTCACACAGTGCATCTATCGTGGCTGCCACCATTTGTATGAAATAAGCTCACTCAGCCAATCACGTACTTGTCACACCCAATTGGCACTGTCTGACAACCAAATAACGTTTTTGCTTCACCCGATTGGAACTGTCTGACAACCAAATCACGTCCATTTCCACTTGGGAATATGACAAGCATCAATTGAACCTCAAACTGTATATACATATGGGATCCGCTGGTCTCCGAAGAGTTCCCAGACGGTCCATCCTCTGATAGGCCCACGTGGAATCTCAGATTTCCAGCTACAAATTAAAACCAAACCATCTCCATCGTATTTCTAGGAATCTGCTTCGTACGCCATTGTATGGGCACAATCCAGTGATAAAATACCATACTCGCTCGTTTGGTGATAAGGTGTTGTTGACTTGTATGATGAAATTGAATAGAGTTGGCACTGATGGCTTCCTCTCCTGCTGGCCACTTTAGAACCTTCGGGGGTTATACTTCCCATTCAGAGTTGTAGCACAATCTGCGATCGCTGCTCTACCATCTTAAACTCCATAGCTTCTGAATGTTTCCATGACTCGTTTGAATTGTATGTAATTGCGTAATCTCGTAAGGCTGTTTACGACCTCACATGGCTTCCATACTCACAACTGAAGACTCCTAATAGCATCCATAATGTAGATAACTCGAAGGAGTCTCGAAGAAGAGTAATCGTGATGGTAATTGCCATTGGTGGCATCGATCGTTCGTTCGGCATTCTCACACTTAGATCTTCCGTAATAGACATGATTCAAGTAGCATTCGGCCTTCTTGAGTCTGTAGGTCACGACTGTGTGCAAATCCGCTGGTGAAATGCTGATCCTCCTTTGACGTACTTCGCTCGACAAATGTGCTCGTTTATGCTTCATGTAATTGTAGCCTTATCGAATTCGCATTGTGCTTGATTTTCGACAATTAATGTATTCAGGAATGTTGTCGATTATAGATTTGCCAGTACGTCATGCTCGATTGACTGTCTTGGATAGTATCTGACTTGTCTCGATAGTTCGCATGCGATTGCGCTCATCAGATGAGGTTTTTAGAAACCTCTGGAGTAAGGCCGACTTTGGGATTGCCAGTGACGCATCTCTCGAAGCCACTTAGGCTCCGAAATCATGCCTGTAATCATCAATTGACTCAAGTGGATGGTAACTTATCCGATCTCATCGCTCTCATGATTGGTAGTTTTTAAGTTCTCATATTATGAATTCGTCGTGATCGACTTGGTTGCTGATACGTCTCTGGACAATTGACCTCTGGAATCAACTCGGAATCGTCTCTGCTACCATCAGCCTCAATTGGATATACTTATCAAGACTCTCTGCTTTTGCAATTGGTAGCTCTCAAATCCGTATGATTTCTTGTTCGGATATGTCACGATGCGTCGAAAAGGCGTGATTCATGAAATCTGGTGGGTGAAATGTATCTGATAACTGAAAAGCGATTATAGTATAAAGTCGTACATCTGTGTACGGCCTCGTATAAGAGTATAAGAGTAGATACGGTTACAAATGTAGATATATGAATATAATAGAGTTGTATGTAGGTAAGATAATCACTAGCATATCAAAAGCACTTTGCGAGGTGATTATATATGAAGGGCGATTACCCAGCCTAGGCAGCCAAGTGTACTTGCAAGGGCCAAGTGTGCTTGGGGGCCAGGTGTACTTACGAGGGCCAAGTGCGCTTGGAAGGCAAGTGCACTTGTGAGGTCCAAGTGCACTTGCAAAGGCCATAGTACGCTTGGGAGCCAAGTGCACTTGCGAGGGCCAAGTACGATTGGGAGCCCAAGTACATCTGGTACCGCCATTACAATACTACATGACAAAATAGATATTTATTATGACTGTCATTGGACTGTCATACCTTGATTTCACTAAACATGACAACTAGAATCAAGGATTATAGAATTCATACATAATAATCTTTCATATAACAAATATTTATGAAAGTAAATTGTTTCACTATAATTAATTATTCATTTTATTTTTCAATTTTTTAACCTCGTTATAGACTGTATTATTGTACACTAATCTGCAACTGTAATACTATAATCTCGCTATCTGAATGAATGCAATGTGATTTATATTGCTGATAATAGCTTTAATATATATGTAGCACTAGAAGTGTTACTTGAAATTTATCAACACTAGTGGTAGCCTTACTCCTTTCATGTCATTGTTGTGGTGGAAGTTATGAAAATTAACTTAGAATGTGGATTTCACAAAAGATAAAGATTCAAGACAAATATGTTTGACTTTTCAACAATATTTTATTAAGGTGTGTACTTCTAGTTAAAACGATTCTGTTTCTACCCTTAGAGATTCAGGAAATCTTCATACTTCTTTTCTATTGCTCGAACAATTATTTCTATTTATATATTTTTAATGGACTTTTGTACCTAACCATCCAGTATACCAGTACTCTTTCTTTGATAACTCCACTTCTATTGAATTCAGTACTCTCTATTCCTGTGTATTAATTGTCCTATTTGGAAGAATAGAACTCCTACTGACTTCAGTAGTACTTTCAATCTCTGTAGTCTGGACATATTATATTCTTTTGATCTATTAACTTCTAAGCAAATGATATCCTTTCAGTAGTAATGTTTGTCTTTGTAAGCAGTCTGCATATGTATTATTATTAAGTACTTCTTCAGCAATGATGCAAACTTAGGTATTTTTGTATCCACAGGCATTCAGCAGCCATGATTCAATGGATAGTATGAGCTGGCAAAGTATCATGTTAGTAACAACAATTGGTTCCTTATCAGTAGTATAGTTGACAGTATATATCTTCATCTACATTGATTAGTTGTGATAATCAAGGAAGTGATAGCTTGAACAGATCAGATAACATACTGATACAGTACTTATATCATTCCAATCAAGTTATTTGGTGGTCGAGTGATCATTCGTAATTCTTCCTTGGAGGTATTCTAAACCTGAGAGGTAACAATATAATGAACCATTAGAAAGCAATTTTCAGCATTTGGAATGGCAACTAATCCAGTGTTACACCTCACAGGATTACACATCATGAGGTACCCTTGAAGCGGGGTCACCTACGATCACTCTACAATTGCAGGAAAAGGATAGTACAAGCTCTATCCCTGTACATCATCCAATATCCACAATATATCACTCGATTCGGTTATCACAACCAATGAAATATGATGTTGTGATATCCAGTCAACCACACCACTGATAAGAAGTCAAAGATGTTTACTGGATGAATATGCTGTCAGCTCATACTACCGATAATATTAAGACAGCTGAAAGGATGTAGATATGAAAGCATCTGAGTTTGCATCATAACTGATGAAACCTTTGATATCCCTCACGAACAAAGGAATACCATTTGACTGGAAGCTAAGAGATTGTAAGGATACGATAGATACGGACCACTGAGATCTGAAGGACTGTTGTCAGTAGGAACTCTATTTGTCTCAGTAGGAGCACTGAGCAGAGTGATAAGGAAGGTCCGGCAGTACGGTGAAGGGTAGGGAAGGGCGTTGGTGAGAATGGTGGTTAGGTAGAGATGCTTATGAGAAAACTGTAGATAGAAGTAAGTGTTAAAGCAAGAGCAATGAGGTATAAAGATGTCTGGAATTTCCAAGGGTAGAAGGGCAAGTTTCTTAATGTGGAGAACAAGCTTTAACAATATATGCATTGGAAAGCAAAACATCTTTGTCTTGAATCTTTATCTTTAATGACTTTTACATTCTGAGCGAAACTTCATAACCTCCATCACAAGCTAGTCCTGAAAGCAGTAAAGATACTCCTTGTATTGGTAAATCTGGAGTGAGGCTCCCAGTATTTCATTATATTGTTAGCAAAGAAACACTTCTGTTGAATCCATGGTTCTACCCTCTCAGCAGTCAAAGGTTCTTGACACTTAATCCTCCTAAATAGGCTTTTATATTTTGGATATCTGCTGTCACATGTCACAGAGAGAGTGCTGGTATTACCACTCAGACTTCAAGTTCCTTACCCGCTCGGAAAGATATTCCCTCTCTGAAGGCAGTTATTACTGTGAGCTTGTACGTAAACAGAACAACATCCAGTTAGCATTAGCTGTCACTATCTATCGGTCAAAGACAGAACACCTGTACTGTGTACACCTCCGAAAACAGCAATCCCTCGCAAAACTCAAGATAGTCATCATGCTAGCTCTGATCAGAGGCATTGTAATTTCAGACTTGATAATGTCCCATGCATAGTGTTGGCAACGAACCACCCAGAATTCTTACCATTGACGAATCGGTTCGGTTTGAGCGAAGCGGATCCTTCCCAAGCCATTTGCCTCAAACTCTACCATTTCGGTCCACAACTTCGAACAAAAATATGTACGCGAGGTCTTGTTCGAATTCCATGATGTTTAGCACATATTGTAGATGCAATCGAACTCTTTTGAACGCGCTAACAATCGAGGCAATCGAAAAAGAATGTGCGTACTTATTATCGTTTGCAATTCAACAGTTTGCGAATTGGTTTGTGACAAACGGGCCAAATCCAACAAATTCCAGATGGAATCTGAACCGAATCTCTGCTTGGCTCGATCCGTCTCGAATCGACCCAGTTCGTTGCCAATACTATCCATGCACCAGATTATGGACTATCTCTGACAGTTACAATAAGAAGCAGGTGGTAGACTCTTGGTTGATTGCGATATCGATTTGGTCCCCTTCTTTGGAACCTGAAGCTTCAACAACAGGATCATTCAAGGGCAGATCTGGATCATACTCTGAACAATGACAGATGCTGGGTTAGACATAACGATGAGGGAAGCAGTAATATTGACCTGAAGAGAAAATATGTTGATAATAGTAGGATATAAGGGGAAAGACATTGTCCGATAGGAATGTATTGTACAGAATGATATTCCAGATAGGGAGATCTCCTTGATAAACAGAATTGAGGTAGAATTGGACAGAATGAATACATTGATGATGCATACTGAAGCAAACAATATCAAACTCAGCGAAGTACTGTCTGAGTTGGTCAAGACATATGAAGGCCTAGTATATAGGCAAACGAAGAATTATGATGTTGTGGCATTGAGAGTTGATAGTCTGCAAAGGGCTAGAATTGAAAACCAGACAGATATAGGTATCCAGTTCCAGGTATTTTCACCCAATATTAATGTTGAAATTGCCATTGCAAAGGCACAGTCCTCTGAAGTATAAGAAGAATTAAGCCTGGCTCTTGGAAAGCAAATACAGTACTCAACAGCAGTGTGAACCTCTTTCTCCAGTGTGTTGGGAAAAAGGGAAACAGCCCAGAAGAGACTTGCTCTCCAAGTACACAATCAGTCGGAAGAATACAGCAATATTAAACAAAACACCAATGAACACACCTAGAGGCTTGGTGAACTTCAGAAGAAGGACAACAAAGAGACTAAGAGAGTAATTGAACTCAAGAAAAGGGCTGACGGTGAAAAGAAGAAGAGAGAAAGCAATATAAGAAAGACTCAAAGGGACATGAAAAAGAAATTTCGAGAATTTACCAGGACCCTCATGACAAGGCTATCGGATGAAACCACCAACAAATCTATTAAGTCACTAGCAAGGTCTGTCCTTATCCGCCTTCATTACTGTATTGGTAATAAGGGAGAATATTATTGAGTCAGAGAGACTCTTATTCCGGACCCTGAGAAAGCCCCACCATCACCAGGAGATTCTAGTCAAGAATCTGGCTCCTCTGACTATGACAAATAAGAAGAAGGTGGTGCAGGAGGTGGTGAAGGAGGTGGTAGTGGTGGAGGTGATAGAGGTGAAGATGGTGGAGGAGGTGGAGGAGGTGAAAATGGAGGAACTGGTGGACAAAGTTTACATCTGAGTCAAGTTCCTTTACCGCCATCCAGATACATAGAGTATGGTTTGCCACCTTCCAATCCTCGATGACCAGCAAGACCCTCCAAGAAAGGCAAAACTACTATGCCTCTGCAGTTTACATGGGACAAGAATGACTCCAAGTAAAATATATTCAAGGTGGTATCGATCAGTGGAACGATATTTACAGCACCACCATGATAAATTCCATGATAACATCGACAAAATCCTTTGGGTAGGTGGGCACTTGTACGACAAGGCTCTAGGTTGGTATGATGACCATGAAGAAGAAATGAAGAAGTTCTTTCAGGTCGATAACTGGAAGTCTTTTACCAGTACTATGGAGGGAAGGTTTGTCGACAAGTAAGAGGAAGAGAAGTCCCTCCAAAAGATAAGCAATTTGAAGTACTCTGGGAATATTGAGAACTACCTGTCGAAGAGGAAAACCCTCAACTTCCAAATCTGTCTTAGCGGAACCTCCTATATCTATTCCCTTGAACAAGGAATACATGAAGATATCTTGGACCCAATGTCAACCGCTGAAGTTCTACCCAAAGACGATACAGCCTTCATTGAATTAATGAGATATCTGGGAGTATCTTATAAGGATCAGTTTGCGGAAAACAATAGGTCTTATCAGAACCGGGATAATTTCCAAGGTGAGAAGGGGAACAAGTGGAACAGGAATGAGTACTAGGGGAAGGACAAGAACCAAGAAAAGAATCCAGAAAAAGACAAAGATTCTGATCCCAAGAAACTCCAAAGTGAGAAGAATGGTCTGAAGTAGTGTTGGCAACGAACCACTCTGGTTCGAGGAAATTGACGAACCATTCTGATTCGTAAGAATCTGATCAGGGTTAGGGTTGGTCAATTCTAGTTCGAATCGAACCAAGGTTCAGTCGAATCAAGCTGCTTCGATGTTTGCCACAGACTTTCGTCAAATTATTCGGTTCGTACGAACCGGTTCACAAATCATATGTATTAAGTATCATTATCTCAGCTTTTACTTGCGTACATGAGTTTTAACTTGCTCATACAGGCAGAGGCCGCACAGCCTGAGTTCGATCATGTCAAGCCAGCCGAGAACCAGCCAAGATTGAGTCCAGCTCGATTGTGTTCAGCCAGCCAATTGCCAGCCCGGTACGATCGCGTCAAGCCAGTCTCCAGCCAGCCTGACCCAACCGTCTCCAGCAAGCACCGGCTCGATCTAGTCAAGCCTGTCTCAAGCCAGCCCAGCTCGACCATCTGCAGTCAGGCCCAACTTGATCGCGTCCAGCCAGTCGAGATTCAGTCCAGCGCTATTATCTCCAACCAGCTAAGAGCCACCTCAGCTCGATCGCGTTCAAGTGCTGTTCCAAGTGCATTCAAGATCTACCTTATTGTTTTGTATATAGTTATCAATAAATTTGTGAATCAAGTACATGACTGTAAATAATCAATTGACTACTGTGAGATGATGGCGATTATAAAAGTACACAGACCATTGTATGAGCCAGAGAAAGCTTGTGTGAACTTTTATGAAACCGGTCGTATTGTGGCTTTCGTAGAATCTGTGACTACAGAAGCACATATCAGCTCATATGAGCTTGAACGAGATCCATCATAGCCATTTGAACTTCGCCCCAGATCTCTCATGAATCTCGTATGAACTGCTAACGAGTATGGTTTGATTCATGCCCAAGGCAATCGAACAATTAGTGGCTAGAATTTGTTCGACTCAAACTCTCAACAAACCAAGCTCCTGTTTGATCCGACTTGGATTAATCCACTTCATTGTCAACACTAGTCTGAAGTCTATTCACAGTTATATGGCCAAAGCTCATAAGGGTATACTTGAAAGTCTGCTAGAAACAAGAGCCATATGCAATGAGTGCAAGAGTTGTGGATCCTCTGATCATGATCGATGGTTCTTCTGTTAGAATCCCATTAAGACGTCATCTAGCAAGAAGAACAAGAAACCGTACAATAAGGAGGAAGCTGCAAGGTAGGAGAGTACAGCCTCCAGTTCGAAAGTCAGACCAAGGAGTGTGGCTTGGAGCATCACAGGTCTGCAACTCATTTATCCTCGAGGAGATTGTATAAGTTAGACACTGATGGTATTGAAATTGATGATTAAGAGATGAAGGGTTTCTTATTGCTTTTCTTAGATTCAGGATTATGATATTTCATTTCAGATATAGATACTCATAATTGTTATATCTTGAATCTAGTTTTAATGAGAAATGATTTCTTTTTTATTGTTAAAGAAAGGGTACCTGAGGATGAGTTCAGTACTCGAAATATACTGGTCATATAGTACCCAAAAGTAAATAAATGACTATCACATCATCTTTGAAATATCTCGGACACCCTTACACTCCTATATACTAACTATAGCCGCAATCCATTGTGTTCGGAGCTGTATTGAAAGGCAGTTCATCATAGTTTCTATACAAAAAGAACGAAAACGCAAGGTGTTGGCAAAGCATATCAACCTGAATCAAAGAAAAGAAAATAACTACCACCTGAACCAAAGACTGGTTCAAGACCCACAGTACACATATTCATATCATTCAAAGACAAATAAAATGTCACTGTGAGGGTTCTTTTGGATAGAGAGTGTGATACACCTATGATGTTGAATTAGTAGGCCGAGTCTAGTGGTATTCTATTAGTAAATCGAACATAATCAAAGCCAGTGAAGAATTGTTATTGTGAGATTGTAGAAGGTACTGGTTGGCAGTATACCTTTCCAGTCACTCAGCAGTATGAAATCCATTATACTAAAGAAACCTTTGAAATTGACTTTTTGAAATCATTGACTGATATTATAATACTTTACAGGTGGATCATCAAACATGGAGCACTTAGAGGAGTTATAGAAGAAGGTGATAACTCTGAATTCACATCGAAATATTGTCACCAGTACTGCACCAAGGTGGCTGTTTGTACATTCTCAATTGAAAATGATGATGATATTGTTACGTTTGGTGAAGTTCTGAGGTTTGACTCGAACCTTGAACTGAATCCCACAACAGCGAATGAAAATCGGTAAGCGAGTTCTTGGCATCAAGTTAGCTACAAGATGAATCACTTATCGAGCTGATTGGAGAAGAACTCACTTACATATTTTCGTTCGCACTTGTGGGCGGAAATGGTGGAGTTTGAGCTGAATGGCTTGGCAAGGATCAGCTTCACTTGAACCAAATTGATTCGTCAATAGTACGAACTTCTGACGGTTCATTGCCAACACTTGTTTACCATGTGGAAACCATCAATACTCTACCACCACATCATTCTTTTGCTTATGCCATTGATGGAAAAATGGAGAGCAACCACTGTGGAGTGCCATATATCCTCCCTTTGAGAAGGAGCTTTTGGTCCTTAAAGATTATCTGAAGAAAATGCTTGACTTCAGAACCATTTGTCCAAGTAAATAACCTGCTGGAGTACCTATGCTCTTCATTCCAAAACCTCATTAAAGGGGTTTAAGGTTATGTGTGGATCACAGAGTGCTTAGCCGCATCATAATTATAAACTGGTATCCTTTGCCACTAATGAATTAACTTAGAGATAGAATCATTGGCTCCAAGATCTTTTCGAAGATTGACCTGAACGCTGATTATAATCTTATTCAGATCAAGTTAGGTGATGAATGGAAATCAGTATTTCGTACGAGATATAGATACTGTAAGTAGTATTTAGTTATATCCTTTGAATTTGCAAACGCATTAGCTTTATTCCAAGATATGATGAATGACATCCTGAGAGATCCTATCGATCATAGAGTGGTAGTTTATTTACATGATAAACTCATTTATACAAAGAATGAAGAGGAGCATGTATAATTGACAAGGGAAGTACTTTGCATATTGCAAAAAAACTACCTGATCATAGCTCCTAATAAGTATGAGTGGCATCATAAGCAAGTTTAGTTTCTTGCACATATCATATCAGGTAAAGGTATCAGTATGGCTGCAGACAAGGTTGATATTATTCTGAAGTGGGAAATACCAGGATAAATAAATGATATTCAGTTGTTCCTAGGATTTGCCAATATTTATCGATGCTTCATCAAAGATAGTTGGAGAATGTTCAAGTCCTGAATGGATCTAACCAAATAAACGGATGGGAAATTAGATTTGGAAGCCAATATACATTGTCAACAAGCCTTCAATCTGCCAAAGAAGTATTTTACTGAGTCACCTATTCATCATCACTTTGAGCCTGTACAGTGTGTTTTGATTGAGACTGATACCAGTGATTTCAATATTGGTGCAGTTCTTACCCAAGTTATTGATATACGATTGTACCCTGTGGCTTACTATTTTCAAACGATAGATAAAGCGGAGATCTGCTATGTGATTCACGATAAGGATATGTTACCAATAGTATCATACTTTGAGAAATGGAAACGTTATCTTGAAGATGCAGCTGATCCAATTGGTATGTTTACCGATCACAAGAATCCAGAATGTTTCACCACTAAGATTCGGAATTAGAGGCAAGCCCATTGGGTACAGGAACCTGCAGGTTATAACTTTAGGATATTGTACACACCAGGTAGTGCAAATAAGAAACCTGATATATTATCTAGATGTTCATAGTACTATCCTAAAAAAGAGGCAGGTAGTACTGAAGAAAACAAAAACCAACCAATTCATCTCGTTCTCAGACCCGATCAGTTTTTAATTTCTAAAGGTGAAACAGTTCAGGTAACAGCAGTGAAGTTACAAGGTGAACAGATAATTATTGTTTCTGCAAAGCTGAGTTCAATCCCAATAGTAAAGTTCAATTCACAGTTGTTGGAGATAGTGGTAGGCACTGCAAACAATGATGCTGCATGGTAGGAAGAGTATGTCAGAGCAATGGAAGGCAGTTTAAGGCCTGACATCCTATTTGAAAAAGAAGCTCTTTATTGTCAAGAAAGGCTGTAGATTTCAGACGATTTGCAGTAACGAAAACAGATACTTGAAGTGGAACATGATTCAAAGATAGCCGTACATATGGAACCGGACAAGACAATTGAGCTGGTTTGAAGCAACTTCTTTTGACCAGAGATGGAGAAATTCATCTAGGACTATTTGCGCTCATGTCCTAAAAGTCAGTAGAACAAGGCAGCTCGCCATGCTCGCTACAGACCTCTGCAACCCCTCAAATTAGCACACTGTCCATGGGATTCAATCTCTAATGATGTTATCATCGATTTACCTTTATCAGATGGCTGCTCGTCTGTATAGATTATCATTTATAGGTTTACAAAGATGGTACACTTCATAGTACTGAAAGATGGTAAGAAGAGGGCTACAGACCAGGTCAAGATCTTCCTGAAAGAACCATAGAGATTCCATGGTGTACCCTCAAACATGGTATCATACCGCGATTCTAGGTTCACATCATGGTTTGAGTCTGCCATAGTTGAAGCTCTTGATATTCAGTTAAAAATGTTATTACTATTTCATCTACAAACTGATAGACAAACAGAAAGAGTAAACCAAATATTAGAATGCTACCTGTGGAAATACTGCAAATACGAGCAGGATAACCGATCAGAAATATTGCCAATGGCAGATGATACATATAACAACTCTCTTACTAGCGTACCTGGTGTGTTACATTTCTTTGAAAACTATAGGTTCAATCCTGGAATAAATTGGCCCATTGAAGCAGATGCAAAGAATCTGACATTAAGAAACTATGTCTATTGGATGTCAAGCATACATGACCTATTTACAATGGGCTTGGAGAAGGTACAAGAATCAATTGAAAAGTACCATGATAAAGGTACTAAGGAACCACCAAAGCATTCAGTGGGTGACCTAGTTATGTTGAATGGTAAAAACCTCAACTCCAGAAGTCCATCTAGGCAGCTGGATGCGAAGCTACATAGTCCGTTTGAGGTTCTAAAGGTATTCTTACCCACAGCGATAAAGTTGGAGCTGCCGAAGTGGTGACATTTCTACAATGGTTTTTATGTCTCTCTTATTGAATCTTATCGAACAGCCACATTCTAATCAGATCTTCACCAGAACAAACCACAAATAGTGAAGGAAACGAATTATATTATGATGTTGATGGCTATGAGTACGAAACAGGTTATGAGGTAGAAGAAGTCATAGGTAGCCAGTATAGCAAGGAACGAAAGAAGGTGCTATACTTGATTAAATGGAAAGGGTATCCGGACAAAGAAGATTGAACAGAGGAATCTTATAAGAATTTCAATAACAAGAAGTTATTGAAGGAGTACCACAAGCAAAACCCTCAGATGGCTAAGGATAAGACATTCAGCTTGTATCTTTTCCCCACGAAGGGTTTGTAATGGCTAGCAAAACTCTTAGGTTATGGATTTTGTTTGGGGCAAAATGGGTCATATTTTATCAGATCAAAGAACAAAGGATGGACTTTAATTTTGGACACAAGAGGTCATTTTCACCAAAGCAATGACGATCAGATCAGTGTAATCAGCTGGAGACGAACTCTGTTAGGAGGAAGATAGTATTATACCATACAGGATTATATATTATCGATTACTATTCACATGAGGTCACCTATGATTACTTGATGATTGATCGATCAGGATGGTACAAGTGCTTCCCCTGTACATGATAGAATATTCACAGGATATCACTCGATTCGGTTATCACAACCAACTCAATCAGATGTGGTATTATGGAGTCCACCATACCACTGATAAGATGTAAGTAATGGCTACTAGATCGACATGCTGCCAGCTCATGCTACTGATAATAACAAGACAGCTGAAAGGTGGTAGATATGAAAGCACATGAGTTTGTATGATAGCTGACAAAGCTTTTGATTTTCCTCACAATCGAAAGGATACCATTCATCTGTAAGCTAAGATCTCGAAAGAATACGATAGGTCCGGAATATTGAGGGCTGATGGACTGATGTCAGTAAGAACTCTATTCGTCTGAGGAGGAGATCTGAGCGAAATGATACAGCATGTATAGCAGAGAGATCAAGAATAGGAAAGGGCATTGGGGCAAAGGGTGTTTAGGTAGAGAAGCTCATGGAAAAAGAATAGATAGAAGTAATTATTGGAGTGAGAGGAAAGAGGTATAGAGACCTCTGGAATCTTCAAGGGTAGAAGAGCAAGCTTCTTGTCAAGCAGAATAAGCCTTAATAATATACGCATTGGAAAGCCAAACATCTTTGTCTTCAATCTTCATCTTTGGTGACTTTCACATCCTCAACAAAACTTCATAAAGTTCATTACAATCAAGTCTATAAATCAGTAAGGATACTACTTGTATTGATAAATATGGGGTGACACTCCTGGTATTATATCCAACTTAGATTGCACTATCAAATATTGTAGTTATATTTTCAGATTGATTTTGTTCATGTAGATTAGTGAGTAGGCTGTGAAAATTCTACTGCTGTAGTATTTGAATTATATCATCTTTATAATTGCAATAATAGGAATTATACAGAAACTTAGTATCTACTTATATCTATCTTTTGATAGAGTTGATATTCTTGAATCTATACCAAATGGTATTGGTAAGAGTAGTATTACTTTGTACATACTTAAATATAGACATTTATATAAGTATAGAGATAGAATATTTGATTGATATTTCCACATCGGGAAACAATCCCTGCGCCCAGGTATATTAGTCATACACAGATATCGGTGATATGTCAGGAGTGCTTGCAACATCAGTGGGTAGGGTAATATGTAAGTCTGCGATGACACGACGTGAGGCACTGCAAAAACAACTCCTGGCGCTAGGTATTCACACGGTCGCATGTCACTCTACACAGCATCTTGGGACGCATAATATACTGTGTTCTTCATCGGGCCGGTGAATTGCAGGGTGTTTGGTGTTCGGTAGCAACACTGCTCTGGGCTTTGCAATGACGATGCTATGCACGGCATATTACACATTAACTTTGCTTGTGTCCATGTCTTGGCTAGACGCAAGCAACTTGAAGGTCTACCTATCAGTGCTTGGTGCTCGGTGGCAATACTGCTCTGGGTATTGTAATGACGATGCTATGTACGGCATATTGTCAATTAACAGTTCTAACACCATACAGTTCTAAACACCTTACAGTTCTAAACACCGTTTATACCCATTTCACCAATGTATTCAACTTGTACTTCAGTATATAATAAATATCGTTCCAGGTCGCTAGGTCTATATGACTATTGACTATTCATCCTTTATTTTCCGACTTCGATGAAATGGACTCCTGTGGAATTAAGTGACCCGTACCCACAATATTTCCTGTACTAATCACTGCATATACACCTCCAGAAGATGGTTTCACTATCCTGACCAGCTGCGATGCACTGTCCAGTATTGTACCAATGGCAGGCTTTATCACTTCAACGTATGCTAGCCAAAAGGTATTCGTGCCGCGCAAATGGATGACTAGCAGCTTGAATAGATGAATGATACGGTGTGGTACGTATCCCTGCAGTACCTTGAGAGACTCCTTATGTTACGAAGTTTGAACTCATACCCAGTCATGGCAGGAAGCCCCAGAATACCATAGTTTGTCTCCAGTACATTTGAGCTTCTGAATGATGCGCTTGTCATGCATGTTATGTGATTCTACATCCAATCCATGGTAAATTGCGGCAGCGCTGCTTAAGAGATCATCAGAATCTATATTAACCTGCTTGGAGTATAAGAAACAAGGAGTGGCATCATACAGACCATTTCGGAGGACATCGTCACTGATTGTTTTCAAGAGGCCTTGAAAGTACTTGACTCCCTCTATTCCTTTGTGCTGCTATGGAGATATGAACCTCGATAAATGATGTCTACTGGTAGTAGTTGCTTCCGCCGTTGCTTCCGCCGTCACTTCCGCTGTCACTTCCGCTGTCACTTCCGCTGTCACTTCCGCCATCACTTCTGTCGTCTGTGGAGCAGCTTGTTTATGGTACCATGCCTCATGATTGGCCTTTCTGACAGTGAATGCATCACTCCGAAGGTAGTTGTTGATTATCTGAGTATAGTAATCACCCGTCTTGTTGGAGGCATTAAACCTATCCTTAATCTGCTTCTGGTGAGAACTTTCTCCGATCTCCTTTGACCACTGTTTGAATGAACTGTACAGTTGTATCTGCTCTTGGAAGTGATGCATGAGATCTATTTTGGGAAAGTTGAAATCGCTATCCTCTTCAATGTATTCAACCATTTCTGCATCGATAATACCTTTTCAGGCGTCGCGAATGCACTGTTAAAAGACAGAGATTGTTTTCTTGTTTTCCTCGGAATTCAACTCGGCATTCCACTCGGCACACAATTCTGTACGTCTCTCGTTGGCCACTGCTGGCAGTGATTTGCCAGCTCTGAATTGTTGAAACACATCCTTCGAATTGTGAAAGTGACGTAGAGTATTGTCTATAAGGTCTAGCGTTTCGTCATCATGAGAGTCATACTGGCAATAGAAATAGAACTCAATAATAGAGCGAGAGCACTCAACTGCACAGGCAAAAACACTGCGCTGAGAGGGGCTTGGGTCCCGCAGAGCATTGCGTATGAAACACAAAAGGAATCGTGTCATCGTCTTGATTCCTCCTCCATTCCAATACGAAACCTCCTCATATACCCATCTGGGCTTCGTCATATCAAGGTATGTAGGCACTGAAAGCCAAATATCATTAAACATGTCAAGCCACTTATACTGCTTGACAAATTCGTGAAGCCATATCAGGAGGTACTTCAACATCCCAATTTGCATCGTGTGGAGGAGATCAGGCTTGGGAAGATCGCTTGAGATGCAATCGAGATACCCTAAGATGTTGAAGCCTGGATTGACATCGTGGCGTTTGAGATTGGCGATGCTCAGGGGTGTATTTGAATCTGGGAGCATACGATAGATATTATGATCCCGGAGATTGTGTCGCTCATGTTGGCTGGGTAGATTACCCATTTCCTGCATGGGGTATTTGTACCAGTAGTATACATCATTCCTGATATTGTGATGGTCATAGTACTCGGGGTAATCAGCCATCCATGCAGCCAGTGTCGAATAACAATGCCTGAAGTTGCCATCGGCACAGCGGACATAGAAGGTGTGGATCTCCGAGTCAGAATTGAGTAGGGATTGCAATACATGCTGCAGTACATTCTGAGTGACCATTCTGTTATGCTCCCTCTGAGCGTTTTTTCTTTTAAGGTGGACATCGTGCATCTTGACTGGAATGGGCAAAAGGGCGACCAACAACACGCTGTGCATTGTGTATTTCATTCGTGCGGCTGCAGATAGGTTGCCGATCATCATATATATCGGCTATACCTTCTTGTCACCAGAGAAGTTCGTGAGTTGGGTGCCATCAGAGATAAATATCATTGGCACCAACGTGTCACCAACTGGTAGTGTTGTCTATACAATTGTGAGCACTGGCATTTCAAAGAGTATACTAAGAAGGAAGCTTACCTGCTTATCCCACCACCAGTCTCCAGTATGCATCTCATTGTAAACATGTTGCCTAGCATTATTGAAGCATCGTGTCGGAGTATATATATAATATTCCTTCTATGCTGGCTGCCGGAGTAGCTATTTTGCACACTCTATAAGGTCATGGTGCCAAAACTCAATTGCATCTGGATGCTGCTCATTCCATGCCATCTGCAATGTAGCTTCCTTCCAGGAGTCATGGCCTAGTCCATCCTCCATCGTGTCGATTTTCTGTCAAAGGTTGTAATTCGATTTCAGAGAATCATGCACACATTCTTTAAGGCCGCAGTTGCCCTTCAGGAATTTGTCGATGACGTTGGCAGGAAGATCTTTCGATGTGATCAGCTCTGCAAAATTGTACTCCTCCTCACTGTAGAACGGATGGAAGAAGTTGCCCAAGAATTGCTCAGCATTGTGCTTGTCATCGGTCAGAACGTATGCAACAGGAACTCCAACATCGGAATATGAGAAGCTATTTGTATTTGAGTCAAATTCGGACTCTGATAGTTCTGAAGAAGGTGACATGTGCAACGGAGAAAATGCATCAGGATCGTCAATGTGGTTATTGTTTGCATGAAAACTGGGGTTGAAAGGAAAACCACTGTGAGAATCGTCGACGCATCGCTGAGAGTTTGTTCAAATGCGTTCCGAGGGCTCAGTGATGTCTGTCTTCGCCTCAAGAAGTTGGGCATGATATTGAGGATGGTCGCTATCGATTTGTTTGTAGAGCCACAGATCAAACTTGTAAGGTTTCAAGCAAACAGGGCCGAAACGATTCGGAGTTTGTATGGGAGGCATATTGCGCATCGTGTAGACAATGCTGAGGGCTGTATATGCAGTTGGCAGAATGTTATGAGTGTTGCTAAGCAGGTAATAGAGCCGCATAGCATACAAAACTCACAGAGCCGTATATAAAATGCCAAGAACCTGGAATGTCCTGCAGACAGAGTTTGTCATGATGTAGCCATGCCCAGAGTCTAATTTGACCCTAATTGCTAGGCAAATATAAGAAAGAATCCATGGACTTGCTTGTTTACTTGCTTTTTTGATGTTTGACCAGACTGATGATACGAAATACGGACCAAAATATGTGATATCACTCGTTTCATGTGCCAAGACATGAGTTCAGAGTTCATGACACCACCGCACAGTATCAATTGGTGGTGCTGAGAGAGGCCTATATACTGTCAGAGATGCTGGTGATACTTCTCTCACTTCATATGGCAGGTTCCGACTGTTTGTGACACCACACTGCATCATTATGTTGGAACATCATGTCACTGCCGTATTATAGGAACCCAAACTGACAGACTGCGATGCTTTGACCTAAGATTCGCATGATGAGTGTGTCTCACGCTTGAGAAGTGGTTCAAACAACTCTCAGAGTCGTATAAAACATGCAGTGTATCTTTCAGGCCGAAAGAGAAGTGCCAATAACAGCTCACAACCAGGAAAGCTCCTTTTCAAGTATGATGTTTGATATCACCAACGGTTTCAACTCTTCTGCGAGCCGCTCCACACGATTCCAAGCACCTTGATGGCCCATTCTCTACTGTATATATACTGCCGTACACTTCCTCCATTTCAATTCTTCTCCATCATCTCTATCTACTCTATCTTTATCTATTTACCACTCTCATCGTCGTTTTCAGACACATTAACCCTAACCCTGACCGACCCCTCATACAGCTCAGAACGTTGCAATGCCACCCAAAACGATCCCATTCTCCCCCTCCAAAACTGATGCAATTGAGGTCACTCTCCACCTCGATGCTTTTACGAAGCAGTTCATGGCCGAACGCATTCAGGGCCTTATTCGAATGTATGCCATTCACAGTGTCAAGGATGATGGCACAATTGACTTGATGTATGATATCCATTTTGGGAACAACTCACTACAAGGTACTTTGCACAGTTTGAGGGGATGTGGAAGCATCGGGTATCGACTCAAACATGATACATGGAATGGTGGAGTGGGTTCCAAGCATTTCTCCAAGGCTGTTTCGATAAAACTCGGGTGCAGATGAAACTATATCTCAAAGGAAACCTATCCTTACCTTCTTACTCCGACTCCGACAACTCTGACAACTGTGACAACTGCGACAACTCCAAAAGTCGCAAATGTGATATCAAGAAGGATACCAGGTATCCCGGAATACTGAAGCTGCAGCCACCATCCCACAAACCTGTAATGCCACCAACCATCATTGCCTCGGCCCTGCAGAAGAAGAGGAAACTCGATGACATCTCCACCAATACCATCCCTATTGGCCCAACACATATATAGGCCTTCAGGGTTCGCATTGTCGACCCTGAGAGCTATGGCCCAGAAAGCTATGACCGTTGGGATGACATCTTCGTTCACCACAGCTCGAATAGATAGCATCTTTTTCGAGTCGAGAAGCTGACCACAAAGGCCGTACACCGTGCTGTGATTCGACTATGCCCTGCCCGAGATGTCAGTTGTATTCTTGGATATCTAGCCATACCCAGCAAAACCTCTCTTCAGCCATAGAATGCGACTCAACTCAATGGCAACGACTCTGTGGCCACCTTCTTTTCCATTTCAACTTACAACCCTCTCATCGTTGTGGCTGTTCTGAAGGCAATTGCAGTTGCACCTCCAAGGATTGCAAGAGCTACTCCACCACCACCACCACCACCACCACCACCACCATCACCACCACTACCATCACCACCACCACAATCACAATCCTCTCCCCCGGGAACACCTGGTACCTGTGAACAGGCCGAGAGCCTAACACCTGCTCCCAGATTTGTTGCAATAAATCACTTGGCAATAAACCACTTGGCAATGACACAACTAGAAGTGACTGCGACTCACCACGTTGAGTGTGCCTCTCTTCAAGATGCTAGGGTTGTACGAATGGTGGAGACAGCACAAATTGTGGAGGCAACGTCGCGAGCGGTGGTAGAGTTACAGCAATAGTCGAAGGCGAGGTCGCAAATGACACAGGTTTTGGTGGAGCAGGAGACAATATGTGATATTTCTTCAGTGTCGGTGGGTGTTGATGAGTTGTTAGAGTGGGTGGCAATTGGCACACACCAAGATGTCAATGCCGGTATGAGCTTCGCACAGCTCGAGACGTCGCGTTTGACTCCATCATGGGGTCAGCAATTTGAGTGATGGTTTTTGGTACGTCCAACAGTGCTGCAAATGACTAGCATACCTACACACATAGGTTCGCATTTGGTGGTTGGGTTAGAATTTGGTGATTGGGTTAGCGTTTGGTGGTTGGATTAGATTGGGTCTTTGCATTTCCTCTTTGGATCGGGTGGAATCGTTGTTGCATTGTACAGAGTTGTTTTTCGTCTCGTTTGGGTTTTCTTGGCATTATTTGTATTTGATTGACTAACCGTACGCAACACTTTCGTTACAAGCTAATACTAAATCGTATGAATCTGCTTCTTTATGATAAAACTTTTCAGGTGCAATGCTCAGTAATGTGTCAGTCCTTTTCCACACTGCATTACCCTTCGTCTACATCGCAACTGCACTCTTTTTTTGCCTTTCTGACATCCCTGCCTTTCTGACATTCCTGCCTTGCTGACCTTCCTGCCTTCTGAGAATGACCTGAATAACAAAGCCACAGGACAAGACCGCATCCTGAATTACAAAAGCAGCACCGGCCACTCTTGTAGTATTCTCCCCAATACCACGTACAGCAAACGGTCATAAGAGGAAACTCACTTTGCAGGGTGACAAGCAGAAGTGAAAGTGGATAAAGGCTACAGCCTCACGAATCGAAGGTTCGATTTCGACTACCTAGGGCTCCTCAGCATCGACACCCATTGTATTTGCACCAAATCCAGTCCTGAAACTGTTTCTGCCCCCGCAAAATCAAGCCTCTATTTTGATGTCGCCAGTATCCAGTGTCATTTCCAATGTCGCTATTTGTTCAGCGATGAATCTTAGTCACCTCCGAAGTCCACACCCAGCATCATCGGCTTCACAAATCATTCTATCATCTCCACCGAGGATACTGTCAAGTCTGTCGGTCAGCAGTAAACAACGATATGCCAGTCAATCTATCCTTGCACCAGGTGACCTTCGAGTTACTGCTGTACTGGAAACAATGCATCGCTTGATGGAGAAGCAACTGCTGAGCGAGATATCATTTCCAACTGAAGCTGAGTTTGTACTGATAGCTTATACGATTCCAAGAGTGGTAGATACCGACTAACATTGTATCCTACCCACACTCAGTAGAGTATTCCTGGCCGAAGGCCTGCAGGCAGGAAGAAGTCAATATTAGCTTCCAGGAACGTCAGAAGGAGTATCTCAAGATAGTTAGGTATCTCCCAGAATTGCATTCGTACTGACTAACCGGCCGTATATCAGATCAAAAACAGTTACAATGCAGTCAGATAGCACATGATCAAGAAGGCCCATGAGTGTATAGGGAGACTATACAACTTGCACCGTTTCGATGATAATGAGCGCCACATACACATTGATCTACTTGTTTCAGATTTTACATTCGTTGTGTGCCAATACGATCGTAAGAACAAATCCGATGTGAGTTCAACCTGATGTGAGTTTTGTCCGCAACTTGTTGCGTCGCTAACACCACCAGGAACGGGCTAGCTACTTTCTTGCCGAGGAGATTCCATGATTTCTATATATACATTTCTTCCAACGAATTCGCAAATGTGGCAGGCTTTCGGAAGGCTGCCATGACTGGATTCGGCAACAGACACCCCCAGCACTGATTGTGTTAACATGTATGGCATTACATCATGCACTGACAGAGTGGCAAAGAAATTGAGGTTTAGCTGCAACAAAGGTTCAAAGCGATAACTTCGTACTTGAAATCCGACGCAACAGGCCAGAGTGGGAGTACCACTTCAATCGAGTTAATGACGGTGGTAAGTTTGCCCTTCACAATGCATGCAATCGCTCTAACATTTGGCAGAGACTTACACCGATCTCATGAATATTTGGAATGATCTCCCATCTCCATTGAGACAGAACATAATGAAGTCCATAAGGGCAGCTCTCAACAACCTCATTCTACATTATATAGGAGCCAATAATATGCCACCCATCGCCAAGTCTTGTTAAGTGGTATTAAACAAGACTGCGAAGGATGTCCTGATGATGGAGCTGGATATTGAGACTCCGATCATTGCTACCATCCGCATCCCCATTGCCAAAGATTTGTAATTCGATACTCAGGATGGGATTGATGATGGCGACAATAATAGCGATAATGATGGCAACAATGATGGCAACAATGATAGCGACAATGAGTATAATGACATTAACAGCACCAGGAGTTGTACTCAGCAACCTCGCAGTCTCCAGCTGGATGATGATAAGGTCGAGAATGAGGAGGATGAGAACGAGGATGAGGATAAGGATTAGGATGAGGATGAGGATGAGGACATAGAGTCGGAGTCGGTAGATGACTGTGAAGGAGAGAGAAGTTTAGAGGATATGCTTCAAGCTGGCTGTGATGTGTAGCATGGCATTTAGAATGAGGAGAGAGTGGTTAGAGGATGTGCTTCAAGCTGCCTGCGATGTGTAACATGGCATTTGGAATGAGGAAAGAGTAGTTTAGAGGATGTGCTTCATGCTGGCCACAACGTGGAGTATGGTATTTGGAACGCGCAGAGAAAACGTTCTTCAGACTGGCTGCGATATGTCAGGAAACTTTATATATTAGAGCTTAATATCAAACATCGTCAACAGTAACGTGACTGCACTGCATCTATCATCTGTGATGTGAATGCAGTTTAGGGTATAGTATAAATGTCACATGCTGTGAACATTGCATTATGTTATGGTATACATTGTACTCATACATTACATGAGTAGTGTTGTGGATCAAAAGACGAGCACACTGCATGGCTGCGACAGTAAGAATTATGTACACTTTATAGCTGCAACAGTAAGGAATGCTGCGTCAGGAGGTGCAAGCGCAATGCCAAAGGTTGTGTATACCCACATGCAGTGTCACTCTACAATGAGGCTCAAAAGGTTTCGATTGAAGCGCCCGATGTACCCTAGACCCTTGTAGGGCCTGGACCCTACATGGTTCTTTTCCCGATGCATAACAGCTGATCAATCTAACAATATTAAATAAAATACTATCTTCTGTATCAAATATCATAAAGCTGTGAAGTATTTATACGAAACATATGATTATTTACTTTTGATATATTTTGTTATATAGAACAATACTATATCTATCTTCACAGGTTGTATTTTGTTTCAATCTTGTATTGAAAAATTTATTTCGACTCAGGCAGTTATTTTCTGCTCTGCCTTTATTCACCTTGATATTTATATATAATGTTTAAATATACATGAAACTTATTCTTGAACTATAGTTGAATTCAACAGATATCACACCTCTTTTACATATATGATAATTGTAAAGGTATACGTCATCATACGTATAGATATGAGTGTAGATATGGTTGCACACGTGGATTCGAGAATAATATAGATGGGTTCAATATGTAAGGTTATCAATGGCATGCAAGAGTACTCGCATGAGATGACTATATACTGGACGGATGGATGGTTATCCTGCTATAGGCCGGCAGCCATTACATTATCCCCCTCTTTATCTGCAGACCTTCTGGACTGCATACCCATAGATGAAGAGAAGAAGAAACAAATTCAAACTTGTACGTCCTCGTACACCCTTGTAAATCCCACTGCCAATCGGTACTACTCGAGGGTGACCTTTTGGTGGATTCGGCGCATGGGGAAAGTCCACCTTCTGTGGTAGGTGGTAAAATTAGTGCCGACGCTATTTGTACTGGGCCGAGATCAAATAAGAGAAGAGAAGGAGAAAACATAAAGGAAACCTCGAATTGACCCCTGTAACCTCCATATCTCCATATCTCCATATCCAAGCCTTCGACATACTATAGCTTTCATCGTACAGGATTGGAGGTGTGAATAGACATCGCATCAGAACTTATTGACCAATTGGAAGGTCTCATCATGTATCAATCATATGTGATTCACTGATTATCTAACTCCTGAGCATCCAAGAGAAGATCAAACTTACAATGTAAGCAATCAAGTACGCTTAGCTCTCGCAAGGCTTGTACCCTCAGTAGTCTTTCTCCGTAAGTGTACTTCTGTGCAAACGATGATTGTGATCGCGTCCGCTTGAAACCTGAATCGTTAGAGTCATCACACCAACCGTCATTGACTACTCTTCACTTTATCCTTTGAACCGAGAGAGTAGCTTATCTACTTTCTCTTGCAGACATCATCTCGCTGCCGTCGAGGTTCGAGGTTGCGATGAATGCTGGTTTGTTATTGCTGCTGAGCTGTCTTCGCGCTTTGAACGTCATGAGATACTGCCACCGGTGGTCTTTCCACCGCAGGTTGTCTCGGCGGCCAAGTAGATATCTGTCCTGCCTAGGGAAAAGGTAAAGGAGAGGTCCATCCTGCCTATGGATACGATGACTCCATCGATTTGTTGAATTTCTCGATGGTATATCGCGAGTAGTAACGTGTTGAAAAGGGTTAATTCACGAAATCCTGTGAGCGAAATATATCCAATTAGTAAAGATCGATAACAGTGTAAAGGCATACGTCCTCGTATGTATAGATATGAGTGTAGATACGGTTGCACATGTGGACTCGAGAATAGGATAGGTGGATTCTATAGGTCAGGTTATCGATGGCGTGTAAGAGTACTCGTATGAGCTGACTATATACTGTGCTGATGGACAGTTACCCTGCTATAGGGCGGCTGCCATTACAATTATACTGAAGACTTCTTGTTTTCTCTATATATACCAATTTCAATATAAAAATACCTTTATATAGGATCAAGAGTAACTAAGAATATTCCTTTTCTGGTATACAGTATAGAAATTTAAACAACTCTCATGTATAGACTAGTATTATAGAGCAGCAGTCAGACATGGCCAAGTAACCATCCAGTATTGGAAAATCTATATTGAATCTATCATCTCTATAGAACCTGCCATAATGTCTAGAACTCTCATGATTATGCAATAACAAATCCTTGAATCTTCATATCTATCATAGGTTCCCATAAAATACATGATCTCATATACGATCTCATAAACAATCTCGATGCATATTTGTAAAATAGTTTCTTCCCATTACATCCCACCATCAAGACTCTCAGGTATCATTTATGATCAATTTTATCTTCAATACCCTCTATCGACCTTCACATATGTACTAGGTAGAACAGGTATAATTGTTATCTATTTTGTTCTACTCATTGAGATATTGTAATCCCGGGATTGTTATTCCAGGTTTGCCAGTATAAATAGTATCCTTACTGCTTTTAGGACTTGCTTGCGATGGAAGTTATGAAAATTCACCCAGTATATGAAAGTCACTAAGAAGATTTAATACACAAATATTTGGCTTTCCAATGAGTATGTTGTTAAGACTGATTCTCATCGTCAAGAAGCTTTACCTTCTACCCTTGGAGATTTCAGAGCTCTTTATACCTCATTCCTCACATACTAGCAATTACATCTATCTACACTTTTCTCATAAGCTACTCTACCTAACCATCCTTCGAACCATTTCCCTTTCGTTATATGGCCTACCATTCTCTCTTCTACAGGTCCTTCCATATCTTTCCACTAAGATCTCCTGCTCAGAAGAATAGAATCCCTACTGACATGAGTTCTTAGGACCCCTGTAGTCCGAACCTATTGTATCCTTTAATTTCCTTAATCTCCAGGTGAAATGTATCCTTTCAATCGTAAGGGATATCAAAGTTCTCGTAAACTATGATGCAAACTCAGGTGCTTTCGTATCTTCAGCCTTTCAGATGTCTTCATATTTTCCATGGCATGAGCTGGCAGAGTATCGATCCAGTAACCATCATTCATTTCTTATTAGTGGTATGGTTAACTGAATAATAGCTGATTTAATTGTGTTGGTTGTGATAACCAAATGGAGTAATATCTTGTGGATATTTGATGACGTGCAGGGATAGTACTTGTAGGATCCAGATTTAGCTATCATCGAGTGATCATGGGTGATTCCACTTTGAGAGTACCTGAGAATATATTATCTCAAGAGGTGTAATAGATGTTCATAGGGAATATATAGTCTCCAACGGAAATGTATCTGACAGCTTTTGCGAACTATTAACGATTAACTACCAATATGTATACTTAATATACTATCCTATAACAACTATGTTACTGATGCATCTGTTTATACAATATATGAAAACTTCTGCCTCAATATTGTACAAATCATGGTAAGTTTAACAAGTTGTCAATCTGTAATATGTAAATTGATTTGTTCCTAGAATTTGACTAACCAATAATAAACTCTGTGATATTCTCTCTCAGAATATAATATGAATGTATACATACCAAAGTTTGAAAAAGTATCTTCATAGTCTAAGTCCTGTTGTACCTGTATACCTGGAAATCAAACAGAAGGCAGTCAGAATATTATCCTCATATATTCTGAGTATAATATTCCTATCATACAAGTTACCTGATAATTATTATATATTTGTATACTTCTTGTACCTACTGCTTCTTCCCTTCATAAATATAGGAATTCAGATACACACTGTTTGCTACCAAGATCAGATTTATCCCAACTCTTATCAGTTTGATATTGAATCCAAAAAAAATATATACAAAGTGATTTATATAATTGATCTCACTGTAAAGAAACAGGTGGACTATTTGCTCAGTATCTGATGAATGAAACAAAACAATATATAATCAAACAAAAACATTTAAATTCTTCAAGATATGTTCTATGGATAAGACATGAATTGAAACTGGACTGTTTCCTGCCTGCTTACCTCATATTATTACTACTTAGTATATATCTGATTCATATTTATAAGTCTTGCAATATCTAACTTAATATTGTATCCAATCTATTCATTTCATATCTGCATCTATTATATTTTTTCACATCATGTTCTCAAGAACAGAACCATCCTGAATATATGTCTGTACCATTCCAAGAACTGCAATATGAATACTAGTAATATGTTCAAATCTCTCTGATAGATGTACAAGCTTAAGGCTATACCATACTGGAATTGTACAACCGCAACTAGCTCAATAGTTGTGGTTATACTCTCAACCGAGTGGGCCACTATTAGTAATAGTGTTGGCAAGAACCGTCCGAGATTCGTACCATTGACAAACAGGTTTGGTTCGAGTGAAGTAGATCCTTACCAAGCCATATCCCTCAAACTGTACCATTTCGGCCTACAAGTGCGCACATAAATATGTAAGCGAGTTCTTGTCCGATCGGCTCGAATTGTAGTGCATCTTGTAGCTAACGTCTCCCGCTACAGGTTGCGCTAGAATTCGAGCCGATCGATCAAGAACTCGCTTACCTATTGTCGTTCGAAGATAAATGATTCGCGAACTGGTTTGTGACAAACCTCAGAACTTCGTCCAAACCTCAGATCGAATTCCTGTCGAACCCCATCTTGGTTCGATCTGTGACAAACCGATCTGCTTTGTTACCAATACTAATCAGTAATTCCTACTTCAGTAAACCCAGTTGGATTATTATACTGGTCAGCAGCAGCTTTCAAATATCCAGCAGATAGTATATAACATCCAATTAGTAAATTCGTTGTGTGTCAATTATGCTCAGCCTCAAGGTAACCTCCAAAACTAAGTCATACTATTTCATGCCATCCAACCACTTCCACCAGCTGTCCTCTTCATTTTCCAGCTTCTCAGGATACAACAAAGTTGCCATGTCAATTTCAATTTCAATTATCACAATCTCCTTGATATAGACTTTTACCTTCTCTATCCCCTAAACCAACTTGAAATCAATCTGAAACTTCTCATACTTGTTGAGAGTCACCTCAAATATATTGATATATGTCCACTCTGCATTCATCACCTATACATTTCACTTTAAGTTATATTATACCTACGAAGAGATACTGCACAACTACCTCCTAAATATTAATAAATACCTATCGTACTGTTTATTCTTTAGCAAAGAAACAATATGAACTTCCAAGAATCATTATTGGAACAGATATTTGTAATATCAAGCTACACCCACCACTATCAAATATTAATGATCAATAGAGTGAAAATAACAAGAGTAATGATCATGGTGGCTCAGCACAGATTATTGTTTCACCAGATTTAGCCAAGGGATATAGCTCAATGACCAATGTAAACATAGATATATGGCAAACTATCAATGCTTGAAACTATTGGAAAAGGTTATTCATAGTTGACTTTATAGAGGGAAAGTACAATCTTAGGGAGATCATTTCAGGAGTCATAAATGTAGGAAAAGTGCAAAAATGGAATCAAGAGTACGGCTTGGACATCAGATTCAAAGTGATTGTCCAACAATCAAAAGAATAATATCAATATTTCAGACTTACCATCGTCGACGATCAGCATAACAGTTCTTTTGAAGGTTATCAGATAATTAGTATACATTGAAAAGATATTATGACAATGTATTAAGTGTATAAATCAGGAATGAACTCATCCAGTCAATATCTACAAGTGGAGATTCCAATAGCAAGGAAGACATATTCAAATTGATTGTACTGTACAAATGCAACTTGAAAAAGAAGTTTTGCAGATTGAATACAATGGAACATACAATAAAACATACAAAGAAAATGAGATTAACTGGAATTGTATTTCTGATCAGAACTCTTATAAATCATTCGCACTGAATAGATTTCCTATGAGAAAAGAAAATCTAACAATATGTTTTATTGAATTCCAGTCTGTAAATGCAGTGAATAATCTGGAGCATTTTGTCAGTTTGTTAATCAAGATATTTCTGCTCTAGTGTCAGCTTATTTCAGTTTGAGTGACAACTATCCTCAGTTGAAGGAGTGTATAAAACAAAAGAAGGATAGTGATATCAATGATGACAATGATCATGCAGGATAAGATTAGTATGTTGAATTGGAGAGATTTGTTATAAAGATATACATAGCCAAATGGAAATGTAATTACTTGCCAATATAATTACTGTGCAAATGTGAGTCCTGACAAACCGATTTCAGAAATACTGACGGTTTAGTCTACCTTACCAATTCACCACAGAAATAATTCATAATAATACAGATAATAATAGCTATTATAGAAATTGTGAGTTAAGGGAACCATGTAATTGTAATTTACTGACCTCTGAATATATATACTGATAGACAACAATTATAAGCATTATTATCTATCTTTCTGAATATATATACTTTGAGAAAGCTATCATGCTTCTTAAAGCTTACCCAGTAGAACTATTCAGGAATGACAGAGTTGCTGATTATAAATATCCAATTTTCAGCCTAACAGAAAAGCCTCAGATACACCAAAGATGGGCTATTTGATACATTGTCATATACTGAATCTGATTTACAAATATGCTCAGTTAATTTCTTACAGATAAAATAGGACTGAGATAAATCTATACCTTTCTGCTATCAGTCATGTTATGCAAGCTACTGACTAACACAGTTGTCACAGATATTCAGCTGACAGTTTTGTAGGCAATGATCCTAGATTAATAGATATCTCAAGTGAAATATAACTACCTATCAGTACTAATTTAGGAGTGATACCAGAACACACTGATCAGAATCCTCTCTGTCTTATACCAGTTATTGGAGATATACACTACGTTACTATCAAAGTACCCATCGCTTAAATCAACACACACACTAATTCAATTATCACTCAATCAAGAAGTGAGAAAATATTCAAGGATCAAAGCAACAAAATAACCTTCACAACTGAATTCGATGATATCAAGATATTGAATAAAACTATTGAGATCATCAATGATTATGACTTCAATATGTATGTTTCATTTCTTGCAAGACTATAGAATATCTATCTTCTATTGCGATAATCTGTTAACTTTGTAAATATTCAAAGATAATCAGTACCTGACTAATTATAGTTCAAGCTTTGCTATTTTCAAAAAATTCCAGTGGTACAATAATCAAGATCAGAGTAGGCAGGATGCTATTAAGGAAATAATCTCATTTAAATTGCAGAAGACCCCCACACCAACCAATTATTCAGTACAGAATTGGGTAAACCATACCATATAGTTCTTTTCAAGTATACTGGTTGATACTAAAGATACAGACATCAGGAATATTTACAGTCCTGATATCTTGCAAAGTTCAGTTTGGTCTCTGATACATTAGATTTAGACAAATACCAATCAAGCTCAACAGAATGTTACTTGGAATATCATTCAAGTGGTAAGGTGAGTGAAACAATGCAGGTAGTTACATGAAAACAGATCAATGAGAAAACTCCAATGAAAGTTTCAAAGTAAATTGTCTATTTGATTGATCAACTATTGACCATCAAGCAACAAATATCACTATAACAATTGGTAGACAATTATAAGTTAAAGGGTGATAAAGGTACCTGGAATATATACCAGTGAAGATTGACACATATGTCGTCCATTTCTGATGATATGGAAAATATATATTTTGCAGGTTATTGGAAAGAGATATTGCTGTTGAAAACATAGATGGAGTCACCAATATTCTAGTGATTGATGTTCTATTTCATTGCAATACTGAAACAGATACTGGCCAAGTATTCACCATTACATTCTGATGATTTGAGAATATAGTTGAGATTGCAGACTCCTTCAGCCTTCCTCCTCAGAAGATAGTCTTGCTTTATCAACTTGTGTGACAGATATGATGACTCAGATAGTGGTTACTATACTATTATGAAGAGTATCAGAATATGTATTGCATATACTGAGCAATTGATACCAGCAAATTCTCAATGATACAGTATACATTTCACAATTCACACAATCTGTATTTCTGCAATACCACTGCAATAATAGATATACTGGCTGGAATGTGATTGCTACCAATTATACAGTAATAACTCTGATATTCTGGGTGCCAAATAAGCAATAACAGGCTATTACTCAGACAATGAAGTTGGAACAGAATTGAATTTCCTATACTGTAAGGGTGTACATACTGGTATGAGTGGGTACGTGTAGATACAGTTACATATGGAAGTAGGTGATAAAGATGATATCGATTGTAAGGTAAGGTAAGTAAATAAGTTGGACAATCACTATGATACACAAGTACTAAGTGAGGAGACTATATATGAAGGGCACTGACCCGGTGTTGGCTTCGAAGTGTACTTGAATGTCAAGCAAACCAGCAAGCTATGTAGCCTTACAATGTCAAGTGTGTCTGCAACCAAAGCGTACTTATGAGGCCAAGTACACCTAGAACTACCATTATATCATCCCCCTCTCTATCTGCTATCCTCCTAGGCTGCGAAATATATATACATAAAGAAAGATCTGATTTTGGTGCGTACACCTTCATACATCTGCATAAGTCCCAAGATTGATATGTACCATCATGGAAGCATCCTGGTATATATGGTGCATGGAAACACTCAACCTCCAGTAGCAATAGTAAAATCTGTGCAGAAGAAATTTGTACTGGGTGGAGAACCATACAACACTATGAGAAGAAAAGAAGTAGAACGCAAGAAGAAAATGTCCAATTGATTCTAATTCCTCCAAGTCCACCTCCGAAATGAAGCCGCTCCAGCCGCAGACATCGTTCCAAGCTGACTCCTTCCGGTGAAAGCCATTCCAGCAGTAGATCTCGTTCTGTGTCCACACCATTAGCAGGTATGAACGTCCATGGTTCTGAATATCCATGTGGTTTTCTAGTTTCTCTGAATCAAACCAATTGACCTCTGTACTATTCGTTTGGACAAGTAATACGGTGGCTATCTCAAGTCCGAAGTTTGAATGAGTTCTTCGTTTGTAAGATTGGAAGAAAGGAGAAGAGTGAAAGCAAGTCTGAAGGTGTTAATATTCTTAGAATAGAGGGCAAACTGTGATGTATTACTATCTAACTGATTGTTGCGATATAGAACTAAAGTATCTACAGAGGTAGAAATCCACCGCTATTTATACAAGACCAGCTTTCATTCAAAGATGAAAAGAAAAGCTGGTGGGAATTGCTTAGACTATGAAAAGTGAGTCATTTCGAGGTGGTATGATTGATGGCATAATTGATAGTATAATTAGTGGTGTGATTGATGGTGTGATTGATGTTGTGATTGATGTTGTGACTGATGCTGTGTTCGGCATAAATAACTAATAGAACAAGGCTTTATGCCTACATAATTATGACAAATATAATAGAGGATTCTAGCACTATCTTTATGATAAGTACTAGTCCAAATGTAGCTTTTCATCCATTCCATCCTTATCTCTATCATCTGAAAATAAGAGAAAGAAAAGATAACTTGACTAATCCTAGACACGATTCTATATTTCGAACAAATACTGTTGGCTCAGTTATGCTAAAATCCATTCTGCCAATGGACTCTGCCTAATCAATCCATTGTCTGTAAACGATTGCTTTTGTTGAACACTTTCATAAACGTGACCTATTTTTTTGGACAAGTGAAACAGTTGATATCTCAAGTCCGAGGTATGAATCAGTTCTTCTTTCATCAGAATAGAAGAAAGGAGGAGAGCGAAAGCAAGTCAGAAGGTGATAATCCTCTTTGAAATAGAGGGCAAACTGAATGGTATTGATATCTAACTGTATGTTGCGATATAGAAGAACGTATCTACAAAGGTGTAAATCTACCGTTATTTATACAAGATCAGTGTTCGTTCAGAGATGAAAAGAAAAGCTGGTGGGAATCCCTTTGACCCTGAAAAGTGAGTTATTCATGGTGGTGTGTTCAATGGTGTGATCTATAGCATGATTGATTGTGTGATCAGTGGTGTGATCGGCATAAATAACTCATAGTTAGTGTTGGCAATGAAGAGGATCGGTTCGTTGCAGATCAAACCAAGGTGGGGTTCGACACAGATTCTATCTGAGGTTTGAACGAAGTTCCGAGGTCTGTTCAAACCGGTTTGCGAACCATCTATCGTCGAATTACAATAGGTAAGCGAGTTCTTGTCCGATCGGCCTGAATTGTAGTGCATCTTGTAGCAGCAGAAGTTAGCTACAAGATGCACTACAAATCGAGCCGATCGGACAGTAACACGCTTACGTATTTTTGTTCGCACTTGTAGGCTGAAATGGTCAGATTTGAGGCAAAAGATATGGCAAGGATCCAGTTCGTGTGGACCAAATTAGTTCGTCAATGGTACGAACTTCCAACGGTTTGTTGCCAATACTACTCATAGTATGAGGCTTTATGCCTACATAATTATGACAAATATAATAGAACATTCTAGCACTATCTTAATCATAAGCACTAGCTCAAATGTGGCTTTTTGTCCGTTCTGCCCTTATCTCTAGCATCTGAAAACAGATGAAAGAAAAGAAAACTTGAGTTATCCTAGGCATGATCTTATATTTCCAATATCACCTGTAGAATTAGGTCATCATGGCCTGTATCACATCTCTGCATCAGCCAACTAGCATAATCGCATGATATACTTATCATGGCCATAGCTGTTGCTTGTGAAAGCTCTTGAATTTGTATAATTTTCAATATTCTAAGTTCCTGTAATTTCGTATATTCAAGTACACAGCAGACCTTATCGGTGATAGCATATGCTCTGGGAATTGATCATATATATCTCAGCGATTGACTCTTGATTGACTTGTTTATCGGTTATCAGGTGTCGTCTTTTTGTTGCCATTCTACTGCAGATCCAGTGGTGGCTGACATGTATCGGCCCCATTCTGCCCTCGATTGCAGTCATATATAGACATATATACGTACATGCTTATTCTAGTTACAGTATGTAACTTAGTGTACCATATAGTCATTCCCACAAAGTAATCAATTATGCTTTCACTGCAGTACATCAAGGCATTATTTCTCTGATTCCCATACCATCAACTTTCAACTCGACGAAAGATGCAGATGTGCACAAGCTATGCCATTCTGAACATCGCTGTAGGGTATATATCCTACAATCTAACCTGATATGGGTGATCGCCACTATCTGAGGTAACATCAATCGATTATCATCATGGCCATGTTTGGTGCTTTTGGAGACAAAGGCCAATTGCAGACAATATTGATTCATTGATATATCTAATTCATAAGTATTCCATACAATGTTATAGTTAGCATGTAGTTCGGTACTTTCGCACTCTCAGCTATGAAGGTTCAATATAGTAGCCTTCTCATTCATTCATTAAGGATTGCAGCTGATTATGTATTTGGTACATTCAGTGGTGATTTTGATTCGGTGATAAAGACTAATAGCATAGCTATTGACTATTTGTACACTCCTAGACTTCTCAATACACATGCACTTGCTCTCATTGACGTACTTCACAGCTGCTCCCCTGCTTCCTTATGTATGCTTCAATCATAGGCCTATAGATATTCCTAGAGTCTAACTCAGTATTCTTAAGATCTCCAAAGTGACTAGACTCAGAGTTGTCATGAAAGAGACTTATTACTTTACCATGAGGAATATCATCCGCAGAGACATAAATCATCTCCTTGTAGATCAGAGTTCCAGTGATGACACTCCATTGCTTCTTGTCTCCAGCTTTGGCTTAGGCTTTGACTTTGGCTTTGACTTTGGCTTAGGCTGTGGCTATTGGATTATGTACTACCTTATCAGATACGTCAACTGACAATGGGTCAGTAGTCTGGGCCTTGATAATTACTGTTAGGAGGTCAACATATGGTTCAACTATCAGGGTCGCCAAAAGCCGTCCGACAGGCTTTTCATAGCTAATGAAGATAATCTCTTGGTGCTCAATAGTCAAGTCTTAGGCTGAAAAGATGTTATTGACTTCCAGTACCCATACGAGTCAAGTACACTCATGAGGCCAGGTATACTTGACATCTGCAAAACCATGGGTTATTGTTGTAGTAGTTCTGATGCAGATTTTATTGTTGTAGTTGTTTCTCGGATTCTGCATCTCTCAGGTCTCTCTTTTTGAGGTCTGTACTGTATCAAAGACTAAATGTTACCGATGAATGTAGTGTTGTAACTCAGAGATTCCCTCCGATTCTCCTGTTGATATTACGATTCTGATTGCCATTGGGGATTTATTTCTTCTGTTTCTGCATTCACCCATAAGTCTTGACAGAATCTCTCATGAAACAAGTGTTTCTTAAAGAAATATATAAAATTAAAGATATCCTTGTGTTGCCATATGGGTAAGAGATAAATCGTCAATCAATTTGGCCATTTGATTCCTGGCATTTGATTCATAATGTGTAATTTGCATTCCTTTGGCCCGTATTTAGTGGGGTCTCCTGCGATTCTGTAAACTAAATCAAGTTCCATTACTTACTTTCAAATTAGTTGATGCAGGGTCACGTTCCATACGATTGACATCACTAGTCCTGCCTCTTGTAATCTTTTCTTGAAATCACAGATCTGGGATCCGAAATATAGCATATCGTAATGTATAAACCCTTTTTCTATATTGAAATGGAAATCAAAGATCAGACCAACCAGATCAAATGTTTTTCCCAATTCCTTATTGATACAACCATTCAGGAACGAAATCACTACAAAATTGTGATCGATTTACCCTATCAGGCATATGATTATTTCAAACAATAATTCCACCTGAAGGAAATTGTTCCGACTTGATAATCGAACCATGTTGGTACCATCAGTTAATCAATTAATATTTTCTCCCGGCAAAAGATTATTAACTGATTCCGCTATCTTGGTACAAATCACAGAGTCAATCATTCAGCCATTTCAGTGCAAATTGATGTATTGCTGGTGCGTCTGCATTTCGAAATGACACCTGTTTACAAGGAAATGATATTTCTTCAATTTTCATTTCATCAGCAGTACAATCAGTGTATCTGTCATTTCTGATATCCGGTTATGCAATCGGTGTGTGGCTATCATTTCCACCTCATCAGCCAGTATATTTTATAAAATACCATTTCTGTTCCACTCATATTAGTCAATATGATCAATGAAACAATTGAGTGGTAAATGTTGCGGTAAATAGGAGCCCCTGTCATTACGATTTATCCTCGATCGGAATACCTACCATCATGTACTATTTTCATAACTCGGTTCGCTGGGAGCTGTCATTCAAGTACCATTAAGGTGTAACTCTTCTACTCCAACTACCGCTGCTACCTATCACTCTCCCATCGAACATCTGGAGCTCTCTCTTCAGGTTTCACTTATATATGCTTGCAGTAGTTCAGTGCACTGTCTTCTCAGTGAGATGAATACCTGTTTGACTGCATGCAAGCCTTTCAAAGCAGTCATGTGGTTGCTCTACGAAGATGTTTGGAGGATGATCGCCATATCTCTTCAGGGTTCCATTGCTATCTGCAGATGGGGTTCCATTGCGATTGATTCCTGTCCAGGAAAACTGCGTGCAGCCCACATGGAGTTCACAAGGATATCAATCATCGAATCTTTTCAGTCTGTATCTGGATTCCAGATTCCTAAACCACGGCAATACCAAAATGTATTTGACTTATCAGCCGGTGGCTAACTGCCATTGTACAGAGTACTCTTCCCATGAAATGGAATGGCACCCATTGTTATAAACAACAGATCAATTCATGTTCATAATATGGGAAACGACAAATAAGAAGTCCATCCCGACTAGTAAGAAATTGATTTCCACTCAGTGATAAATTGGAAAGGAAGGTCCATCTCATCCAGAGAACAAACTAAGGAGACGTGCATCAATTCAGGGATAAGGTCAAAGGTAAGGTCTATACTATCCATGTAACCGACATAGACATCTATCTCCCCCAGCGATATGATGGAAACAGTGAGGCCTATATACCTAGATATCCAGTCAAAGAGACATCCATCCCACCTAATGATATGATGACTCCAACGATGTGTGCAGGATCATGGGTTGTCGATTCAGAATCGATTTACCCTCAACCGAGATCACTTTAATGATGATAACCATCGGTATCATACAGATAGCAATCGTTATTGTCTCATATGGTATCATCAGTTTTTTGAACAATGATTGATAACTGGATTGAGTCTCACCAAAGCATAATTGTGATTATAGTGGGAATTAGGTATTGATCGATATGATGTACACGTAAGTCATTGATTGGAGGTACACTTCCATACTTGAATAATTATTCATCATAAGTACACTTGTGTGCTTATATAATTACACTTCCTAGGTGCCCTTCTGTGCTCGTATAAATATTCCCCATAGGGGTACTTCCATGTCCATATAATTATTCTCTACAGGTGTACTTCCGTACAATACTAATGTGCTGTAGATCAGCTTTCAGGTTTGTTCATGAGTTCTAATATATCGTAGCAGCAATTTCAAACTTCCACTTACATCATAGGAGTGTAATCATTAAGTGTACTTGATCAAAAGTGTCAATTGTCATAACTTCATGTCATACTCGATTGTCAAAGAACTGATACGTTCAGGGGTAAGTATTATGGAAAAGATGAATTGACACATATATAACATGTTGTTGAAGGTTTTGCTAGTACTTCATGGTCGATTTGATTCATTTCATTTTGATTATCCATTTATATACGATGGACATCATTAAATATATTTCGAGGGATTGTAAGCAGTTGCCTCAAGGGCTGGAACTGTATTTCTCAGGATCGATTGACCCCCAAATCACCTCGACTACGATTAATAGGCTCAATTGAAGGCTATACATATGCTGATTCAGCGATCTAGAGATGATACTTGGTGTATGTCATGAATGGAGATATTCTGTGAAATATCAGGGTAACCTATCTAGTGTTGGCTAGTGTTGGCAACGAAGCGGATCGGTTCGTCACGGATCGAACCATGATGGGGTTCGATCCGGATTGGATCCGAGATTTGGGCGGAGTTCCGAGGTTTGTACAAACCGGTTCGTGAACCATCTATCTTCGAGCGATAATAGGTAAGCGAGTTCTTGTCCGATCCGCTCGATTTTAAGCGCATCTTGTAGCGGGAGAGGTTAGCTACAAGATGCGCTATAAATCTAGCCGATCGGACAAGAAATCGTTTACTTATTTTTGTTCGCAGTTGTAGGTCGAAATGGTGGGGTTTGAGGCGAAAGGCTTGGCAAGGATCCGGTTCACGCGGACCAAATCGGTTTGTCAATAGTACGAACCGCCCAGAATTCGTACCATTGACGATCCGGTTTGGTTCGAGCGAAGCGCATCCTTGCCAAGCCATTCCCCTCAAACCCCACCATTTCGACCTACAATTGCGAACAAAAATAAGTAAACGAGTTCTTGTCCAATCGGCTCGGTTTATAGTGCATCTTGTAGCTAACTTCACCCGCTACAAGATGCACTAATATTCAAGCCAATCGGAAAAGAACTCGCCTATCTATTGACGTTTGACAATAGATTGTTCGCGAACCAGTTTGTGACAAATCTTGGAACTTCGCCCAAACCTCAGATCGAATCCTTGTCAAACCCCATCTTGGTTTGATCCGTGACGAACCGATCCGCTTCGTTGCCAACACTAAACCTATCGTAGAAGATAATACGTCACATCGAGACCAATTAATAGGTAAATCATCTCGAAATCATGTCCACAACGATCTATCAAGTACAATAGGTAGAATACTTATCCCGAATCATCACTATAGCAATCATAACCTGTATGGATCCCGAGTAGTGACACATTGAAATAGAGGTCATCATGAAATCTATGAGCAAGACATTTCTGATGACTTAAAAGAGATCATACATCTGAAGCCATACTCAGTATAATCATCTATATCATCGACATCATCTTCATCTTACAGCGCTTGGCCTCCGGTACGATCATAGGAGTGAAACTGAATCTGGTTGTTCGACATCCTTGGTTCTCAGATGTGAAGGTTAAGGCCTGCAGTATTTCCTTACCCTAGCGATTGTCAGTAACGTATAATTGAGTTCTAGAAGATTTGTTTTGTGGTATTAGAGTTGCAAATATATGTAATTGGCTAATTATCTGGTTTTGTACATGTGTGGTGATACTTTGAAGAGTAAACAAATCATGAAACCCTGTGGTCGAAAGGTATCTGTTGACTGAAAAATGATTATAGTGTAAGGACCAATGTGTTTGTACAGATGGGTACATATAGATACGGTCACATACGGAAATCGGTGATAAACTCCATATCAATTGTAAGATAAGATAAGAAAGTAAGTAAAATAATCACTACAATGCATAAGTACTTCACAAGGTGACCATATAAAAAGGATACATATCCAACCTTGGTTGCCAAGTATAGATGCATGACATGTATACCTGTGAGTCAGATCTACTAACAAGATGATGTGTACCTCCGAGCCAATTGCACTTATGAGGCTATGTATACCTGACACTACAATTTTATATACCTGGCTCATTAATAGAGAATCTGCAGGCTATACTGATAGAATTAGTAATCTTTATGAACCATCTGATATTACACTAATATATGAATTATACTCACTCATACCATGGCCTCATATCATGACAAATATTATATACAAAATCGTGAAATGTTAGATGATACCCACCACAGAGCTGATACAGAGTGAGACCTCACATAACAATCTTCTGAATAAGTGTTTATATTATATTATTTTTCATACTCAATCATTAGTTAACTAATTTAGACCAAGGATCGTCTTAGATACAGATAGGATATATTGTATTTAAATATTTATAGTACTATCATATATTTAGTGATTCTTCTTTGAGTGATTGTTCTTAGGTAAATCTGAGTCCTGGAGTGCTGTTGATTTTTTGTTTCTGGCAGTATATATGTATAGAGAATTGTTCAGTATTTAAGTAAAACAAAAAACTTATTTTCTGTATCATTGATGTCAAATACAATAACTCCTTCAAACTATAGGTAGTTTGTGAAGTAGAACTCTGAGCAGTAATATTGTTAACTATGCCAAGGATAGTACACATATCCTTTTCTCTATAGTATTAATATACTGGAATATCCTTATAGTATCTTCCTATCTGATAACTTCTATAGCTTCTCTCATATTGTCACCAGGATATTTTAATATCCTGTAGAGGCAGTCCAAACATACTATTTTATTACAATCAAGTATAATTGGTTTAATTCTTTACAGCACAGATGTTTATAATTTCCAATAGGATCTTCACCTCCCTTGTGCAGATCGATATTTCATTGATGACTATTTCTTTATTCAGCGGTAAATTATATTTGTTGTGTCAGCTGGAATTTCTTTATTTCAGATTTTGAATTTTGAACCCATATATGGATCAATTTTGATATTGAAACCATTCATGGATCAATTTTGATATTGATTCTAATGATTTTGATTACCATTATCCTTCTGTACTTGGATAACTGCAGATCATTGTGGGAATGTTAGATTTGATCATTTTTTTCAATTGGTTATATATTTGTATATCTGCACTATGTTCCAACCCTATTGCTGGTGATTCCAACTAATGACTTGTTATGAACAAGATAGAATTTCAATTACAACCATATATCAGCACATAGGCAAGATGACTTCTTGTTATTTTTCTCTAGCTATTTATTTTCAAAATGTGAATATTTGCAATTGTACAGTCCACCATCTATAGTATCATTGCAAGTCACTTTATAAGCTTTACAAAGTCATTTTTACTGACCTCTCTGGCAGTTATAATAAGGTTACCATTGGTACATCCATTGTTTCTTATCAATTTTGATATTGTACTTCTTCAATTTCGATTGTATCATCTCAGAAAATTCAAAGTTATACTTTTGGATAAATAGAATATTAAGTCAAGATGCAGAAATATTTATACTATAACACACTATCAATGATTTCACTCTAGAGCATATAAACATAATTCATTCATTCAATCCTATTAGAAGTTGTTGTCAAGCTCGAGATCATTGAATGTATTCAAAACTTATACAATGGACTAGCCATACAGCTTTCACATCAATGTTGTTTGACATATCGGTACATTGTAGTTACTGTTTGATACTTCCAATTCCCAGCTAATGTTACTGTTGCGATATTACGCATTGACCTACTATCGTCTCTCTGCTATCTATCATATATAACTTGTATTGCTTCAAGGAGCAATATCCATACTGTGTTTGTACAATGTGATTTCCCACTTTGTGTTATCTTCATTGTCATACAATATACGATTTCATATACTTCTGCATAGTTTTGTATCTACTGTTCTCATAGTAGGTTGGTCAATGCAATAGATATACCAGTATATCTGATGGGAATCATGAGCCCTTTATTATTAATAGACTGGTAACAATGGAACACGCTCACTTTCCAGTGAATCTCTTGTTTACAGAGTAGGTTGGTAGCAGTCATTCAAGTACCATGACTATGTAATTGCTCTGCTGTAACTATCAACCGAATCATTATCCAAATTTGAAGCATCTCTCTTGATCATGAAAACATATCTTCAACAATGATAACCTGTAGAATTATTTCACTATTAGGTCATATGATAAATATCTTGATTTCCCATATATGCTAGTGAATCGTTCTTGTGATGGCTTCAGATGGATATATGACAGTATATTCTTTTTTGCCACCTTCTTGCTGAGTTTTCGTATCCTCCTTCTGTGAATTATTCTATGTCACTGTATTACCCATAAGTACTACTTGCTCAATTGTAATAGAGGCCATTACCTGTGAGTTTATTTTTATTGCATTGACTGCTAGTAACCCATTGTTCATCTTGTGATTCCTTGCCATTGGCAAGTCAAAATCCAGCTTGTACCGTTCATTAATATCTGACTATCACATTATAATGATGGGAGATTTAACATTCTGCAATAACGTATCAATTTAACCCCATCGGATCCAATTGATAAGTAAAATGATATCTATTCTAATTCTTTTGGAAGAAGCTATTCAGAGACATTGAATTACTCATATATATAAATATATATATGTTTGGAATATACTTGTATCCTTTAAGGGCAATAGACTACTCATTTCCTGATAGACTATTGCAGATCATACTAAGGTCAATGAAAATATTCAAAATAATTTGAATAATATTCAAGGTATCTAAGTAAGAACTGTAGAGGTGACCCTCTTGTACATTGTTACAATGTCTTATATTGTCTTGCATACTCTCATCTGTTAATGAAGTAACTGACATTGTCTATTCATTTGAATTGTATATTGCAATATTATCCTTGATCTTTATACTGTATTTCAGTGAATTGAAATATTATTTCTCTGAAAATATACAAGTCTTTGAAGAATGCTCAATGTAAGAAAAGTTTGGAACACCCTCAGGTATTTGAAAGGTACTTTCAAACTCTCCAGCTGCAGCTGTGAAGGGTATTTACGACTCCAGAAGCACAGTTACAAGATCCAAAATACTTCAAAGAGAATGAGTTGAAGGTCTCAAAAATTCAAACAATCACTGGTTTAATATCCTTGAGATAGCAAGGAATACCTGTGGAGGAATTGAACACCTTCAACAATTACAAGGATACAGTGCAAGAAACTGCAGAAATACCAGTTCATAATGTTCAACCTCCTGAATACATCAGAGAAATGAATTGTATATACTACTTTCTGGATAATGCTATAGTTCATCACTACTCTTATTGGCTAAGTATAATATTTTGTCTCATTTGAATTGTATATACCTATTCAGAGGATGAATACATAGTCATCTACTGCTTTGAATAACTATGTTTATGTATCAAAACTGGAAAATCTACAAAGTTGAATGAAAATGATTACACAAAATCCAAATCAGATACTCAACAGACATATATACAAGGAAGATATAGGAAACAATATCCAGAATATAAATAGTTATATTGCTGATCCTCTAATGTATAAATCAGATATACCTGAATCTGACAAGTAACAATCAACACAGAAACGAGACAATAAATTGAATGCAGTCCAAGAGAAACCAATCGATTACAACCAATCTAAAAAAGCTTTACAAGTCAATAGGTTATATACAAAGTAGCTCACAAACAGACATATCTCTTATAAATGTCTTCTTGATAACTACTGTTGTCCAACTGTTATCAATCAGTATACCTAATAGTAATATCATTAAAATTGTCATTCATTTTATCTGTATCCAAGTGACTGGGGAGGGAGATTTATCTTGGACAAAAAGATTCTGCAGATACTTGGTATAGTAGTCAAGAATAGCATCTTGCCGAATATTTAAAATACATACACACAGTTCATGTACTCTGTTCCTGACATCCAAGTAGATTTGAAAGTCTGATTTGCAATTCCCTTCATTATCATGAGAACAAATATGATGTGACACTGGCCATAGTGGTGAAGATAGAATCAATAATGAACAAAAGAAGACCTAAGAAAAAGCAGATATATTCAAAAACAAGAGTTTATCAAAGTAGCTGACAAGGAGGTATCAATCCTATTAGTCATCATCTCAACAAAGTTCAATAAAGAGTACATGAGGGATCAGTAAGGGTTAGTGAATAGAATCGCAAAGATAAAGAGTAATTACTTTCATACTTTGTATGAAGAATACTATAGTCGTGGTTTCAGATTTGTAATCTGATTGCTTGCAGTCTACAGCTTTGTTGGTTATCACAAAGATCATTTCAGAAAAAGAATTAAAAAATCGGGAAGAATGTATCAATCTCCACAAGTATTCAATAGTAAAGAAATAATAATAAAAGAATAGATATAGAATTTTGCATCTTGTGAATCAAACTTTCTTATTGAATATATATTTATATAAGAAATTATAATCTGCAAGAAGTGCAGCCACTTACAGTGTTGAGGTGTATAAACACTCTAGATCGAAACTGTAGCTTGGAGAAACATTGTACTGTATATCCTCATTAAGTCTCCAATATATGGTATTGATTTTGCCCTTTAATTATAGATAGGATTTTAGTCAGATTGCTTAATATATGTAATACTGGAAGTATTACTCTAGGTTTGCCAGTACAAGTAGTATTAATACAGCCTTCAGGACCTGTATACAATAGAAATTATGAAGATTAGCTAAAGTTATAAAAGTCACTAAATATAAAGATTCAAGACAAAGATGTTTGGCTTTCAAATTGTATATTGTTAAGGTTGTTCTCCTTGTCAAGAACCTTGGCCTTCTACCCTTGGAGGTTCCAGAGGTATTTATACCTCTATCCCCTTACTCTAACAATTATTTCTATCTATGTTCTTCTTACTATGAGCCTCTCAACTTGACCATCCTGAGTTGTCCTGTCTTCCCTTCAATAATCTATACTCTACTTGTATGCAGTACCTTCTGTACCTTTCTGCTAAGATGTCCTACTTTGACGAATACATTTCCTATTGATATCAATCATTTAGACATCTCTGGTCTGGACCTTTCATGTTCTTTTGATCTCTTAGTTTCGAGGTACTTTATATCCTTTCGATAGTGAGGGTCATTATTGATAGCAGTCGGTATATTCTTGATCATCAAAGACCTTGTCAGCAGTGATACAGAATAGGTGCTGTTTTATCTACATACTTTCAACTGGTATCGTACTTTCAATGACATGAGCTGGCAGAGTATAGAGCCAGTAAACAGTATCCATTGCAAATCACTAGTGTAGTTGACTACATCGATATTGAGCTGATATCATTTATTGTGGTATTGGAAGAAGTGATAAATTGTAGGGCTTCGATTTTGTGCAGAGATGGTGCTTGTACAATTCCGATCATATTACCAGTAGAGCGATCTTAGCTGATCCGCTTCAAGAATACCTGATGATGTACAACCTGTAAGCTATAACAATATACAACCACATATAATATTTTGCTTGGAGGAAATAACTCCATACATCCTTCTGACACTGAAAGTCAATGTTCCATTAAGGGCTACCAAGAATATGAAATTCAGATCCTGATCTTACAGGTATTCCTTCTTCACTTTACTGGCAGTTCTGAAAATCAATTTCTTACCTCCAACCTCAATCAATTTGCTGATATATATCTGTTGTGAGCTTGTTAGAAATCAATGGTTGTAATTACGATCCGAAAGAAGAACTTTGACAAGTTAAATATTTCTGCCGGCTTTGAGGCATACCTTCATACTTGGTAATTGTAGTGGTTTATAGAGGGATTCTGTGCTTGTTATTGTGGTTGGTTTGAAAAGGAAGTAATGAACAATTGTGTTCAGTGTGGCAACATTGATGTTCAGTAGGACAACTGATGTATAAGTAACTGTGATAGAGAATGTATGTTTCCATAGGTTGATGTTTGATTGGAGTCATTTGGAATCAAGAGGAGCCTGTAGTTTAAAGTTTGGATAGGGAGTTACAATATAAACAGTATTTCATTATGTCTGGCAATGACCAACTATTATATATTGTATCATCTTTGCCCATGATACTATCGGTTTTAGCTGTAAGTTCAGATCATCAGTATAAGTTGTTTCTGAATTCTTTGTGATTTCTTTATTATTTTAAGATATTTCTGCTTATCTGGATACTACTTCTAATTCAATATTCCCATTTATAGTAGTTTAGCAGATTAATATTAGTAATTGTGATATGCCTAGTCATAAATATAGTGTACAATACAGCAAAAAGATAAATTAACCTCTTTCCATTTTGGATATACCAATTCCTTTTTTCCTGTAGCTTCTGTTTCCTAATGTTGTTTCTCTTTGATGTGGATATGGTACATGTTATAATCTATTTGAAAGTAATTGATTATTGTATGTTTGATCGAAAAGCTTATTCTAAAAGAGCTAGATATATAGAATAGAGGTTTATACATACAATAGTTGACTAATGAGTGCAAATTAGAATTGAATCTGATAAGAACAAATGTTATTCTTGGTGAATCTGAAAAAACTTTGTCTTGAACATTGCATGCCTATTTACAAGATTTTACTTGATACTGTAATACTGAGTTTATTACAGGTGTACCAGAACAAGTTAAACATTTACTGGAACAGGTTATTAGTATATCGGAATAGAGAATAGCTTGCAAGTGCAGAATCAAATTAGCCAATCCTGATGAAAGAGGTCCAGACAAGATACAACAAGGTATGTATACAATACTGTGTGGTATACCAGAGATAGAACATGTTCACAATAGTCATCAACTGATTGCTAACAGAAAAGTATCATTGGATACATCATCAAGAGGGAGTTCGGTAGATATATCAACTATCAGTCTGCTGCTAAGATATTTCATCACTACAACTTAACAGAATAAGTATCTGTTTGCGTAACACATATCATACTCTATATAGCTGATAATGTTATCAAACATAAATATAATTGGCAGAATTAGAGGATGTTCTGAGAGTAGTGGCTGAAGAATCGAGTGAGTCGTATGATGTTCTGAGAGTTTCATTGAATAGAGCTGAAGATCCATTGAGTATATTTTGAGACCTGTTGGATATTTATTGTAAGGTTTGTGTATCTTTCAACACACTTTTACATGAAGGTAGATCTTTGAAAGAAGCATGTATTTTCATTTTGAACACATAATTCAGATTGCTAACAGTCTTCAGGGCTGAAGACATTTTCTGAGTTGAAGATTTTGTTCGATGCAGTATAAATATTCTGTGGAAGTACTAGGAATTTTCTTGAATATAGTTGGTCATTGTTGTGTATAGTTGTATGTGGTAATAATCAATACACAGATATATAATACCTTGTCAGGATAAACTGAATACAGGAATTACTCTCAGATAGGATATATCAGCCACTGGTTGCAATCCACATTGGCCACATATGTGTAGAACTGTACTTTGTGTGATAAGTAGTATCAAGGCGATTGAGTGATTAGTAATGTTTGTAGGTGGGTACATATCATATTCATAAGAAGAATTCAAGGAAAAAAAAGCTTGTTTGTGCTCTGCCAAAACAATAACAGTCACTCAGTCTCACTCACAAACATGTAACTTTTCTTTCACTTTCTGAGTACTGGTACATTACATAAGACAGATACAATGAAGCAAATTTAATTGTATTTCAGTATATCATTGATTGCTACTAAAAACAATTATTCAGATGACACTGTTTTTTTTTTTCAGCCTTTGCAAATATCACTATAAAGTGAATTATAAATCATCGAATTGAGAATTATTGTACCTAACTATTATTCTTGCCATATAGATACCACCTCTCCCTGTACCGTTGATGTACCAAAGTGTTTCTACAGTATCTCACTATCTTTAAACCTCTGAATATCCTTCTAATAATTCAACTTCTTTTCTCTTACAACATTAGCGAAGAATATTCTAGGACTGTCTACTGGCAGTCCAATATTACTGTTGAGTTAGTATCTACTATAGAAGGCTTTAGATATGAGCAAAACATATATATTATTGGTTAAATATATACAGCGGCTAGTGATCCATCATCATAGGTAGATTTACTTGACTAGTTTGCCTTTAATGTATCTTCTACTACTAATCAGCACTACAGAATTTATTTTGACAAGTATCACTGAACTAGTTTATTGCTGTGATCATGATATCTGTAGATTTGTATATCTAAATCTGGTCCTTGATACCCATATGATTGGTGAAATACTCACAATCTATAAAATTCAGATGCTTTCGGAATAGGTTCAGCAGTATCAGAACCTATATAATATTCATATTGGACCACAGATATTATCTATATTGTATAATATGTCAGAATCTATTTCTTGTGATACTTGGTCTTGGATAAATAGTATGTTTAGACTTCTAGTATACCATTTTAAAATATTGTTTGGTACAAATATGTGAGATAAGTACCTCTATCTTTTGAAATGATGCAGAATTCAAGAGATATAATGATATGGTGAGGATTCTCCTGTACCCCAACAAAACAGTGAGTGGCAATGTCCATACTGCTGTAGTTATAGTTATGTATGGTGATCCATTCAGTTCCAGATTTCCTAACTACTTGTAGTTTGAAGATGATATTCTATCTAGTGTTGGCAACAAAGCGGATCGGTTTGTAGCGGATTGAAACATACTGGAATTCAAAACAGATTCCATATGAAGTTTGGTGAAGTTTCGAAGTTCAACTCAAACTTAGAACCGAATCTTACAACTGCGAAAGACAATAAGTAAATGAGTTCTTGTCTGACCAGCTGAATATTCAGTCTATCTTGTAGCACATAAAGGTGTCCACATGATAGACAAGTATTCGAGCCGATCAAACAGGAACTCATTTACTTATTTTCATTTCAGATTGTGGACCGAAATGGTAGCATTTGTGGCGAATGGCTCGGTATGGATTCAGTTTGCGCGAACAATATTGGTTTGTCAATGGTACAAACTTCTAATAGTTGGTTATCAATACTAGTCTTGTATGATCTAAATGATCCCAAACAGAAATTTATTGGTCGACCAAATTACTTGTCATTTCTCTCTGGAAGTATAATAACTGAAAAAATCAATCCATAACTATAAAAAATCTTAAAGAAAATTCCTCAAACATCTAATCATACTATAAATATCTAAACAAGATATATCCTATTTTAACTTGAATAATTTCTATATGTGTATTATTTAATATATCATTGAGTAAGAAAGATAATGTGATGAGTGTTCTTTTCTAGAATATTCTCATCAGACGGCCCACCCTGTATATACTGCACAGTATACCATTGCATGAAGTGCAGAGATTGTTAGATCGTATCTATTGTGATGTAAGTCTGACTAATGAGATCAGGAGCCACCTACATTTGCTTAATACCAATTGTTTATGAAGATCAACAATACAATCATGATAGCCTTCTGGTTGTTTCTTGAAGAGGTAAGTACGGTGTACTCAATTCTGTTTCAATGTCACTAGGCAAATGAAAACTAATTATTAGTGGTTCGCACTCCAGATTATCAGAGTTATCTTCACATGATCAACATTAATGACATTCCAGCCAGTTCAATCTAACTGTCGAGTGGTATAAAATACAGATTGATTGTATAAATTGTAAAATTTATTTTGAATTATTCAAAGCTCTATGCCATGTATTTCTGAGTGTATCTATAAAATGTCTAGGTGTTTCTTAATTTTCTATTGACCTGTGTAGACTCCAATGACATGTATATTATCCAATGACTTGCCACTCTAAGTATTATTTCTGTGGCATTCTTCTGAATTCAATTGTTACCTATTCATATTCAGTAAATAGGAAGCCAAACTGCACTATGGAATGTTTAGGGACTTCAGATAGTATTGGCAACAAACTGTTGGAAATTCGTACCATTGACGAACCCATTTGGTTCGTGCGAACCAGATCCTTGCCAAGCCTTTCGCCTCCGACCCCACAATTATGGCCCAAAAGTGCAAATGAAAATAGGGAAGCGAGTTCTTATCCGATCTGCTTGGTGTGTAGTTTATCATGTAGCTAACTTCAGGCACTATAAGCTGAAATAAATATCAAACCAATCAGACAAGAACTCCCATACCTATTTTTGTTTGCAGTTGTGGGATGCAGTTTGAAGTCTGAGTTGAACCTCAGAACTTTGCCAAATCTCAGATCAGATATAAGTAGAACCAGACCTCGTTTCGATCTGCCACGAATTGATCCGCTTTTTTGCCAATACTAACTGTGGATATTGCCGATATCTGTATCTTCTGGAACAACTGGTAAACTAGTAAACAATAACATGGTCTGATGTATTCAATTATGTAGCCAATAATATCAAGGTGAGATAGTTATCTGCAATTCAAATCGGATCTGTTCTTCGATAGCAATCCGCTATTGTAATGTTCATTATTATTGAACCTGTGAGATTTATTAAAGATAAAAAAGCTGCAAATATATATAGACAATAGTTGATTCAGGTTGGCCTTTGTCCTAGTTATGTGAGTATTATATGATATTAAGTGAATATTTTACTATATGTCTGGAATATCAACACTTTTATTCAATTGCTTAGTTATTTCGAAATTGTATTGCTCCTGGAGATTGATGATATCAAGTTCAATGCTCAAGATAATATTATCAAATATTGTCTTGAATATTTCAATAATGGCTGAAAGTACAATGTCTAAGGTTGGTGCATGGTCAAAGCCTAGTGATAGATACTTTTGTGATATAGTGGAGTGAATTTCCAAATACTGGACCACTCCAGATTTGAGATACTCAGTGTGTACAAGTATCGCTCTTCTATGTGTTGAATATGTATGCCACTTTCAATTTGTACAGATTCTTATTGCTATTCGAACCTCTACTCATGGCAAAAAACTGGATGATAACCTCTCTGATTGTTTCATCTGCATTCATTGGCATGAAAACTTTTCTTGGTAAATTGACAAAATCTTTCAGATTCTATAAAACCATAATACTGAAGATCAAATGTGGATAATCTGAAATGTTGATTGTATTCTTATACTTCTTGGTAGTGTATTCATCTCAGTACTCCTCTTGGAATCTGTCATGATCTACTTCTTCTTTCCTGACCCCTAGAATGGACTGATATATTTCATTCAGAATATCTCCATGAATACCCACCACATCAATTTATAGTTGTCTAAGATCACCAATAGTAACTATTTGTTGTATATGGTCAAGAAATATAATATTATCCTTTCTGAGTAAATTATATCTTCTTTGACCTCCTTTAATCGATTTAGGATATGTACGATGTGCTTGTGATTCCTCAGAATGAATCCATCTAGACAGGATATCTTTCAACGATTCCATACATCTTTAGTTTCCTCAATACATATGTTCATATTGGTTGGTACAAATATATCTGACGCTGTAGCTTGTCAGCCTGTGGAGCCACTATATACAGTACTTCAAATATCTCTATTGAACATATTTAATACAATATTTCGCACCAGTGAGAGTGGTTTGATATTAGTTATATCAATTCTAAAAGTATCTTGTGATAGTTCAGAATATTGCTTTGAAAAAGGAATGAGTGGTAATTCAAGCATTCGGTAACTTTCAGGAGGCAGTTATATAGTATCTCTTGACAGGTATAATATATATGGAGGGGCTGAAATAGCGCTATATATCAGAGAGATTTATGTACAAGTGTTCTAGACATATTTAGAGTAGGTTGAGGTCAATTTCAAGGACATTGGGAAGGTTGAAACAGCAATTACTGTGGCAGCTTTTGAATGTCCCAAGAAACCTGACGATAGAAAGATATATCTGACTACCATTGGCAATAGTTCCGATTTCGGATTTGATACTGGAACTGCATGATAACTAGACCGCCAGATGAAAAACGGATTGCAGTAAGGACTCTACCTAAAACCATCACTATTGTAGTTGGTTCATATGCAAATACATTTGCAGCAATACAATCTCTGAGACCTGCTCATAACAGAAAATAATCTATATGCCAAATATGCAGATTTATGTGTCCTTTTACCTACCTGATTGAGAATTGTGATCTAATCAATATTCATTGATCAGTTGAGGAACAACCTCGATTATTTCATGTGTTCAGATGTTATTCTCCAGCTGGTCAATAAATATTAATGTGATGGGAAGTCATAGGCCAGGAGGTGAACAAGTACTTTGAAATTCATATATAATGTTTAGAGAATATTATGAAATATCTAGTTAATTGGATTACAAATTGAAGATTTTGAGTTCCGATAACAATTGATACGCTGCTGCAGTTACCACCCACCCAGTATCCCATGGTTTATAGGTATGATCAAGATTGCAATACCTTTTTCGTCTGGTAGTTTGGGTGTCACAGTGTTCCATTAACAGAACAGAAAAACAGAGCAGTTTCAAATCCAATCGTGGCCGAGTAATCCAGAAAAGTTGGCAATACTATTCCAGACAGAAGGGATTGGAGGGATAGAAATAGACCACTGCAGTATTAGAAATTGTCTTAGGTTTGAATATAATTGGCAGGGAATCAATTTTCTGTATTCCGATTATAGCCCATTGACTGTATATCATGGAGATGCTGACCGAAATACTAATAATACTAGGTTTGCTATGATAGGTATTGCTCGCAATACCCCCTTTGATTTGTAATGTAACTATCACCAATGGGATAACTATTGTTGTATAATTGTAGGATAGTATACACTTAACTTGAACTTGTAGTAGAGGGTGCTGAACACATTGTCTGGAATTAAATTATGGTATTTAAAAGAAATCAGACATCATTGGGAGAGGATTTTGTTCTTGGAACAATAATTCTGAATATATAATTGGCGTAAATATGAAATGAATTGATGTGGAATAATATAAAGTGAGATACTATAAGCCTTATATATAAACAGCAAATTATCAGTCAGTAGAGCTACTATCAGGTAGGTAAGCAAAGGGATCTTATTCGTCAACAGTTGGGTCTCCAGGTATACCTTTATTATGAAACCAGCCAGCAAATACAAAGAAGTCTTTCTTTAATTTTTGCTTTTCTTTCTGTTATCAATTGGATACTGAGTAGAATGCAAAGGTTGGGTAACCTCACTCTAATCTACAAATTGTGTGCTAGATTTTCTTTATTTGTAAGAAAACAAAGCAGCAAGTAAAATAAGTACAACAATTGATAATTATTATCCAGTGACTTTTATTATAGAAATAATTCACACAGAATATTTGAGAATTGTCTTCCGACTACCTGCTGTTTGAAATCTGAGTATGCAGACACAACAGAATAAAGACTATGGAATAAATTGTTCAACTCTTCCCATGTATATCTGTTTATGGTCCTCTGAGAGAGTCTATTTAAGAAGCCATTCTCAGTCAGACAGACTACATGAACCAATTATTTATTAAATCTCAGAGTAGAAAAGAAGCACATTCATCCCACATTGCAAGATACTGCATCGGTAATTAATCACTGAACATGAATTCATTTGACACGCCCTTGTGTAGGTCGTATACCTGGAGGTCCTGCAAAGTCTGTAGGCAGGGTAATATGTACGTTTGTAATGATAAGATTTAAAGTACTGTAGAAATAACCATTTGATACTGTATCATCATACAGGTACATATCACTGTACTTGGTATCCTGTGACGATTAATATACTGTATTCTATGTAATACTACTGCAATTTCATGGTACGTGGTACTTGATAGTAATACTAGTCTGTGCATTGTAATGATGATGCTAGAGACTACATATATCACCATGCTAAGCACTACATAATACACTATAAGGTCAGTCTATCGCATAGTAATATTTATAAAGTTGACGTACAGTTCGAAATATCGTTTATATCCTCTTCACCACTGTATTCAACTTGACAAACTGCATATAATAAATAATATTTCAAGTCACAAAATCTATATTACTGATGACTATCTATCCTTCATCAGCAATAATCCTAGTTTCCGTCAGGAACACCTGGGTGTTCCTGACGCTTCTGATGGCTCTAACAGAATATCGTACACTCTGACAGAGTATTACACACTACCCCTCACCCAGGCGATGGATCGCATAGCAATCCTACCCTGCAGTGGCTATTATATCACGTTTGCTAATCTTGCGATGTTTCGTGTTGCATATTATCCCATACAAGCTCATTCAATATGCTGACCGCCCCAGTGTCGTACTTCCTTCACTTTGCATCTGGAATGTGGTAACTTTTACATACCATCAGAACGATACGGATGTTACACTATTCCCCAGGGCTCCAGTTACGCTGTAGCCATTTACACCATGCCTAGTGATATTTGTACCTCTCTCTGGCTGAGAATCACATTTTACCTTTCCACTATTGCTATTGATCGGATACCATACTCTCCCAATATATATGTTTAGTTTTGAGATATTTTCACTTATTACAATACAGTCTTCGCTTCGGATACATCGCTTGCCATTGCATTTGCTTCGCAATTGTCATATTTTACCGGTCTGAAATATACTGTCCAATCTTCACACTCTCTTATACTATGCCCTCAGTCCTCCAAAGTCTATGTTGATCTATTATTGGCTTGCGATACTTCCTCCTCCTCATCCGCATCCGCATCATCGCCATCGTAGCCCTTATACCCATCGACATTACTTGTTTCCAGGTCAAACCTTTCGAGTTCTGTCGTGGCCCATCATTCCTGCCTGGTAGAGGGAATGGCTTCGCCCTCATCACTTGTATCACCCTCATGTTCGTAATTCCCACTGCCCCCTGGCATCCCGAAATGCAGTTCATCATGCAGTCAATTGTTATCTATCAGGATGATTGGATTAGTACTTCCGATATCAGACTCCTCAAGAACCGCTTCGGAGGTCAAATAGTGAAGAAGAATATCATTGCCAATTCGCGCTGCTTCGGTGCTGATGACCACTGCAGGTATTGCGTTCTCTACCTGTGGTATCTGATGCTTGACTGTAGTAAGAGTGTTGTTATACACTCTCTGTTGGTAGCTCCCCAGTAGTGTGTTCCAGATATTGATCAAGAATATATACATGTCTGCAATGTCAGACAAGGTTAACAACTTGTGCAACGTTGCAGTACAGCAGGATACGTTCTTACCACTGTCATTCTTGTAGTTGAAGTAGTTTGAACGATCAGTTTTACCCGCTTTCAGCTTTCACTTGAAAGCTTTCGAAAGAACACCTTTGTTCTTTTGCCACTCCAGGAGAGTGTGGCGCAATACAGGGGAGGTAAACATGATCATTTATTTATTTATTTATTCATCATTGAATTGGCGGTGCCAGGTGCACTTGGCTTCCAGGTTCACTTGGCTCTCCCAAGCGGACTTGCCTCCCAGGTGCACTTGACTCCCAGGTGCACTTGGCTCTCCCAAGCGCACTTGGATCCCAGGTATACTTGGTCCTCCCAAGCGCACTTGGCTCTCAGATGCACTTGGCCTTCCCAAGCGTACTTGGCTGCCAAGGCCGGATAAGCGTCCTTCATATATAATCACCTCGCGATGTGCTTGTGGCATGCTAGCGATTATCTTACTTACATACTGCTTTACTATATTACTTATTCCCGTTTGCAACTGTATCTACGTATATCAATCCATACGAGGGCGTACATCCTTACACTATAATTGCTTTTCAGTTATCAGATACGTTTCGCTCATGGGACTTCATGATCTCGTTACTTTTTCGACGCTTTGCGACAGGTACAGAATAAAACAGACGATCAGTCAATTACACTCAATTGGATCCCAATACCTCCAAAGAAGTTAATTAGAGGTCCATTACACATCGCTGATAATCGCAAAAGCGAGGAAACTCCGCAGGCATCGATGACAATCAGCCAACAGGCTCCAGTCGACGATATCGCCGTGATGGATGATAATCTCGATGCCGATGATGAAAATCTGAATCCTGACAAAGGTGATCTCAATCCCGAGCCGGAAAATACATGCTTCAGAGACAACGACAACGACGACATTGACTTCTCATCAATGATTACCGAAGATGATCACCGCAACATGGCCACCCAGAATCGATTGATGCTGAAGCTCCTTTTCAAGGAACAAGCCGAAATGCGAGGCGAACAACGGGCCGAGAGCGATGCCAGAGCAGCTGAACGAGCCGAATGGGTCCGGGAGAGAGAAGCAGCTCAGGAATGAGAGGCTGCTAGAGAGCAAGCTGTGAAGCAGGTACGCGGTAAGTCCAGAATCTTTAAGATGATCGACTCAGAGCGATACTGTAAGGGTACCCCCGAATTGGATAACTTCATCAGTATCCTCCATGGGAACTTCGATTCACACCAACACCATTTCCCGAATGGCGCACCGTATGAAGTCAAGAACACCTTGAACCTACTTGGCAGTTGGAGCAGCCAAAAGGATTCTTCGCAACGGAAAACGAAGATGGAGTACCCAGTCACTTGGGGCCAAAACTTACGGAATTCGAATTACCCTACCATGAACGATTTCAACCTCTTCATTGAGTAACTCAAAAAGACGTACGGTGACCCCGACCGCGTGCTAAATGCAGCCATACGGGCCTACCGAGAGTTCGACTAGGGATTCCATGAGCAGGAAGAACCATTACGGATATGAGCCAACCGGCTCCGTACCTTGTGGCGAGAAGCCAAATGGGACGAAGAACAAGACCCTGAGAGGTTATACGAAATGGCCTGGATGGGGATCAAGCCTGGATTACGATCACAGGTTAAACCATTAATGACAAATGGGAGGTTCGGAAGCATCGACGAGCTCTTCGATTGAGCAGCAGCCGCGGAATTCCAGCCCGGGCCAGGAAGGACAAGCGGGAGACAGGTTCAGCAGCAAAAGCAGCCGACAGATACGTTCTACAAGAGCGGTAAGCGGGGCTACTTACCATCCATCTCCGAGCCAGAAAACACCACTGCCACCGACGACAAATCCGGCAAGTGTGGATCGAACAAACATGGCAAAACAGGCGGAGGACAATCGTCTGGCTTAATGCCAGCACCGTGGATTTCAACGGAGGTTTTTGAAAGCTGACGATCCAGTGGCCAATGCTTACGCTGCGGATTGCCGAACCACAAGGCGAGTTTCTTTTCCAAATACTCTCGAGTTAACCCACCTCAAGACCAGAAACTAGCTCCGAGTGGCAATGGAGGGCAACAAGTCAAACGACAGAAGTCGTTCGATAGCCAGCAGGAAAAAACTCATAAGCCTCTCTCGGCATCTAGCCCGGCGGGAGAGGTTCGATGAGGTGGAATTGGATTTGGAAAGGGTGGCAATGCAGGCGTTGATGGCGGCTATGGATAGCATACAACTACATCGGATCGCCTTGAAGCCAAGGGTGGTGTTTGAGAGCTCAAAAGCTGCTCTCATGTCAAGTCAGTACTTATGCGGCACGGCTAGACCGCATACGTCGTATATTGTTCATGAGGTTCTTATAAGAGATGAGAAGGGGGACATGCAACTCGGGCGAGTACTCATCGATTGCGGTACGATGAGTTTCTTCATATCACCGAGATTAATCAAACGGCTCGGTTTACCGAACGAACCGGCTTTCGTCACGACACTGGGCCTCAACAGCAAGGTGATGGCTCATGCGAACGAGAGTCAAAAAATGGCAATCACGGTTCAATATTTGGAGCACTTATCACCGGTTCAGGAATCGGATGTGCTAGTTGTACCCATGCATGCTTACGACTTAGTTTTGGGGTTGCCTTGGTTGCAGTCCAGGAATCCTGACGTCAATTGGCAACGTAGTCGACTTTTGGCTCTGCGAATCCCAGGAGGAGCGAAAGTGGTGGTAGTAGACAGGGCAGACCTATCAGAATATCTCGGGAATACACCAGGATCTATGGCTAGGGAGGAGACGTGTTCCGAAGGTGGCTGTACTCCGGATATTCAAATACTTGGAGCTACAGCCTTCGACGATCTATTGGCCAGAGAAGAGGTTGTCGGGACATTCCTTGTGAGAGTAGCGGATTGTACAGGACTGCTGGAAGCGATCGTAGAAGGCATCACCAAAGAATGTGAGATTGGCCCCAGGCGCTGATCGGGCAAGCAGCGAGCAGCGGCGGTCATTGCGGCAGAAGAGTTACCAACAATGCGGGGCTTGAATGACTGCTACCGACTCGCTGAATCAAGAAGGGAGTTCATCGGCTGGTGTACCTTGGTTCCATCGTGGATGGCTATTAGACTCATGCCTCCTGGTTTCCGCACCATTTCTGCTCCATCCTCATATAAGATCTTAGTACTAACGAGTATAGCTGGAGCCGCACCTGAGATAGTGCCTACAGACGATGGCCGCCATATCCCTGCCAAGTATCGGGAGTTTGTGGAGCTCTTTAGTAAGGCCAAGGCAGAATCGCTGCCACCACACCGGTCAATTGACCATGCGATTGACGTGGAGCCCGGTTTTAAGCAACCATATGGGCGTGTCTATAACCTATCGGAGGTCGAGTTGAGAACTCTAAAGGTCTACATCGAGTCAAATCTGGCCAATAGTTTAATCCAGCAGTCATCATCATCGGCGTCGGCACCGATACTTTTTGCCGAGAAGAAAGACAGAAGGTTAAGACTTTGTGTGGACTACCGTACACTCAATAAGGTGACGGTTAAGAACTGGTACCCTCTTCCTTTGATTTCAGATATTCTTCACCGTGTGGGGGGTGGCAGGGTATTTACGAAACTCGACCTCTACGGAGCCTATCACCTTGTTCGCATTAAGGAGGACGACGAGTACAAGATGGCATTCCGAATCCGATACGGTCAGTTCGAGTACAAGGTCATGCCATTCGGGCTGACAAACGCACCGGCTGCTTTTCAGTCTTACATCGATGATTGCCTGTGGTCTTACATCGACGACTTTGCTGTGTGTTAACTAGATGACATCCTGATCTAGTCCACCGACGAGAAGGAGCACGAAGAGCACGTGCAGAAGGTACTACAACGACTGCAGGAGTTCGGCCTCTATTGCAAGGCAGAAAAGTGCCAATTGGGAGTCCCAGAGGTCGGCTATCTCGGCTTTGTGATCAGCCCCCAAGGTATCGGCATGAAATCGGACCGAATATCAACAATTGAAGATTGGCCGACCCATGAGTCAGTTCTTGATGTGCAAGTGCTGCTCAGATTCACGAACATCTACCGGAGGTTCATCAGGAAATACGTGAAGGTGACACTTCCTCTTACTGAATTACTAAAGTCAAGCGAGCCCAGGAAACCCGGGAAACAAAATACCGGAGGTCGTTCGAAGTCAACCAAAAGGTGAATGACCAAGTGGGAGTGGACGAGAGAAGCAGGGCAGGTCTTCCGGAAACTCAAAAAGGCCTTCACCGCAGCACCGACTTTGCAGCATTTCGACCCAGCCAAGCTGATTATCCTCCAGACAGACGTGAGCGGCTTCGCGATTGCAGGCATCCTGAACCAGTATGATGGCTTCGAAACCCTTCGGCCAGTCAATTTCTACTCTCGGAAATTCTCTCCAGCCTAGCAGAACTACGACACATATGATCGGGAACTGCTCACCTTCGTCAAGACCTTCCTGTAATAGCGGCACTATCTGAAGAGTACCGTCACAAAGTTCTGATGCGATGTGACCACAATAACCATGAGTATTTTCAAACTTCCAAATTGCTCTCACGGTGACAAGCTAGGTGGTCGGAAATTCTCTCAGCGTACAACTTCATAATCGAGTACCTAGAAGGCACGAAAAACCCTGCCGACTGCCCATCGAGACGGCCCAATTATGAGATCGGCTACGAGAAGCCTGTCGGACAGCCTTTGGCGTCGGTGGCAGTCGAACACTACGATAACCTCCTATCGGCGATAAAGAATGCTGATACTATTGATACATTGGCAGTCGACATCTCGGGTAAGCTAGTCAATAACCCAATGGATATAGCCATAGCCACAGCTATAGCGATAGCCAAAGCCAAAGCCAAAGCCAAAGCCAAAGCCAAAGATGTCAACCAATGGAGTGTCGTCGTTGGAGCTCTGACCTACGATGGGAGGATATATACCCCTGCGGATGATGTTCTTACCGGCCAAGTGATAAGTCTCTTCCATGACAACTCCGAGTGAGGTCACTTTGGAGCTCTTATAACTGCTGAGTTAGTCTCTAGCGATTTCTTCTGGACTGCAATGGACGCGCACATAAGGAAGTTTGTGAGCGGCTGTGAAGTATGTCACCGAATAAAGGCCCTGCGGCATGCCCGCCACGGAATCAACATGTCACTGCCACCACTGTCACGATCCAGGGAAGGCGTCACCATGTACTTCGTCACACACCTGTCAGAATCGACCATGTCTGAATATACGAGGATCCTAGTCATCGTCAATCGACTGATCAAGATGGCGATGTACCTGCCCTGCAGAAAGAATGTCGACTCACCATTGCTGGCCAGGCTCTTCTTCGAGTACATGATCTGCAAACGCAGTGTCTCAGACCACATCATCACTGATCGGGACACCCAATTCACAAGTCGGTTCTGGGCGAGAGTCTGCAGTCACATGAGTATAGACCACCAACTGTCGACCGCCTTTCATCTGCAGACAGACAGCCAGACGGAACGGCAAAATCAGACGATGGAGCAGTACCTACGGGCTTTCTGCAATCATGAGCAGCATAACTGGGTGGAGCTCTTACTATTGGTGGAATTCGCCTATAACAATGCGGTGCATGCTTCGACAAGGATGATACCCATTTGGGCCAACTACAACTACCATCTGACGATGCAGTTCAAGGCACCCAATGACTTAGCCCACTTGAAGTCGGAAGCTGAAGCAGATACCTTGGCAGCCAGGCTGGAAGAGATGTACCGTACCCTCCGGGAGTACTTATTGCAAATCCAAGCCCACCACATGAAGTATGTCAGGGGTAAGGAAATGACGTTCGAGGTCGGAGATAAGGTCTGGCTCTCGACTCGGAACATCAAGACAGCAAGGACATCAAAGAAGTTAGATTACAAGTGTGTGGGACCGTACACGGTGAGTAAAGCCATCAACAAGAATGCTTACAAATTAGACTTGCGAAAGACGATGCGTATTCACAACGTATTTCACGTCTCCCTGCTTGATAAATACTCACTGCATGCTATCGGCCATCGGCCTTCGGAACCGCAACTGATGATTGTCGACGATACGGACGAGTGGGAGGTCGATCGGATTCTCGATTCCAAGCGGCGCTACCGAAAGCTCCACTATCTCATTCAGTGGGCCGGTTACAACTACCTACGTACGAGCAGGGAGCCGGCAGAGAACCTCGAGAATGCTCAAGAACTAGTCGACGAGTTCCATCGGGAGTATCCAACTAAGCCACGGCCATGATTGATGAGGTCGGAGCTACGGCGGATCAGAGTTATAGAGGATCGGTCGGGTTTCCTTCTTTCTTCTCTTCTTATGGATTCGGCCCGGTATAAATGGCGTCAGCACAGGTTTTACTACCTACCACTGGAGGTGGATTTCCCCATGCACTGAATCTGCCATGCGGTCACCGCGATGGCACCGATCGGTCGCGGGACTTATGCAGATGTACGAAGGCGTACACACCTTATCTTGTCTTTCTTCATGTATATATTTTGCAGCCCAGGGGGTCTGCTGATAAAGAGGGGGATGATATAATGGCGGTGCCAGGTGCACTTGGCTCCCAGGTACACTTGGCTCTCCCACGCGCACTTGACTCCCAGGTACACTTGACCTTTCCAAGCGTACTTGGCTGCTGAGGCCAGGTAAGTACCCTTCATATATAATCACCTCGCGAAGTGCTTTTGGCACGCTAGCGATTATCTTACCTACATACTACTTTACTATATTACTTTTTCCCGTTTGCAACCATATCTACGTATATCTATCCATACGAGAGCGTATGTCCTTACAATCATACAGCATGCAGCCTGGAGGCTATGGCAGGTAAAGTACAAACAAATAATCATGAACAAAGACAACAAATGAAACCGAACAAAGGAAAAACGAAAAACCCCTGGCTAGGTAGCACCGCTCCGCAGTCTCCTGTCACCCCTGCTCTAGTTACCAAGAAATATTCAAGAATACATAGTGGTCTGTAACACACTTCATACAATAGTGAAAGATTTGTCGGTTTCGTTCTGCCTGGTCCTGCATATAATGCGGGTTCTTCTCCTGGAGTTTATTCTCCTCCACCCTTCCCCTTTCCCTTTCTCTTGTTCAATCCCACCACACCTCCCCCTTCCGATTGTTCCTCATGCCCCTCATCATCTTCTCCACTCTCACTCTGATGTTCCTTCACCTCATTGTTGACAGTTTCCTGACCTACAATCTGATTGTCACCCTGTCCAAGGTGTTCATTATCATACAATTGGCCAAGGTACCACCTTCGTATTGCTATATGTGTGTTGCGCAGAAAATGTTTTAAAGGTTGCATTCCTTTGTCGGAAAATAGAAGATACTTCCAGAGATATTGAGGATGAACCAATCCAATATCTTTTCGCATCGGAAAAAAAACAATGTCCTGCCCAGATTGTACGTGGGTCTAGGATACATCGGACGCTTCAATCGAAATCTCTTGAGCCTCATTGTAGAGGGACACTGCACGTGTGTGTATACAATGTCTGGCGTTGTGCTCGCACCCCCTGACGTGGCGTTCCTTACTGTCGTAGCTATACAGTGCACATAAGTTTTACTGTCACAGCCATGCAGTATGCTTACCTTTTGATCCACAAAACTACTCATGTGACACATGAGTGGAATGTACACCTTGACATAATGCAATGTTCACAGCATGCGACATTTATACGATGACCTGAATTGCACTCACCTCTCGGGCGACGGATACAGTGGAGTGACGTTACTGTTGATGATGTTTGAGATTCAGCTCCAATATATATAGTTTTCCATTCTACACGTCACAGCCAGCATGAAGCACATCCTCTACACTACTCTCTCCTCATTCCAAATGCCATGCTACATGTCGTAGCCCGCTTGAAGCACATCCTCTAAACTACTCTCTCCTTCAATGTCATCCACCGACTTCAACTCTACATCCTCATCCTCATCCTCATCCTCATACTCCTCATTCTTGACATTATCATCATCCTCATCCTCCTCATTCTTGACCTTATCATCATTCAGCTGGAGACCACGATGTCGCTGAGCATGACTCCTGGCAGTGTGAATGTCATCATACTCGTTGTCGCTATCATTGTCACCATCATTGTTATCATTGTCAATCCCATCCTCAGCATGAAAAGACAAATCTTTAACAATTCGGATGTTGATCGCAGCAATGATCGGAGTCTCAACATCCAGCTCCATCATCAGGGCTTCGATTGCAGTCTTGTTTAATACCACTCGACGAGACTTGGCTACAGGAGGCATGTTATTGCCTCCTTTCTCTTGTAGAATGAGGTTGTTGAGAGGTACCCTTATGGACTTCATTATCTTCTGTCTCAATGGAGATGGGAGATCGTTTCAAATATTCATGAGATCAGTGTAAGTCTCTGCAAAATAAATGTTAGATCAATTGCATGCATTGTGAAGGCCATACTTACCGCCGTCATTATCTCGATTGAAGTAGTACTCGCACTCGGATCTGTGGGACCGGATTTCAAGTTCGAGGTCATCGATTGCAACCTTTGTTGGAGCTGAACCTCCATTTCTTTGCCACTCTGTCAGTGCGTGATACAATGCTGTACATGTTAACACAATCAGTACTGTGGGTATCTGTTCCCGAATCCAGTTATGGAAGTCCTGCGAAAGCCTGCCATGTATGCGAATTAGTTGGAAGAAATGTACATATAGAAATCATCGAATCTCCTCGGCAAGAAGTAGCTAGCTCGTTCCTGGTAGTGTTAGCGATGCTACAAGTTGCAGACAGAACTCACATGGGGTTGAACTCATATCAGATTCGTTCGTACGATCGCATTGGCACACAATGAATGTAAAATCTGAAAGAATTTGGTCAATGAGTAGGCAGTGCTCATCAGCTTTGTAACAGTGCAAGTTGTATAGTCTCTCTACACTCTTACAGGCCTTCTTGATCATGTGCGATCTGACTGAATTGCAACTGTTTTTGATCTGACATACGTTAGTCAGTGAGAATGCAATTCTCGGAGATATCTAACTATCTTGAGACACTCCTTCTGACGTTCCTGGAAGCTAATATTGACTCCTTCCTGCCTGCATGCCTTCGGCCAGGAATGCCCTACTGGCTTTGTGTTGGAAACAATGTTAGTTGGTATCTACCACTCTCGGAATGGTATAAGCTACCAGTACAAACTCAGCTTCAGTTGGAAATGGATTCTCACTCAGCAGTTGCTTCTCCATCAAGTGATGTATTGTTTCCAGTACAGCATTAACTCGAAGGTCACCTGGTGCAAGGACACTTCGACTGCCATATCGTTGTTTACTGCTGACCGACAGACTCGATGGTATTCTCGGTAGAGATGATGGGATGAGTTGTGAAGCCGAAGATGATGGGTGTGGACTTCGGAGGTGAGTAAGGTTCGTCGCTGAACGAATAGCGATATTGGAAATGACATTGGATGCTGGCGACATCGAAATAGAGGCTTTATTTGGTGAGGGCAGAGATGGTTTCAGGATTGGATTTGGTGCAGATGCAATGGGTGTAGATGCTGAGGAGACCTGGGTAGTCGAAATCGAACCATCGATATGTGAGGCTGTAGCCTTCGTCCGCTTTCGCTTCTGCTTGTCAGCCTGAATTGTGAGTTTCCTCTTATGACCGTTTGCTGTACGTGGTATTGGGAAGACAACTGCAGGAGTGGCCGGTGCTGCTTTTGTAATTGAGGATGTGGTATTGTGCAGTCACTTTGTTGTTCAGGTTATTTTCACAAAGCAGGAAGGTTAGAAAGGCAGGAATGTCAGAAAGGTAGGAATATCAGAAAGGCAGAATAAGAGTGCAGTTGCGATGTAGACGAAGGGTAATGCAGTGAGGAAAAGGACTGACACATCGCTGAGTATTGCACCTGAAAGGTTTTCACATAAAGGGATAGATTCACACAATTTCATATTACCTTGTCACAAAAGTGTCGTGTACGATTAGTCAATCAAATACCAATAATGCCAAGAAAACCCAAACAAGACTAAAAACATCTTTGTAAAATGCACAAATGACTTCACCCGACTCAAAGAGGATATGGAAAAACCGTATCTAACCCAACCACCAAATGCTAACCCAACCACCAAACACGAACTTGAACCTACGTGGATCAGTATGCTAGTCATTTGCAGAACTGTTGGACGTACCGAAAATCATCACTCAAATTGATGACCCATCCATGGTGGTATCAAACGCGACACCTTGAGCTGTGTGAAGCTCATACCAGCATTGATATCTTGGTGTGTACCAATTGCCACCGACTCGGACGACTCTTCAACACCTACCGATACTGACGAAACGTTACACATTGTCTCCTGCTCCACCAAAACCTGTGCCATGTGTGACCTTCCCTCCCACTGTTACTGTAACTCCACCACCACTTGCGACATCGCCTCTACAATTCGTGCTGTCTCCACCTTTCGTGTAACCCTGATATCTTGGAGAGAGGCACACTCGACATGGTGAGTAGCAGTCACCTCCGGTTGTGTCATTGCTGAGTAGTTTATTGCAACGAACCTGGAAGCAGGTGTCGGACTCTCGGCCTGTTTGGAGGCACCAGGTGTTCCCAGGAGAGAGAATTGTAGGTGTGGTGGTAGTGCTGGTGGTAGTGGTGGTGGTGGTGGAGTAGCTCTTACAATCCTTGAAGGCGTAACTGCAATTGCCTTCAAAACAGCCACAACGATGAGAGGGTTGTAAGCTGTAACGGAAAAGAAGGTACCCACAGAGTCGTTGCCATTGAGTTGAGTCGCATTCCATGGCTGAAGAGAGGTTTCACCAGACATGGCTAGATATCCAAGAATACAACTGACATCTCAGGCAGGACATAGTCAAACCACAGCACGGTGTACGACCTTTGTTGTGAGCTTCTCAACTCGTAAAAGATGCCATCTATTCGAGCTGTGGTGAATGAAGATGTCGTCCCAACGGTCATAGCTTTCTGGGCCATAGCTCTCAGGGTCGACAATGCGAACCCTGAAGGCGTATATATGTGTTGGGCCAATAGGGACAGTATTGGTGGAGATGTCATCGAGTTTGCTCTTCTTCTGCAGGGCCGAAGCAATGATGATTGGTGGCATTGCAGGTTTGTGTGATGGTGGCTGCAGCTTCAGTATCCTGGGATACCAGGTATCTTTCTTCACATCGCCTTTGTGATGTTTGGAGTTGTCACGGTCGTTACAGTTGTCGCAGTTGTTGGAGTTATTGGAGTTGTTGTAGTTGTTGGAGTTGGAGTCGATAGGTAAAGGTGGGTTTTCTTTGTGATATCGGTTTATCTGCACCCAAGTTTTATCGAAACAGTTTCAGAGAAACACCCGGTACCAACTCCACCATTCCAAGTATCATGGTTGAGTCAATACCCGATGCTTTCACATCCCCTGGAACTGTGCAAAGTATCTTACAGTGACTGGGTCCAAAAAAAGGATATCATACATCAAGTCAATCGCGCCATCATCCTTGACACCGTGAATGGCATACATCCGAATAAGGCCCCAAATGTGCTCGGCCATTAACTGCTTCGCGAAACCCTCAGGGTGGAGAGTGTCCTTAATTGCATCGGTTTTGCAGAGGGCAGATGGGATCTTTTTGGATGGCATTGCAATGTTCTGAGCTGTATGAGGGGTCGGTCAGGGTTAGGGGTAATGTGTCTGAAAACGATGATGAGAGTTGTAAATAGGTAAAGACGTAGTAGATAGAGATGATGGAGAAGAATTGAAATGAAGGGAGTGTATGGCAGTATATATACAACGCAGAATGGGCCATCAAGGTGCTTAGAATCATGTTGAGTGGCTCGCAGAAGAGTTTAAACCGTTGGTGATATCAAGAAATGTTGGTGACATTAAACATCATACTTGAAAAGGAACTTTCCTGATTGTCAGCCACTATTGGCACTTCTCTTCTGGCCTGAATGATGCACTGCATGTTTTATACGACTCTGAGAGTTGTTTGAACCACTTCTTGAGAGTGAGATACACTCGTCATGTGAATGTTGGGTCAAAGCAACGAAATCTCTCAGTTTGGGTTCCTATCATATGGCAGTGACATCAAGTTCCAACATAATGATGCAGTGTGGTGTTACAAACAATCGGAACCTACCATATGATGTGAGAGAAGTTTCACTGGCCTCTCTGGCTGTGAATAGGCCACTCCAGACACCACCAATAGATACTGTGCGGTGGTATCATGAACTATGAACTCGTGTCTTGGCACAGGAAACAAGTGATATCACATGTTTTCATTTGCGTTTCGGATCATCCACCTGGCCAAACTTCAAAAAAGCAAGCAAAAAAGCAAGTCCATGGATTATTTCTTATATTTGCCTAGCAATTAGGGTCAAATTAGGATCTGGATATAGCTAAATCGTAACAAACTCTGTCTGCATGATATTCCCGGGTATTGGCATTTTATATACGGTTCTGTGAGTTTTGTATGCCATGCGGCTCAATTACCTGCTTGGCAACACTCAAAACATTCTGCCAACTGCATATAGAGCCCTCAGCATTGGCTACACGACATGCACCATGCCTCCCATTCGAACTCCGAATCATTTCTGCCCTGTTTGCTTGAAACCTTACAAGTCTGACCTGTGGCTCTACAAACACATTGACAGCAACCATCCTCGAAATCGCGCACAACTTCTTGAGGCGAAGACTGACTCCAAGACCCCTGATCCTGTTCGAAAAAACTCTCAGCGATACGTCGACAATTCTCACAGTGGTTTTCATACCAACCATGGTTTTCATGGCAACCATAACCACGATGACGATCCTGACGCGTTTCCACAGTTTAACAAATCTCCTTCTCCTGAACTATCAGAGTCCGAATTTGACTCAAATACAAAAAGCTTCTCATATCCCGATGCTGGAGCCCCTGTCGCATACGTTCTGACCGACGATGAGTACAACGGTGAGTAAAATTCTGAGCAGTGCTTACAAAACCCCTTCCATCTGTTCGACAGTGATGAGGAGTACAATTTCGCAGAACTGGTCACATCGAAAGATCTTCCCGCCAACGTCATCGGTGACTTCCTGAAGGGCAACCGCAGCCCTACAGAGTCCGTGTGTGATTCTCTGAAATCGAATTACAATTTCCGCCAGAAAATCAATGTGATAGAGGTCGGACCTGGCCATAACTTCTGGAAGAAAGCTACGTTGTAGATGGCATGCAATACGCAGTATCCGGATGCAATAGAGTTTTGGCACCGTGACCTTATAGAGCGTGAAAAATGGCTGCTCTGATAGCCAGCATATGAGAAACATCTTATATACACTCTGAAACGATGCTTCAATAATGCTGAATACCAGGTTTATAATAAGATGCATACTGGAGACTGGTGGTGGGATAAGCAGATAACCTTCCTTCTTAGTATACCCTTTACAATGCTTACAATTGTATAGACAACACTACCAGTTGGTTACACATTGGTGCCAATGATATTCATGTCTGACAGCACCCACCTTACGAACTTTGCTGGTGACAAGAAGGTATGGCCAGTATATATGACGATCGGCAACCTATCCGCAGCAGTACAGATGAATCAGACAGTACACAGCGTGTTGTTGGTCTCCCTTTTGCCCATTCCAGTCAAGATACGCGATGTCCCCCTCAAAAGAAGAAATGCTCAGAGGGATCATAACCGAATGGTCACTCAGAATGTGTTGCAGCATGTGTTGCAATCTCTACTCAATTCCGACTTGGAGACCTGCACCTTCTATATCCGCTGTGCCGATGGCAACTTCAGGTATTGTTATTCGATACTGGCTGCATGGATGGCCGATTACACCGAGCACCGTGACCTTCAGAACATCAAGAACGGTGTATGCTACTGATGTAAATGTCCCATTCAGGAAATGGGTAATCTACCATGCCGACATGAGCGACACACTCTCCGGGATCATTATATCTATCGTATGCTCTCAGATTCGAATATAACCCTGAGCATCGCTGATCTCAAATGCCACGATGTCAATCCAGGCTTCAACATCTTATGGTATCTCAATTGCATCACAAGCGATCTTTCCAAACCTGATCTCCTCCACACGATGCAAATTGGGATGTTGAAGCACCTCCTGATATGGCTTCACTAATTTCTCAAGCAGCATAAGCGCCATGACATGTTCAATGATATTTGGCTCTCGGTGCCTGCATATCTTGATATGACGAAGCCAAGATGTGCATATGAGGAGGTTTCGTATTGGAACAGAGGAGAAATCAAGATGATGACACGATTCCTTGGGGATATCATATGCAATGCTCTGTGGGACCCAAGCCCCTCTCAGTGCAGTGTTTTTGACCGTGCAGTTGAGTGCTCTCGCTCTCTTATTGAGTTCAATTTCTATTATCAGTATGACTCTCACGATGATGAAACGCTGGACCTCATAGACAATGCTCTACGTCGCTTTCACTATTCGAAGGATGTGTTTCAACAATTGAGGGCTGGGAAATTACTGGCAGCAGAGGCCAAAGAGAGACGTATAGAATTGTGTGCCGAGTGAGATGCCGAGTTGAATTCCAAGGAAAATATGAAGAAAACAGCCGCCTTTCAACAGCATATTTGCACGCCTGGAAAGGTATTATCGATACAGAAATGGCCTTATATATTGAAGAGGATTGCGATTTCAACTTTCTCAAGATACATCTCATGCAGCACTTCCGAGCGCAGATACAACGGTACAGTTCGCTTAAACAGTGGTCGAAGGACATCGGAGAAAGTTCTCCTCAGAAGCAGATTAAGGATCAGTTTAATGCCTCCAACAAGACAGGTGCTTACTATACTCAGATAATCAACTACTAACTTGGAAGTGATGCATTCGTTGTCAGAAAGGCCAATCGCGATCCATGGAACCGTAAACGAGCTGCTCCTCAGATGATAGAAGTGACAGCGGAAGTGACAGCGGAAGTGAAGGCAGAAGTAACGGTGGAAGTGACGGTGGAAGTGACGGCGAAAGCAACTATTACCAGTAGATGTCATTTATTGAGGTTCATATCTCCACAGCAGCACAAAGGAAAAGAGAAAGTCAAGGACTTTCAAGGCCTCTTGAAAACAATCAGTAACGACGTCCTCCGAAATGGTCTGTATGATGCCACCCATTGTTTCTTGCACTCCAAGCAGGTTAATATCGATTCGGATGATCTCTTAAGCAGTGCTGCCGCAATTTACCATGGATTGGAGGTAGAATCACGTAACATGCATGACAAGCGTATCATTCAGAAGCTCAGATGTACTGGAGATAAACGTTGGTATTCTGGGGCTGTCCACCAGCACTGGGTATGGGTTCAAACTTCGCAATGTAATGAGTCTCACAAGAAACTGCAGGGATGTCTACCGTACTGTATGCTTTGTCTATTCAAGCTGCGAGTCGTCCATTTGCACGGCACGAATACCTTTTGGCTGGCATACATTGAAGTGACGAAGCCTGCCAACGGTAGAATGCTGGAAAGTGCATCGCAGCTGGTCAGCGTAGTGAAACTATTTTCTGGAGGTGCATACACAATTATTACTTTAGGCAATATTGTGGGTGTGGTTCACTTAATTGCTGAGGAGCCCATTTGATCGAAGTCGGAGAATAAAGGATGCATAGTCAATAGTCATATAGACCTAGCGACCTGGAACAATATTTATTACATGCTGGAGGACGAGTTGAATACTGCAGTGAAAAGGGTATAAACAGTGTTTAGAACTGTAGGGTGGTTAGAACTGTAGGGTAATTAGAACGGTAAGGTATTAGAACTGTAAATAGATAACATGCCGTGTATAGCATCATCATTACAATGACCAGAGCATTGTTGCCATCGAGCACCAAACACCGATAGGTAGACTCTCAAGTTGCTTGCATCCAGCCAAGAAATGGACACAAGCAAAGTTATGGTCAAATATGCCGTGCATAGGATTGTGATTACAATATCCAGATCAGTATTGCCACTGAGCACCAAGCACCATACAATTAACCAGTCAGAAGAAAAACACAGTATATTAATCATCCCAAGGTGCTGTGCAGAGTGACATGCGACCGTGTGAATACCTAGTGCCAGGAGTTGTTTTTGCAGTGCCTCACATCGCAGCGTCACAGACATACATGTTACCCTGCCAACCGAGGTTCCAGGTGCTCCTGGTGCACCACCGACATCCGGGCGGGATTAATACGCCTGGGTGCTGAGATTTGTTCCTGATGCGCAATCTTTGTATTTCCCATTGATATATGGGGCATCTTAAAAGAAGATGTTCTGGTGACTGGGAACCTCCAGAGCAACTTGGGCAGTGGGGGGAGTCAACAGAGTTTGTTGGTATTTTGTACAGGTAACTGTGGAGGTAACTATGGCCTGTTCGTAATTGTGTGACCATTGAGGTAAACTGACGGTTACCACTGGTGAAGATCTGATCGGGTTTGGTATGGAAAGTTCCAACATAGTTCTTTTCCTTTCCTGGATGTCGCATCCACCACTCACTCTATTGCTGTATTTTAGCTGCTCAGGTTAGCCTCTTGAGATAGGATAAGGAGGTATGATAGTAGGTAGGTGGTGTTTCGAGAGTGGTCTTTTTCGCCAACTTGTTCGCAAGGTACATCTGTATGGCCAGGAATCCATTGTACTGTGATCATAGTCTTGAGTGCATGAAGGTTGTTAGAGATATTGGAGAGTTCCAGGAAAGTGGACTGTCCTGAGCCGGGTTTGAAAATATTGAGACATTGTATGGCAGTTTAATTGTCTGTGAAGATCCATATGTATCTTTTGGTGAGGTTATTACGTTGACATATCCGAAAACATTTCTGTGCAGCTTTAGGAATTTCAATTAATTTGGTATTGTAAACTTCTTGTTGATGACCCATTGAGTAGGTCGCTTCTATGACTGCTTCTCCTGTCATTTCCACAACAGTTCCTACCCGTATGTTTTCCTTCAACATTGATCCATCCATATAACAAACAATATTACGGTTATATTTTTTCAACATTGCATACTGTGCTTCATAGGCTGTGGCCTCCTTTTCTTTTGAGAGGGAACTTATATGTATTTTGACTCTGCTTTCAATCCACGGTGAACAGGCAGTGGTAGAGTAGGTTTCGATCTCCGAGCTGTTTGAGATCCATGGACTGAGGGTAGATAAAGTTTGGATGAGACGTCTTTCAAATTTACAGTCATTTTGTTGTATGCTGTTTCAAGGAATCCAGGGTCCATTTGTATTACTGGACTAAGAAGATTCATAGAATGGAGGAAATGTTGATGAACAAATTGTCGGATTGTGTGAGTTTTCAGAAATGTAAGTATTCGAATTGCATATTTTCTTCACATGTGATTATGTCGTACAGCTACCGGGGGGAGGGCAGATTTATTGTGAATGGCTATTGTTGGTGATATAGGGAAGGCTCCAAGTATACAATGAAGGGCTGTATTGTGCACTGCTGTGAGGACAAACGTCTGTGTACGGCTTCGTATAAGAGTATAAGAGTAGATTTGGTTGCAAACGAGGATAATTGAATATAATAGAGTGTAAGTAAGATTATCGCTGCTGTGCAATTGCACTCACGAGTGGAGTATATGTACACCTGGAGTTACCCGGCCATCGGCTCGGCCAATCAGATTGCTTACGTTCGGCGAAGACATGGATACAAGTAAGATGATTGGCCGCCATTACAACTGTCTCAAACTTATGTTGATACATTGCTTGCCCCTTCCATCATACTTCGGCCCTGAAGTTGCAAACAGGTATAACACATGCATTGGATAGTTGGTTAACTGTGCTAGAGGTTTATCCTGAATCTGTATTGGATAATGATTTGATGGCTTCAAGGGCTCTGTTGCCACTTGCGGCCTTCAGCATAACATGATGTTTGAAGTTGATTTTCCTGTCAAACCAAATACCAATCCACATTACTACGTCTGGACCGATAGCCTTTGTACCAGGGGAAACGGTTGTGCCATCGGAAAGGGTAATCTTTTCATCATCTGTACTATCGCCATTTCGTTAATTGTAGAAATACATCATCTCTGACTTTGAGTCGTCAAATCGTACAGTATTGTTTGCGGTCCATTTGAAAGCTGTTCGTGCAGCAGCTTCCAGGCAATGCGCATCATAGGCTTTTGATTTACTTCAAACCACAATTGCAACATCGTCAATGTACCTGGAAGTCCAGAAGCAGGGGTAGTAGATTGTAAGTTCATAGAAGAGAGAACTGAGATACAGAAGGAAAAGAATTGGTAATGTGAGTGATCCTTGGGGGATCCCTGTTCGGACAGGACTGAGGTCTTCCTTTCTTCCACCGAATGCCAGTACTGTTGTATGGTTGAATAAGTAGTGTTCTACCCACAATAGAATGGGTATTGGGTAGCCCATTTGTCGTAGGGTTTGGAGGAGGTGATCTTTGGATATATTGTCAAATACACTGCTTACATCCATAAAGAGGGCAGTGGTGATTTCTTTTGCTTGCTTTCCTTGTTCAATTTGATTTGTAAGTGCCAAGGCAGCATCACTAGCAGAATATTGTCTTCGTCCCCCTATATGATCTTTGTGTAGTAAGTTGCATTTTTCAGCCATATATGCAAGTCGGTTTGCCATCAGCTTTTCAAGGATCTGCCCAATACAATTGAGAAGAGCAACAGGTCGGTAGGGTTTAGGTATTGAATGATCAGGCTTTTCTGGTTTGGGAATAATCACAGTCGTTGCTTGTTGCCAGCAGGTGGGGTGGTATCGTGTGGTTCCGAGTTATGCAAACATACTGTTGAATTGTTCGGTGGCGGCTAAGTACGTATATCAGAGACAGTAGAAGGGAAGTCCATAAGGTCTGAGGGCTTTGCGTGGTGCAGAGGGAAAGATTGCTTCTTTGATTTGGGTAGGGGTAAATGTGACCCATGACAGGGTTTGTCGATTTCTGACATCAGTCGGGGAGGGGGCTACTGATAGAAGAGGGAACATTGTAGATGGAAAAGGGTAGTCTTTTCTTCAAAAGTAACAGCTATTCTGTTGGAGAATGACAGGTGTGGGGTTCTCTGGGTTTTCCTTGGTTTGGTATAATGGAGGGCAGTGAATATTTCAGTGCCTTGTGCATTTGCTAAAAACTCAATCCACATCGATGTTTTGGAGGTGCAGATATCCTGGAAGTATTGGTTGCGAACAGCTTTGAACCTGATATGATTGCTGTAAAGGCGAGTTTTCTTCCACTGCTTCTGGACTCGATTAATATTTATTCGGGAGATTTTCAGTTGGGGTGTCCACCAGCATTTCAAATGGGTTGTACGTTCGAGGTCAGGGATGGATTCCTTTAATGCATCAACAATCATCTCTCGTAGCAGTGCAGCAGATATATGAATGTTTGATTCGGTTGGCTGTTCGTGTAGGTATTGTCAGACTATTCGTAAGGCATAGGAGAGTGTATTGACCGTTTTGGAGAGTATGTCCCAATTTGTTTTATTCCAGTTGTATCTTATCGTATTGGAGTCGGTGATAACTAGTTCAGATTCTGCTCCAATATCGAATCGAATTGTTGCATGATCTGAACCAGTTGAAATATTGTCATCTACTTCCCAATTTATAACTAAGTCATGGATAGCTTGTGATATAAAGGCAAGGTCGATAATAGAGATTTGCTTGCCAGTTCGGGAATAGTATGTTGGGGTGTTCGGTTCATTGAGGAGGGAAATGTTGTAAGTTTCCATGATCTGAACAATTTCGTCTGTGTGTTTGGGTGTTTTGATTTGTGAATTCCACCATCCATCAGCAAAAAAACTTTGTTCCTTTTGAGGTTTCTGAGCTTTCTGTCAGGTTTCCAAGGTTTTTGAAATTGGCTGGTATTGTATTTGCTCAAATTACTTTTTTGGACGCTTTTTAATGTTGTTGAAATGATCAATTGGCTCTTTCAATTGGTGTAGTTTCGATACCAGCCAGTGTACCATTTGTCCCTGCTGATTTTCGACTTAGAAAGAATTCTCACCAACCATGAACCCCTTTATTTACACTGTCATCACCATCACCATCACCATCAACATCGCCATCACCATCACCATCACCATCACTATCACCATCGCCATCACCATTACCCTCACCATTATCATCACCATCTCTATCACCCTGACAACCATTTACATCTGTGAATTTGCTCTACCGTTTATTTGCACTGTTGATACCAACACTACCATCACCATCACCATCACCATCACTATCACCATTGCTATCACCATCACCATCGCTATCACCCTGACAACTATTTACACCCCTGAATTCTAATTCCACTCGCACCACCATTTATTTGCACCATTGTCACCATCACCATTACTATCACCATCACCTTCGGAATCCTCTTCCTCCTCCTCCTGTACTGACCCCATTCGAAATCTCCTCCTCCTCCGCATTCAGTGCTGATCCGGTTCAAACCTTTGCAAATCAGCTCCAATCGACTTGTAGGTATACTCAATCGATTCGTCTCGCCAAGAACATTAAGACGGTTCAAGCACACTGGGTACATCTATTCCTGCCTCTCGACTGGCTGCTCTACTCCTCCTTCTCCTCCTCCTTCTTGTTCTCCTTCTTCTCCAGTGCTCACCCCCTTCGAACTTTTGCAAATCAACTCGGAATGACTCGTGGTTATGCTCAATCGATTTGTCTCGCCGAGTATATCACGACGATGCATACGCGCAGAGGTACGTTCAGTATTGGCTCTTGACTGATTGCTCTACTCTTCCTGCATCTCCTCCGGTGCTGACCTCCTTTGAACTTTTGGAGACCAACTCTGATTGAATCGTGGGTATGCTGATTCAATTCGTCTCGCCGAGTACAGCAAGATGGTGCAGGCACGCTGGGGTACATCTATTATTGGCTCTCGACTGGCTACTCTTTTCCTATTAACGCACCTAGTTTAGTCAGATGGTGAGGTAGAGAGGAAATAAGATTGTGAAGCTAGTAATTAGTATTAGAGGCTAGATCTTAGTTTAATGAGAACTCGTATACAAGCATACTTTCATTCGGAAATTGCAATTGTGACCTCAATCATGTAGTATATGGGGTAAAAATGTAATTTCCGCTTTGCTAAACAAGGTTCATAAAGAATTCATAAATGCTTTCTGAACGTCGAATTACATCTTTGAAACAATGCACCTACAGTGTCCATTCTCGCCAATGCCCACATTGCATTTCGGGATTCACAGGCGCAGAACATTGAATAACCTTAATCAACAAAAATCTGTTTTTGCAGATGTATATGATGGGCATTCATATCACAAGCAATAATGTATCATTCAGGCAAAGGGATTTTAATGAAGCTTCTTGGGATGGTATAGAGATTAGAGGATCCTTCATGTTCATTATAAATGTGAAGACTGTGATCGGTACAATTGAGCGAGTTAATAAATCAATGACTTGAATATGTGGATCCTGGCTGATGTCGGTACGTGGGGAGCATTTGATATAGGGGTTGTTGTTGGCCACATAGGCAATTATCCTATTGTATTTTCTTAAGTTTTCAGGTGGTATCAGAAGCTCAAATCCTGGGTGTATTGTAATGAATGTATTTTCTGAGTTGAATCCAGGTTCTTGGAGTAAAAGAAGGTCAGCCGTTCCAACTGCAAAGTGAAGATGTGTATTGATAACTAAGGAGGAACGGTTGCAATTATGATATATCATTCGAATTTTTGTTGACAAATAAGAAGGTTGTTTAGGTATAGATGGGGGCTTGGTGGTCTTTCATAAACTTCGCTCATACTTCGGTCAAGAGGGTAGTGATTGATGGGTATTTGGAATCATTGGCCGGATGATTTCCCTTGCAGTTGAAACATTTGACTATATCATAATTGCATTGTTTGCCTTTGTTGAAACATGATCCACACAAATGGAAAGTGGTAGTATCAGGTTCGGCACATATATTACATATGGCAGGTTATTTGCAGCAAAGGTAGGAATGGCCAGATTGTTGACAATTAGTATATTGATCAGTTGGTTGGAATACAATATTTCGTTCAGCCATGTGTGTTTTTCTGTCTACTTCAACTCGGTGGTCTTGCATAAACTTTACTTCATGTTCAGTGCAGACTGCAATAACTATTGTGGTTTCTTTTTTATGAGGTCATGTCTATGGCATTGTCAGAAATCATGGTAGGGTTGTGAGCTTGATATGATTGTTGTTCATCTCGATATCATCTTTCAACAATTGCATTCCTGTTTAACATTTGGGAAACATATTAATGTTGATGGAGTGAACCATCATTCGGATCCAGGTTTCTTGTTTTTTGAGACTCTGGGTATTTGTATCAACTGAACGAACTGTTTGCTCAATAGCAGCTTTGTAACCTAGTACCAATTCAACAGGGCATGTATCAGCAGTAAGGAGGACTAGGTTGTGTCTGTAGTTTGCAGAAACATGGGCAATATTGGCCAAGGGGTCAGCCATGCACCTGCAAAGGGTAGTGTTGATTGCAAGTTTGAGTTGGGTAAGGTCGGCAGTATCAGGTTGATCACTGTATCGGGCAATTACCAGTATGGGTTGTTGTTTGGTAAGGGGATAGAAATTCAGGGTATGTCTATTCTTGTTTTTCGAGGGGTCTTTCTTTGCACATGCTGATACAATTGCTGACCATAATGTGGGCTTTGGGGAAGTCCCTTTTGAGACTGCTGGTATTAGTATGTCTGGAAGTGCTGACAGTGCAGGTTTCTGTCAGGCTTGAAGTTGTACAAGATATTCGACTCGTTGTCCAAGGGTGGAGATATTGTCAAGGGCAATTTCATGTTTGATTTCAATTGCGGCCATGCGATTTGCCAATTTTCAGTTTTGAGTGGTAAGACGTATGTTGATTTTAATAATATCCTTGTAAAGTGTTTGAAGGATGGCTTTGAATACCTGATACATTCTGTCTTTGTCTTCATCGTTTGGATCCAATAGGTTGGTAATGGATTTTGATAATCTTCATCTTCAGAATCATCATCATCTTCAGAGCTTTGTTCTTCAATCTCATCATTCTCTGGAGCATCTCCAAGATTCAGATCTGCATCTCCAGAGTCTCCAATATTGTTTGAGTTGGTTGATTGTTGAGGTGGGGATGATGGTTGGGGTGGTCCAGAAGGTGCTCTGTTATGAACTGTACCAATAGCCTTACGGGTACTCGAACGTGTACGAGTAATATTGAGCTGTGAGTATGGCGAGCTCGACTGCAGTCGGTTTAAGCTACCATGTTTGCCCTTCCATCCTCGTTTAGATATGTAGCCTGTATGGACTGTACTTGATTCAGCTGGAGTGTCCATTGCAGAGAGTGGGTCTAAACTTAGGTTTCTGTAAATATACATTCTGTATGTACTGGCAGTACCAGGTTGGGGTGGGGATGGCATAGGGTCCGACATGAATGTCTTGCCAGGGTTCACTGTATTCTAAGTATATTACAGTTATTGTAATTTTCTAAGTATTTTGAAATTGGTAAATATCCGACGTGTGAATGTTGTTATATATGGCCTTGATACCACCTGTATTCAGAGGGGGTTAGAGCTTGATCTCAATTGTCCTAGCAAGGTATTGGAGCCTTGTACTAGAGCCTTTACCTACTCACAGCAGATACAGAGATACCTGTAGTGACAAGGAGACCTCTAGGAGGCCTGCTATGTGATGTAACTGTAACACCACTACAACAAAGGAAGTGCAACTTAACTCTGGAGAATCAACCCAACGACTCTGGGGGTCAATAGAGTCAAAGTAGCCAGACGTTGTCACCTATGCCCTGGTAGGTCTGCCTAGCCCCGGTGGCCAATAGTAGGTAAACAGTGCGAAAATTCGAAATTCGGATATTGGCTGCTCAAATCCTGTCCGATTATGCTGCAATCTCGGCAGGGTAGATCTTTAAGTGTATCGAAACTGTAATTCCAGGGTCATTCTGAACGGATGAATATCCGCAGAGAAACGATGATATTCGAATTCATGTTTTTGGCTTCAAGATATTTTGGCCCAGACAGTCTGAAGCTTTGAGAAGGTGGGAATGGTCCGTTCTAAGGGCTTTAAAGGCTGCTGAATCGATTGCTATTGCCGGTTTGTGAATTGGAGTCGATCCCGCTGTGATAGTGGGGAGGTAGTTGTGAACAAGCCACTTATCGATCAATTGGTGTAACTATAGCAGATCTTGAGCTATTAGTTTGAAATCGACACGTGGATCGCGTCTATATGTAACCTCAATGCTCCCAAAGTATGAAGTCAATTGGAAAAGAATTGGTTGTTGAATAATCGGTGGGGACTCTTTTGCAGGGGGGGGAAAAAGAGGGGTAAGGGGCCCAGCTTTCCACCCATCAACAATAAAGGTCCTATGAAAGAGATACCCTATCGTAGGAGGGGTAATCAGATGTAAGGAATCGATTCGCAGTGTCGATTTGTCAATAGCTGTTGTGGTTGCTGACTTAATATCGAAAATCGGTTTTGCTGGTGTGGTTGTTGCTCTGTAAACATGATCAATGTCGAGGGTATATGGCTGTCCTTGTCATCAATCATGGAATTATAAGATCCATCAGTATACATACCATGGTTATTTGTCCGCTGATAAAATTTGATGTAGATTAATCCCGGGATTGCTTCCGTCAGGAACTAATGTAGATGCTAGCCATTCATTAGCAGCTTGCGACTCTCTCTGCATTGGATTTGGACCGTGTACACCACCTTTCACACGTTCTGCTACAGGATGAAAATACTTATTGTCTGCCAGAAGGCAATACAATCATTCCAAACGCTCTGGGTCAGATTCAAAGCAGTAGTGATGATAGAGCTCGGCTATGTTAACCCTTGCTATATGAATGAAATATAATTTAACCGTATTGACTTGTGCTCGAATCTGGTACAAGTTTCAGCATATAATATCCAACGTAGGCTGTAGCTTCAGCATATATCTTTCAAGATCTCCTTTGTACATGGTTCAAATGCTATGGACCAAATATTGTTTTGCTGTATAGCGGTGTTCCAGTACTTCTCCATTATCTGCCAGTGTGGGGCTTCGGCTAATACTTTCGCAATACGTCATGGCATAACTTACTATCTCCAAGTCTCTTGCACTCATGAACGGCCATCTGTTCCACATATAGTGCTCCAGGAGTCTACCCATTGCAAATACAAGATGAGTCATGTCTGAGTGACCAAATCGATGGATGCTGTGATCGCTGGAGACCACTGATCGAGGTGTTGATACCAACTGCAGTTGCAATTGCCACTGCCTCTGTCTCTGATTTCTTTCTGTAGCTCGTGTTCGCCGTGGATATTTAATGATTGTGCATACTTCTGAATTAGCAATGGGGGTAGGCAGGTTTTCAAGACCGCTGAGAGGAGTGGGAGTGCTGGTAATGGTGGATGCGGAGCTGGATACAACGCCACGCATTGAGTCTGTCTGTGAGGTTCCTCCCGATGCTGGTAAGCTACGACTGCTTGTACCTGGCATAGCAGTTCGATTATTGGTTAACCGTCGCTGTATAGTGGACAGGGTAGAAGTCACACATTGAGTGATATCTGCAACGTGAGAATTGTTCAGTGAAGATGAGGGGGCGAAGTTCTGACCTTGGATTGTAGAGCCTAAGAAATTCCCTCCATGAGAGGAATGCCTCTCGCCAGCCGGTGTGGAAACGTGTCTCTTTACAAGTGAAAGCTGAGAATTTTCCAAAGGTCTATACTTTTGTTGTTGCTGATGAGTAGCAAGACTTCAAACATTTTGTAAGACCAGAGTCATATTAGAGTGAAGGCCCTGGAAAGACATAGTCTGATATAGATGTTCGACGTTAAGAATATTGGAATAGTTTCCTCTGCATGCATATGCAATGGCGGGTGAGGTAGACTCCTATGTGAGAGATCAGGGAGGGATTCGAAAAACAAGGGAGACACAGTGTAGACCACGCTAGACTCTAAATCACTATCACCTGTGACGATACTCGGAGATGACATCCCATAAAAAGCGTTCAATTATAGAGTTGACTGCTATCAGTTCAAACTCAGATTTAATTCAGCATTGACATTCACTGTTACAGCAACGTCTGAAGGTCTATTTGCACCTCTTGAAGGGTATCTATGCCTTCTTGACATGATTATCATAGTATTGCACTCGTTCTTGACACAATACTTTGAACAATCGATTGTATATATCTTCAGCTTCCCGGTGGAAATTCCCCTTTGGCAGAGCTAAAAGCATCGCAAAGGGAATAATGACGTATTCTCTATCCTATGACATCAGTTACATGTGCTTTTTCCACTGCTACGCATGTTGGTAGCCGTGTGGAATGGATGCACAGTTGGCACAACCTGAGAACTACTCAGTTTGCTCTGAGATGCACGAGGTCTGAGTGGTTAAAGCTGTGCACGATACAAAAGCAACGCCCAGCATCGTATACCTTCCTCACCGCCAGTACTAAATATCGTCCAGCGGCTTCTGATTCATGAGGTATCTGATAGTTGTGCAAGATGAAGGCTGATCGGTTTTGTGTTCGTTAACCAACAAAACGCAGCATATAAATCAAGATCATCATATTTCACAAGTTGAACAAAGAAATCCCAGGAACTCGAGTATATATATCCCTTCTTCCTGTCTATACCTCCTTTTATTTTTCATTCTGTTTTTAACAGACCATCAGCATCGTGAACTATCTCGATATCACATGACTTACACAAAGCAATGATTCTTGTTCCAAAACACACTTGATAACCTACACAACTTTGTACATTCCCTCTGGACATCCTCCCACTACATAAGACTGTATCATAATGCCAAAGCCTCGGATGTAGATTCATTTTCAACTCACAGCGATGGCACCAAAGAGCAGCCACAAAGGACAGAGAAGGGCAACTGCTAAGGCAAATATGCCGACATCGGTTAGAAATCGATGCCTGTCATTGAAACGGAATCGTATAAAGGGATTCATCTCGGAACATATTCGTGGACTGATACAGATATACAATATTTGCCGCATCAAGGATGAGAGGGTATGGGATCTCTTTCATGATATAATCTTTCCTGATCCATTCACAACTCGCCACTTTACACAATTCCAGCTGATGTGACTGTACTGCAGGAGCAGACGTTCGCCTTATTGGGAGTGGTGGGCTGCCTTCTGCTCAGATGTGGGGCAAATAATTGACAAAACCCATGACCAAATGAACAATTGGAGGTGTAACAACTTTCGTACCTTTGGGGATCAAGTCGATTGCTCCAATCCGCAGACAACTAACTCTGGAAAGGTTCAATGTACTGGTGAGCATTTCTCTTAAAATGGTAGCGATTATCTCAGGGTGAAGATTAAGTCGCCACATTGCCGGCAGTATAAGGCAGATGATGTCCTGATCATTATGCCACTCAATTGGAATGAAATAATCGATGAGGATGATGATGTTGAGAACTGAGGGGATCTCGAAGCGCTGAGCGGTAGATGGAGTCATCCTGGCGATGGCAATGGCAATGACGATAGTGAGGGTGAGAAGGACACGCAGGGCATTGAGAAAGGGATCGGGAAAGGGAAGGGAATGAATAATGGAAAGGGGAAAGAGAAGGCGACTGAGGATGGGAAGGGGAAGGGGAAGGCGATGGAGGAAGGGAAGGGGAAGGGGAAGGGGAACGGAAAACGGAAAGGAATTGTTAAACAAACTCCAGTGGGAGAAAGCTCACAGAGCCATGGAAAGGGTACAGGGAGCAAGGGGAATGGGCAGCCTAAGAGACCTGTCAGAGATGATGGCCAGCCTGAAATCTCTGCTGCAGGTGCAGCGAGATGGCTTCACATCAGAGATAATGGCCAGCCCGAATGATACACTACAGGTGTAGCGAGAGGAATAGGACAGGGATCATCAGCGCATGATGATATCTCTCATGCCGTTGGTTTGCAGTTGGAGAAGGAAATATATGAGACAGACTCTGATACGGAGGGCTAACTAGAGTGGATATATTTAGAGCCGGAAGCATTGCCCGCTGTATCAATTTCCTCTGATGATGATACCAACTGTACTGAGGAGTCGGACAGGGAATATGACTGAGAACATGATTCTGATGTGGATATGCACATGGAGAATCATGTGGACACACCATACAGCATTAATTTAGAAGGTGATGTGGATATCGAAAGGGACGGTGATGATGAATTGGAGGAAGTAGAACAGGAGGAAGATGAGTAGGAGGAGGATGAGGAGGAGGAGGAGGAGAATGAGGATGAGGATGAGGAGGAGGATGAGGATAAGGATGAGGATGAGGATGAGGATGAGAACGATGAGGACGAGGATGATAGCAAAGAACCTAGAACGATTGGCCAGGGAGAGATGGTAAACACATTGGCTGACGATGTAGATACCATGGTAGACGATCAAACAATCATACTACCTGAGCAAAGCCAGGAGATACAGGAGAATACCCCACAGCCACACCCTCCAGCGCCTGCCCCAGAGCTACAAATCCTGAATCCTCACCCACGACCAAGAACTCCGGAGATTCATCCCCTGAGTGGGCTGGGGTTTTTGGAGCTTGTGACACCACACAAACCTCGTCCAGTAGTACCAACTCTGCGATACGTTGAGGCAGGTGAATACACCTCCGATATTGATGTGGATCAGCAGCTGCTGGGTGAATTGTCAGAAAGTGATAGTCTCCATAATGTGCCTCTCCCCGATGAGCCTCTTTGCAATGTCCCGGTTCCTGATATCCCGATTCCTGATATCCTGGTTCCTGATGTCCTGGTTCCTGATGTTCCGATTCCTGATATCCAGGTACCTGATGTTCCTCTCCCTGAGGCGTGCCCAGATGGCTCGGTAAGCGATAAGTGAACTAGTCCTCGCATTTCAGAGGAGGCCATGGTTGTTGCGGTCAGATTAGAGTCAGATTCCTATCTTGTCAGTTTCGTTTGCTGTGATCTATTCATCTCAGATACTGATTAAGGTACGCATGGAGGTATTTTGTTCACTTAGAGTATTGTTGTTTTCCTGCTCGTTTGGATTAGTAGTTGGGTTGTGGGCTTGTTCATTTCCTTTGTTCTAATCTATGTCTCTCAGGCATTGATTATTAGACGAGTCGCGAGGTTTTTGGATCCCTCCGGGTTTATTTTGTTTACAGATTTTGTATTGATTTTATTTTATTCATAGTATGATGTGACATCACGTATGCAGTATTTGTGCAACTCCTGGCATGTAAGGAACCTCCTTGTGATGATGTTGAGGCTCAATAAATCTCTCAAATTAGCTGAAAGTATCGTGAGCTTACACCCACATCAGACTGCTCATGCTCAGCACCAACTTTTGTCCCTTTCTACAGTATATACTTCACTTCTCGCATGTCTTCAACAATGCCAGAGAAGACTCCATTCCCTTGCCCCAAAAGTTCATGCCGAAAGATGTTTACCTCAGACAGCTGGTGACTTAAACATATCAAATTACACCATCCTGAACACCTTCAAGTTGCATGCCAGGAGAATCTGACTAATCACAGCATGTTCAGACGTATTGAATCCTCTCACCATCGTGAAATCAACACTAACAAAGATTCAGTTGAAGACTTCGACAAATGTCCATACCTCAAATACCTTGAAAACATCGCAGACTCTTAGTCTTAATCTCTGCCACATCCTCTGCTGCGGACAGAAACATATCCCAGCACTGGTCCTCCGCTGAGCGATTACATTGCTGAGAAATTGAAATGCGATGCTCAGGATTCCCTTGAAACGAACCTACAAAACACTCTGTACTATCCATTTGTGATGCGTGAAGAGTACAAACATATCCAGTGTGGGATCAAGAAGAAGAGCATAAAGACGTACTATAATAATGTGCTGAAGGAAGAAACCACCTTTCTGCGTTTTTCCAGCCTCAAACACCAAGGCGGAGTCCAGAAGCTCATGGCTAGCATGCCAGATGATCCGACTCTCAGAGAGTGGGAACTACACACTCTCGAGGATATGAGATGGAATGACAATCACCAATGCCCTATCAAATACTGGAGTTGAGACATCATCAAAAGCATGAAATGGTTGATGTGGCAGCCAGCCTATGCCGAGCAACTTATTTACACCCCTCAGCATTGCTTTGACAGTGATACGCTATTGAAATACCTATATACCGAAATGTACATGCCAGACTGGTGGTGGGAGACACAGGTATGGAGAGATACCCGAGAATAATAATGTGTTAATCGACGTTCAGTTACATTTCAGAGTGGGAAATATACTGGTTTCCTTGATCTTCATATCCGAGGGAACATATCTCTCGAATGTTGCACGTGACAAGAAAGAGTGGCCTGTATATATGACAATTGGCAATCTATCTTCGAAGATCCTCCTGACGACCTCAACACACAGCATCGTAATGGTCACTTTCCTGCCAATTCCCATCAAGAACCGCAATATTCCTCAGAAGCGACTGGATGAGCAAGGTCAAACAAATCCAGAGGTGCTGAATGAGGTACTCCGGCGGGTACTTCAGCGTCTCACATTTAAACAAAATTCCAGCACCGAGAGCGGGTATTATAATGTTCTCCGTGCAGATGGCAACTTCAGATGTTGCAAACCAGTTTGAGTAGTATCGCTAGCAGATTGCCCTGATTATGGTGACCTACATCATTTCGAGCGGCATGTCTGTTTTTGGTTAGGGTGTCCAAAGAATGAACTTGAAAATTATATACCTCCTGATAAGCAACACCTCTAGCCAGATCACAACCCATATAGAATGCTCAGTGATACCAATATCAAGGCAGGCAATGCTGAACTCTCATCGCACCATGTTGACCGAGGATTCAATGTGACTTGACATATTCCCTGTATTCTGAGTGACCTCTCAATGTCCGATCTCCTCCATACAATGCAGATCGGCATGCTTGACCACCTCCAGAAGTGGAGTTTCCACTTCATAAAGACGCACGAACGGCTAGACTAGCACAATGCAATCTGTTTATGCGTGTCTACTTATCACGACCTCACACTAAACAGAAGTCATATGAGGAAGTTTCTCAATGGAATGGGATGGAGATGAAGGAAATGAGCCGGTACCTGCTTGGAGTTGTAATTCAGTTTCTATGAGGCGGAAGTCCCGCTCAGCATTCCATATTCAATCGTGCAATTGAGTACAAATGGGTATTGTTTGTATTGTATATGTCTGCGAGATATAAATCTCACGATGATGCAACATTGAGCTACATGTAGGACACCTTGCATCGTTTTCACACCATCAAAGATGTTTTCTTACTAGGGTGAGCTGGCACAAATGTGAAGGCCAAAGCCAATACCCTGAGAATGAAACTCGCAAATAAGTGCAAGGTAGACAAGGAAATAAATGCTGAAACTTGGACGCCATCCAAAAAGCAGCGTGAAATGAATGCCTGGTGGTATGATATCTGAAACAAGACAGATGTTTCCAAGGAGTTAGATGCCATCTTGAACTTTCCGAAGATCCACTTCATGTCTAATTGGGTCGAACAAATTCATCAATACGAAGCCTTGCAATAGTATTCTGCTGAGAGACATGAACAAGTACAAAGAATGAACCTCAAGGATGGTTGGAATGCTTCCAATCACAATATCAACTACCTGCCGCATATAATCACCTTTCAAGATTGCATTCTCTTCTTCGCAATCAGAGAGCTCAATCTCCAAGCCCTCACTCACCGTCGGGAAAACAGCACTGCCACCTGCAATGTCCTCCCTTCCGGTGCTGATCTGGCTTCCTCCGTGAACTTCCAGTCTTATGGGAAGTCTGAATTCATGAAACCCCAAAACCACCATGATGGAAAGCATCCTGATGCTATGATCAAAGACTTCAGAGCATTACTTGACAATACACAAGATGCAATGTTTCGCATGGCAATATACAACAGGATGTGAGATTTACTCAAACATAAGAGTCGTAACAAGATGTATATATCGAATGAACAACTGCACGTAATGCAGCTCTGTATTCACCATGATATTAAGGTTCAGATTGAGGATTTAGAAGGTGAAGGCATATATCAGATGTGTCGATACACAGGAAGCCAGAGTTGGCACAGAGGGGATCGACAGAATGACTGGATGTGGGTAAAGCAACGCCTGGGGAGGTGTTATGGCGTACCGAATAGTCATCTCAACTGGCAACTATAATGACTATTCAGAATCACACACCTGAACGAGGATGGAGCTTTCGTTGAGTACTGGTTAGCACTGGTGCTCACCACAATACCAGACAACTCGGGTAACTTAGATACCGTCTCGAAATTTGTACAAGTGAGAAAAGTACCGGCAGGTATTGCTTTGCAAGTTTTCAGTGTGGGAAATATTGTCTGCTGAGTACACGTAATTCCAGAGATAGCTAATAGTTGTTAGATAGGAGACGGACAGAATGAGCGATAGATTGTCAATAGCCACATAGATCTGGCAACTTTGAATGATGTGTATAATTAGTAAAGAGAGAATTGTATATTGTGCGCAGGTAGAAGGAATGCAAGGAGAGGTTTTCGTAGCGTCATCCATCGCATTGCAATCCTGATGAAAGCGCATACCGAATGAACCCATTCTGATGTATTGTCACAGTTTGCTACAATGCCAGAGTGTTCATATAAAATAGAAGACCAATAGAGCGTAAAGAATCGGTGAAACTGCGATCGGAATGCAATATGCAATATGATACATGGTATTGAGGCCGGACGTGGAGTAAGCCGCAACTGGAGTATCTCTGACAGCTGTGACAGAGCACGTCGACTCCGACGGAGCCATTTCACCCGGACGGAAAAGATCTTTGCTGATGCTTGATACTGAGACATAGATAAAATTGGCTCCTCTCAAATGAAGTGGACTGCACCCACAGTATCTCTACCACTAATTCTCATCTATGCATCTTCAGAAGATGATTTCACTATACAAACCAGCTGTGATTCACTTTCTATTAGGTATTGGCGCTACACAAATAAACAATCCACAACATCAATGGAAAATGCATAAAACTCAGAATATATCCCTGCCGTACCATATAAGACAGCTCCAGTCCTGCGTTAAGTTGCGAAGTTTAAATTCATATGTAGTCATCATGGACAGCCCAACATACGATCATTAGGCTCCAGAACATATCAGCATCTGAATGATACACTCGTCAGGTATGTTACATAATTCTACCTCTAATCCACGTTTAATTGCGACAGTATTGATTAAGGGAGCATCCGGATCCATATTGACCTACTTAGAGCAAAGGAAATGACAGGTGATATTATATAGTTCATTGTGGAGGACGTCATCACTGATCGATTTCAAGATGCCATGAAAGACCTGAACTTTATCTTTTCCTTTGTACTGCTGCAGAGATATGAACCAAAATAATCAATATCTTGTGGTTGCTTCCACAGTTACTTCTATTGCTACTTCCATTGCCACTTCTGTCGTCATTTAAGGAGCAACTTGTTTACAATTCCATGAGTTGTAATTAGCCTTGTTGACTGAGAATGTATCACTCTAAGAGTAGTTGTTGATCATCTGAGTATAGCAATCATCTATTATATTGAAGGTATTAAAACTGTCGTTAATCTGCTTTAGGTGAAAACATTATCAGATGTTTATCCAATATGGTTTAAACGAAGCATTCTACTATATCTGTCCTTGAAGGTACTAAATGAAATCAATATTAGGAATGTTGAAATTACTCTCATCTTCAATATATTCGGCCAATACTGTATACATAATTCCTTTACAGATTTTCTTAGATTCACTCTCAAAAGGCTACAGTGTTCTTCCTGTTTTCCTCAAAACTCACCTTTGTATCATGCTCGCCACATAATTCTGAATATCTCTCTTTGTCCTCTGCTGCATATTGAGCACCAGCTCTGAATGGGTAAAACATAACATTCGAATGTTAAAAGTGACATTATTCATGTCCCATGATATCTCGTATTGTGTCATTGTGTGAGTCATAAGCATAATAGATATTCAACTCAGTAAGTGAGCAAGAGTACACAACTCTATTGTCAGAAACACTGTACTGAGAAGTGTAAGAACGTACGTCCTCGTATGGATGAATATGCGTAGATACGGTGGCAAATGGGAATAGGTGATAATGTAGTATATTCGGTATAAAGTAAGATAATCGCTAGCGTGCCAAAAGCACTTCGCGAGGTGATTATATATGAAGGGTGGTTACCTGGCCCCAGCGGCCAAGTGTACTTGAGAAGGCCAAGTGCGCTTGAGAGCCAAGTGCACCTGGCACCGCCATTACATCATCCCCCTCTTTATCAGCAGACCTCCTGGGCTGCAACATATATATACATTAAGAAAGACAAGATAACGAGCGTATGCCATTGTACGTCTGCATAAGTCCCGCGACTGATCGCTGCCATTACGGCAGCCTCACGGCGGATTCGGTGCACAGGAAAATCCACCTCTAGTGGTAGGTGGTAAAATCCGTGCCGACGCCATTTATACCGGGCCGAATCCATAAGAAGAGAAGAAAGAAGGAAACGTCCAATTGACACTGAATCCTCCAAGTCCATCTCCGAATCGAAGTTGCTTCTGCAGCGAGTCTCCAAGTCCACGCCTCAAGCAGGCTTGCAGTCCATGGTTCCGAATATCCAAGTGGACTTCCAGTTTTCTCGGAATCCAAGCAATTGATTCTCATAGTGCGGGCTGGATGATGCTCGAATTGGTGGTGCTATTGGCCAACTTGCGGGCGTCATTCAGCATCGATATATCGTAGTTGACACGTGATATGCCGAACGAAGTCATCATTGCAGTATAGGTTAAACACGGTTGACCTCAACTTCCGACTAATTGATCGATTGTTCGTATACGATTTCTTTCGTTGAAGCTCGTTCGTGAACGTCATCTGAGGGGCAAGGCCATCGCAGCCGGTATCGCATCGCTGCAGCAGTCAACTAGCACAATTGCACGATGTACTTATCTTGATCATAGTTGCTCTTGAGGGCCCTCGGATTCGTATGATGTCTCCAATTCCCTGTCTGTACTTTCGTATATCTAAGCACACCGTAGACCTCATCCGTGATAGCCTCCGCTCTCGGCATTGATCATATGCGTCTCACCGATTGGCCCCAAGTTCACTCGTATATCGGTCATCTGGATTCGACTTTCCGTTGTCATTCTGCTTCAGATTGGTTGACATGTGTCGGCCTCGTTCGGCCCTCGATTGCAGTGATATATCGAGATGGATTCGTCATGCTCGTTCGAGTTGCGGTATCTAACTCGTAAGTGTGCTATATGGTCATACTCACAAAGTAACCAAGTATGCTCCAGGTATATCAAGGCAGCCATCCGCTGACTTCCATGCCTTCGACTTCCAAATCCACAAAAGTAGTGGGTTTGCACACGTTATGCCCTTCTGAGCCTAGCTGTAGGGTGTATACCCTAAAATCTAGCCTGATATGGTTAATGACCACTATCTTCGGTGACATCAATCGATTATCGTCATGGCTTCGTTTGGTGTTCTCGGAGATAAAGGTCAATTGCAGAGCATATTTGTTCGTTGAAATATCTAATTCGTAAGCAACCCTCGTACAAGGTCATTGTTACCATTTAATTCGATTCGTTCGCGCTCTCGGCTCTGAAGCTCCAACGCGGTAGTCTTCTTATACGTTCATTAGGGATTGCAGCCGGTTCACGTTCCGTACAGCTTGATATCTCGACTGCTGATTTGGCTGGCTCTCTGCCGCTAGCACTGGGTATAATTGACACCATTGATCGTTGGTTGCGGTTGATTGTGTATTCGGTGGTGAAGATCTGTAGCTTCGCAGTCGCTGACGTACTTCCTTATGTGCGCGTCCATTGTAGGCCAATAGAAATCCCTAGAGACAAATGCAGCAGTTTTAAGAGCTTCAAAGTGACCGAACTCAGGGTTATAAAAGAGACTTATCACTTGACCGCGGAGAGCATCGTCCGCAGGAACATATATTCTCCCCTCGTAGGTCAGAGCTCCTGCGACGACACTCAATTGGTTCTCGTCTTCGGCTTCGACTTCGGCTTCGGCTTCGACTTCGGCTTCGGCTTCGACTTCGGCTTCGATTGTGGCTTCGGCTTTGGCCATTGGGTTATCGACTAGCTTACCCGAGACGTCGTCTGCCAATGTGTCAATAGCCTGAGCCTTCTTAATCACCGGTAGGAGGTTATCGTAGAGTTCAACTGTCAGGGTCGCCAAGAGCCGTCTGACAGGCTTCTCGTAGCCGATCTCATACTCGGGCCGTCTCAACGGCCGTCAGCGGGATTTTTCGTGCCTTCCAGCTGTTCGATGCTGAAGTCGTATGCCGATAAGATCTCATTGACTTCCAGGTGGTCGATAGTGAAGTCGTAGGCGAGGCCAAGGGCACACACGAGAGCAAGTACTCCTGCGATCCAAGTGCAGTTCCGAGGCCATGTGTGACTGTAAGCCAAGTACACTTACGACTCCAAGTATGCTTGATATCTGCAGCATGATGGGTTGTCTTTCCAGCGCTTCTGGTGCGGATTTCGTCGTAGTAGCGGTTTCTCAGATTCCGGAACGGTCATTTCCCTCTTTTTGAGGTTGTTGCTCCATCGATGACTAAATGCGGTGTCGATTCTCATCGATTTTCTCGTTGATAAGACGGTTTCGATTGCCATTGGGGCTTTTGTGCTTCTGTATCTGCATTCAATTGCAAGTCTCGCACAATCTCTTATAAAGTATGTGTTTCTTAAAGAAGGGATAGACTTAAAACGTAACCTTGTAACGCCATATCAGCAAGAAGACTTGTTATCCTTCTCAACAGTGTGCACGATTGCACTCTGCACTCGAGAAACCTGCATTCCGTGGCTCGATTCTTGATTGTACTCGCGTTGAGAGCTCGATAGTCAACTTCAGAGTTTTAAGCCGCCGTCCTTCTTCTTGGCAACATTATCGGCGCTGCCGCCAGTAATGATGACCACTGGATAAACCATTGGCCAGGTTTGTTTCGATGTAGGCCTTTAAAGTTCTCAACTCGACCTCTGACAGGTAATAGATACGCCCATATGGCAGCTTATGCCCAGGGTCGATCGCATAGTCAATTGACCGGTACGGTGGCAGCGTCTCTGCTTTGGCCTTACTAAAGACCTCAACGAATTCCTTATATTTGGCTGGTATATGACCACTATCGTCTGTAGGTACCATTTCAGGCACCGAAGCTCCATCTGTACTCGTTAGCTTGTACTCGTAACCCTGAGATGGAAGCAAAGGTTGGAATCCAGGAGCCCTTGTCATAACGAGTTATCCTCGATGGGAATCTCCACCGTTCAGTACTCCCTTCATGACTCGGCGAGCCGGTAGCAGTCATTCAAGTACCTTCACGGTGTCGCTCTTTTGTCGCAATGACCACCACTGCTCCCTGCTCGCCCATCTAGCATCGAAGCTTCTCCTAAGATCTCGCTCCATAATGATGCTCTCAGCAGCCCGGTACACTACCCAATCGTAGGGTGAATGCATCATCAACCTCATTGCTCTCAAGAAGGTCGTTGAATGCGGTTGCTCCAAGGAAACAAATGTCCGGAGGCTTATTACTGCCCCCTTGCAAAGTTCCATTGGTATCCGCATACAGGGTTCCATTCCGATTTAAAGTGGCGGCCTGCGGCCCACTCAAGGTTAGCAAGGCCTGGAGTCGACCGGCTTTCCAGTCGATCTCCGGATTTCGGACCTTGAGCCAAGGTAATCCCAAAAACCAAGTAGTATGCCTTCATGGGCACAATTAAGACATCCGATTCGTCAACCGGTACCAAGCTTTCAAAATACTGAACTGAGCATAGCTTTCTACTTTCTTTTGCAGACATCATCTCGCTGCAGTTGAGGCTTGGGGTTGCGATGAATGCGGGTTCATCGGACGCCGAGCCGCCTTTGCAGCTTGGGTGTCATGAAGATTCTCAATGCTCTACAGAGCTCGTACTGGGTGTCAAACGACCGTTGTCGTTTGACTTGGTGGCCACTGCCGCCAGTTCTGATGACCGCTGGAAGTTGTCTCGGCAGTCAAGTAGACGTCCATCCCGCTTAGGGATAAGACGGAGTAGAGAGAGGTCAATCTCGCCTAGGGATACAACAAAGTAGACGCCCATCCCATGTAGGAATAAGACGACTCTGTAGTTGTGCGAAGGATCGCTCGTTGTCGATTGAAAATCGGTTGACTCCCAACTTGGATCACTCCAATGACGATAACATCGGCATCGTGCAGTCGGTAGTCAATGTTGTCTTATATGGAATCGCCGTTTCTTGAATGATGATGGGTAACTCGATTGAGTCTCACCGAGAGGTAATCGTGATTGTAGTTGCAATCAGGTATCGATCGATGTGTTCGTGAACGATGCTTCTTGCTCATCCGTCTTGTAGAATCGCACAATGGCTTTGATCTGCTTAACACTTTTTTGGAACATTCGGGGTTAAACTTCCCACTCAGAGCTGTTCACGATCTGCGACCGCAGCTCCACTATCTGGCTCTTGAACTCGACCCATCGGTAGTCTTTCTCCGTAAGTGCGCTTCAGAGCTTCCGCTAAGCTCATAGGAAGGTAATCGTCAAGTTGTACTTGATCGAATGCGTTTATCGTCAGTGACTTCTCGCCAGACTCGATCGTCAATGAACTGACATGTTCGGGGTAACTGTCGTAGAAACGATGAATCGATGCGTATGAGGGTATCGTCGATGAAGGCTTCGCTAGCACTTCGAGCTGTTCAATAGGTTTCTCTCGATGACATTCTGAGTTGTTTCGATCGTTCGTTTGTATGCGAATGCTTTCGTCGAACGTATTCAATGACTTCTGGGTGGTGTGTTAATCAGGCCGGTCAAGAGTGTATCAGGGTCGATTGACATCCGAATCGTCTCGGAATTGACTCTGCTCACATCAATCAACTCCAATCGACGGAATACTTATCTCAAATCATCACCATCGCAATGATAATCTGTATTGGTTCCGAGTAGTGATGCGTTTCTTCAGGGACAATTGACCTCCGAATCATCTCTGATTCATCTTGAACTTCCGTTTGTATGCGATGGATTCCATTAAACGTGTTTCGAGGTCTTCTCAGCAGTGGCCATAAGGTCCGATGACGCATTTCTCGGGGTCAATTGACCTCCAAATCATCTCTGATTCGTCACTGCCATCGTTAATTAACTTAATTTAGGTGTACTTATCAAGCTTCGATACTTATCGGTGGTGAGAGTATGTGTGTGAACGTATAACGATCACGGTCGGTGATGTGACTCTTCCAATCCATTGACCTCCGAAATGCTTCGGAATGGTCTCTGCAGTAGTCAATTGACTTGATATAGGAATACTTAGGAAGTTCCAATGCTTGTAGGTCTCGAAAAGTGAGGTGTTGTGACTCGTTCGAAATCGTCATGTGGAGTGGTTGACATCACACTCGGAGTCAATTGATTACAGAATCTTCTCTGCGGCAGTCAATTGACTCAATTGAAGGGTATACATATCCTGATTTCATACTCATTGTGGGTCGAGAATAGCGTTTTTAAGTTTTTAGGAGTGCCTATCCTGGCAGGTGACGCGTCTCTTCGAGGCCGATTGACATCTAAATCATCTCGGAATCGTCCCTACTACCGTCAATCAACTCAATTGGATGATTACTTATCTTGTATCGACAATCTAACGATAGTTCTCAGTGTAGGTCTGACGTGTCGAAAAAGTAAAGAGATCACGAAATCCCGTGAGCAAAACGTATCTGGTAACTGAAAAGAGATTATAGTGTAAGGACTTATGTCCTCGTATGTATGAATATGCGTAGATACGGTTGCAAACGGGAATAGGTGATAAAGTAGTATATTCGGTATGAAGTAAGATAATCGCTAGCATGCCAAAAGCACTTCGTGAGGTAATTATATATGAAGGGCAGTTATCCGGCCCCGGCGGCCAAGTGCACTTGAGAAGGCCAAGTGCACTTGGTAGCCAAGTGCGCTTGAGAGTCAAGTACACCTGGTACTGCCATTACAATAAGTGTATTCGGTCCACATAGTATTGTGTGTAAAACCCACAAGGAATCGTATCAAAGTCTTGATTTCTCCTCTATTCGAATCCGAATTCTCCTAAGATACTTATCATGGCTCTGTCATATCAAGGTATAAAGGCACTCAGAGCCAAATATCATTGAACCTGTCAAGCTGCTTATGCTGCTTGAGCAATGTGTAAAGTCTTTATCAGGATGTACTTCAACATTTCAATTTGAATCTATTTATTTATTTATTTATTTATTTATTTATTCCTCATACAGTATGCAGCCCGCAGGCTATGACCAGTGAAGTACAAACAAATAACTATGAACACGCAGAGCAAATGAAACTGAACAAAGGAAAAACGAAAAACCCCTGACTAGATAGCACTGCTCCACAGCCTCCTGTCACCCCTGCTCTAGGTACAAAGAAATATTCAACAGATCATAGTAGTCTGTAACACACTTCATACAAAAGTGAAATATTTGTCATTTTCGTGATGTCTGATCCTGCGTATCATACGGGTTCTCCCCCTGGAGTTTACCATCCTCCACCCTTCTCCTATCACCTTCATTCATTCTATCTAACCACCCCTCTCCCTTCCGATTCTGCATCATGCCCCTGATCATCCTCTTTACTCTCACTCTGATATTCCTCCACCTAATTGTTGACAGTTCTCTGACCTACAATTCGACTGTCACCTTGCCCAAGGTATTCATCATGTCGGAATTGCCTCAGGTACCACTTTCGTGTTGCAATATGTATGTCATGCAGAAAATGTTTCAAAGATTGAATTGCTTTGTCGGTATATAGAAGATGCTTCCAGAAATATTGAGGGTGAACCACTCCAATATCTTTCCGCATTCTTTGTCTTTCGCTTTGATATAAGGGGCATCTCAAAAGAAGATGTTCTGGTGACTGGGGACTTCCATAGTGACATGGACAGTGGGGGGAGTCAACAGAGTTCATTGCTTTTTTGTATAGGTAACTGCAGAAGTAACTATGACCTGTTTATAACTGTGTGACTGTTGAGGTAAACTGGCAGTTATGACTGGTGAAGATGTGGTCAGGTTTGGTACAGAAAGTTCCAACATAGTTCTTTCCCTTTGCTGGGTATCACATCCACCACTCACTCTATCCCTGCATTTTAGCTGCATGGTTAACCCTCTTGAGGTATAATAACAAGGTATAATAGTAGGTAGGTGGTTTTTCGAGAGTAGCCTTTTTTGCCAACTTGTCCACAGGTTAATTTTCCAGTATATCTCTATAGTCAGGAACTCATTGTACTGTGATCGTAGTCTTGATTACATGGAGATTATTGGAGATATTGGAGAGTACCAGGGAAGGGGACTATCCAGGGCTAGGTTTGAAAGTATTGAGACATTGGATGGCAGCATGATTGTCTGTGAAGATCCATATGAGTCTTTTGGTGACGTTATTATATTGACATATCTGAAAGTATTTCGGTGCGGCTATAAATATTCCAAGAAATTCGGCATCGTAAACCTCTTGTGGATGGTCCATTTGGTAGGTCACTTCTATGGCTGCTTCTCCTGTTATTTCCACAACGGTTGCTGCCCCTATGTTGTCCTTCAATATTTATCCATTGGTATAACAAATAATATTGCGGTTATCGTTTTTCAACATTGCGTACTGTGCTTCATCGACTGTAGTTTTCTCTTCTTTTGAGCAGGAACTAATATTTGTTGTGACTCTGGTTTCAATCTATGGTGGACAGGCAGTAGTAAACAAAGTTTCGATCTCCGAACTGTTTGAGATCTATAGACTGACATTAGATAACGTTTGGATGAGATGTATTTCAAATTTGCGATTATTGTTTTCCATGCTGTCCCAAGCAATCCAGGGTCCAGTTATGTTACTGCATTGAGGAGATTCATAGAATGGAGGGAACATCAATGGACAACATTGTCGGATTGGATACATTTCTGGAAATGTAAGTTTTCGAATTGTATCTTTTCTTCACCTGTGATTGAGTTGTACAGCTACTGGGGAGAGGGCAGATTCATTGTGTAGGGCTATTGCTGGTGATGTGCGGAAGGTGCCAACTATATAATGAAGGGCTGTATTCTGAATTGTCTCAAATGTCTGTTAAGATGTTGCTTGCCCCTTCCACCACACTTTGGCCTCGAAGTCACAAACTCATATAACACATACTTTGTATAGTTGGTGGACTTCGCAATATATTAATCCTAATGCTGTATTGGCTAGTGATTTGACTGCTCCTAGGGCTCTTTTGCCACTTGCACACTTCAGCCTAACATGATATTTGAAGTTGATTGTCCTGTCAAACCAAATACCAATCCACATTACAAAGTTCGAGCTGAAACCCTTTGTGCCAGGAGAAATAGTTGTGCCATCGGATATGGTAGTCTGTTTGTCATCTGTGGTATCATCATTGTATTTATTGTGGAAATGAATCATCTCTGACTTTGAGTCATCAAAACATACAACATTGTTTTCGGCCCATTTAAAAGCTATTCGTGCAGCTACTTTCAGGCAATGTTCATTATAGGCTTTTGATTTACTTCGAACCACAATCGCAATATCGTCAATGTAGCTTGGTGTTCAGAAGCAAGGGTAGTGGATTGTGAGTTCGTAGAAGAGAGGACTGATATTCAGATGTAACAGAATTGGTGATACAGGTGATCCTTGGGAGATTCCTGTTCGAACAGGACTGAGATCTTCCTTTGTTCCATCGAATGGCAGTGCTATTGTGCGGTTGGATAGGAAGTGTTCCACTCAAAATAAAATTGGTATTGGGTAGCCCAGTTGTCATAGGGTTTGGAGGAGATGCTCTTTGGATACATTGTCAAATGCACCGCTTACATCTATGAAGAGAGAAGTGGTGATTTCTTTTGCTTGCTTTCCTTGTTCAATATCATGTGTAAGTTCCATGGTGACATCAATAGCAGAACGTTATCTTCGTCCCCCTATTTGATCTTTGTGTAGTAGGTTATATTGTTCAGCCATATATGCAAGTCGGTTTGCCATCAGCTTTTCAAGTATCTTCCCAAGACAATTGAGAAGAGCAACAGGTCGGTAGGCCTTAGGTATCAAACAATCAGATTTTCCTGGTTTGGGAATAATCACAGTCGTTGCTTGTCATCAGCAGGTAGAGTGGGATCCTGTGGTTCCAAGTAATGCAAACAGAGTGTTGAATTAGTCAGTAGCTGCTAAGTAGGTATGTCGGAGACAGTGAAAGGGAAGTACATCAGGTCCGGGAGCTTCGCGTGGTGCAGAGGTAAAGATTTCTTCTTTGATTTCGGTAGGGGTAAATATGACCCATGGCAGTGTTTGTCAATTGCTGATATCAGTCGGAGGAGGTGTTGCTGGTGGGAGAGGGAACATTGTAGATCGGAAAAGGGCAGCCTTTTATTCAAAAGTGACAGCTGTCATGTTGGAGGATAAAAGGGGTGGTGTTCTCTGGGTTTTTCATGATTTGGTATAATGGAGGACAGTAAACATATCAGTGCCATGTGCATTTGCGAAGATTTCAATGCATATTGATGTTTTGCAGGTGTGGATATTCCGGAAGTATTAATTACAAACAGTATTGAACATGATATGATCGGAGTCAAGGTGAGTTTCTTCTACTAGTTCTGGGCTCATTTCATATTTATTAGGGAGATTCTCAGTTGGGGTGTCCACCAGCGTTTCGAACGCGTTGGAAGTTGGAAGATAGGGGTGGATTGCTTTACTGCATCCAGAATCATGTCTCATAGCAGTTCGGAAGATTTAATGAGGTTTGATTAGGTTGGCTGTTCGTATAGGTATTGCCAGACCATTCTTGAGGTATTGTAGAGGGTATTGAGAGTTTTGAAGAATATGTCCCAAACTGTTTTATTTCAATTGAATCTTATCGTGTTGGATTCGGTGGTAACTAGTTCAGATTCTGCCACAATATTGAATCGAATTGTTTCATGGTCTTATCTAGTTGAAGCATTGTCATCTACTGTCCAATTTATAACTGAGTCATGAATAACTTTTGATGTAAAGGCAAGGTCGATAATAGAGGTTCCCTTGCCAGTTCAGTAATAATAGGTTGGGGTGTCCGGTTCATGGAAGAGGGAAACGTTGTTAGTTTCCATGATCTGAACAATTTCATCTGTACGTTTGGATGTTTTGATTTGTGAATTCCACCCTATATGATGGACATTCATATCACCAGCAATAATGAATCGTTCAGATAATAACATTTTGGTGACGTTTCTTGTGATGGTATAGAGGTTAGAGGATCCTTCATATTCATTATCAATATTGAAAACTGTGATCGGTGCAATTGAGGGAGTTGATATTTCAAGGACTTCAATATCTAGATCCTGACTGATATCGGTATGTGGGAAGCATTTGATATAGAGGTTGTTTATGGCTACATAGTCAATTGCCCTATTGTATTTTCTTTAGTTTGTAGGTGGTATCAGAAGCTCAAATCCTGGCTGTGTTGTAATGAATACATTGTCTGGGTTGAATCCAGATTCTTGTAGTAAAAGAAGGTCGGCCATTCCAACTGCAAAGTCAAGAAGTATATTGATAACTAAGGAGAAACAGTTGCACGTATGTTGTATTATTCGAATTTGTGTTGATGAATAAAAAGGTTGTTTATGCATGGATAGGGACTGGGTAGTCTTTCATATACATGGCACGTACTTCAGCACAGAGGGTAGTAATTGTTGGGTATTGGAAATCATTGGCCCGGTAATTACTCTTGCAGTTGAAATATTTCACAATATCATGATCCCACTGTTTACCTGTACTGGAACATGATCCACACGAGTGGCAAGTGGTACTGTGAGGTTCGACACATATATTATATATGGCAGGCTGTTTGCAGTGAAGGTAGGAATGGACATATTGTTGACAATTAGTACATTGATCGGTTGGTCGGGATGCCACATATCGGTCAACCTTGTGTGTGTTTCCGTCAACTTGAACTCTGTGGTCTTGTATTAGCTTTGGTTTATATTCAGTACAGACTGCAATGACCATTGTGGTGGATGTTTTATTTGGCCAGGTCTCTGACTTTGTCAGGGATCATAATAGGATTGTGAGCTTGATATGTTTGTTGTTCATCGCAATATCTTCTTCAGCAATTGCATTCCCATTTCACACTTGGGAAACAAATTAATGTCGATGGAATGAACCATCATTCAGATCCAGGTTTCTTGTTTTTTCAGTTTCTGGGCATTCGTATCAACTGAACGGACTGTTTCCTCATTAGCAGCTTTCTGAGCCAGTACCAATTCTACAGGTCATGTATCAGCAGTAAGGACGACCAGATTGTGTTTGTAGTTGGCAGAAACATGGACAATATTGGCCAATGGGTTAGCCTGGCACCTGTGGAGGGTGGCGTTGATTGCAAGTTTGAGTTGGATATGGTCGCCAGTGACTGGTTGATTATTGTGTCGGGAAATTACCTGTGGGGGTTGGTATTTCTTAAGGGGACATGGATTCTGGGTACGTCCATTCTTGTTCTTCCGGGGGTCTTTCTTTTCACATTCCGATGCAATTACTGATCATAATGTAGGCTTTGGAGAAGTCTCTTCTGTGACTGCTTGTATTAGTAGGTCTGGGGGTACTGGTAGTATATCTCTCTATGAGGCTTGAATTTGTACAAGATATTCAACTCGTTGTCCAAGGGTGGCGATAGTGTTGAGGACAATTTTGTGTTTTGTTTCAATTGAGGCCAAGCGAGATACCAATATTCTGTTTTGAGTGGTAAGATATTTGTTGATTTTAAGAATATACTTGTGAGGAGGTTCAAGGATGGCTTTGAATACCTGAAGAATTCTATCTTCGTCTTCATCTTGCAGGTCCAACAAGTTGGTTAAGGGGTTTTGTAATGACAGTACCAGGTGTACTTGGCCTTGTAAGTGCACTTGGCCCGGTAAGTACCCTTGGCTCACAGGCCCACTTGGCCTTGCAAGTACACTTGGCTGCCAAGGCCAGGTAAGCATCCTTCATATATAGTCACCTCTCGAAGTGCTTTTGGCATGCCAGCGATTATCTTACTACCTTACTTTACAATTGATATCGTTTTTATCACTGATCTTCGTTTGCAACCATATCTATCCTTATACCCTTATACGAAGCCATATATGAATGTACGTCCTTATAGGTTTTGTGAATTTTCATCTTCAGTATCATCATCATCTTCAAAGCATTGGTGTTCAATCTCATCATTCTCTGAGGTATCTCCTAGATCCAGGTCTGCATTTTCAGAGTTTCCAATATAGTCAGGCTTGGTTGGATGTTGAGGTGGGGATGATGGTTGGTGTCGTACAGAGGGTATTCTGTGATACGCTGTACCAATAGCCATATATGTGCTCGAACGTATACGAGTAATATTGAGCTGTAGATATGGTGAGCTCGACTGCAGTCAGCGTAAGCTGCCATGTTTGCCCTTCCATCATCGTTTAGATATGTACCCTGTATGTACTGTACTGGATACAGCTGCGATGTCCATTACGGAGAGTGGTCTGAACTTGGGTTTGGATAAAAATGTATTCCGTATGTACTGGAAGCACCAGGTTGGGGTGGGGATGCCATAGGGTCCAAGATGAATGTTTTGTCAGAGTTCACTGTATTCTAAATATGTTGTTGGAAATATAGGATCATGCCTAGGATTAGTCAAGTTTTCTTTTCTTTCACATGTTTTCGGCTGTGACTGATAAGGATAGAATGGAAGAAAAGCTGCATTTGGACTAGTACTTATCATAAATATAGCGCTAGTATCTTATATTATATTTGTCATACTTCAGTTGGTATAAAGCCTCATACTATGAGTTATATTTCCCGATCACACAGACGATCACACTATTGATAATGCCATTGATTACACCATTGATTATGCCATTGATTACACCATCTTGAATGACTCTCTTTTCAGGGTCAAAGAGATTTGCACAAGCTTTCTTTTCTTTCTTTGAACGAATGCTGGTCATGTATATATAACAGTGTATTTCCACCTCTGTAGATACTTTAGTTCTATATCGCAACATACAGTTAGATAGCAATACCACTCAGTTTGCCCTCTATTCTTGAGAAGATTAATACCTTCTGACTTTATTTTGCTCTCCTCCTTTGTTCTATTCTCACAAACAAAGAACTCATTCATACCTCGGACTTGAGGCAGCTACAGCTTTACTCGTCGAAACGAATATATGTTACAAGTATTGTAATTTTCTAAGTATTTTGAAATTGATAAATATCTGAAGTGTGAATATTGTAATATGTGGCCTCAGTACCACCCGTACCCAGAGGGTGTTAGAGCTTTACCACTTTTGTCATAGCAAGGTGTTGGAGCCTTGTACTTGAGCCTTTGTTTCCTCACAGCAGATACTGAAATACCTGTGATGGGGCTTTAAAACTACTGCAAGAAAGGAAGTGCAACTTAACTCTGGTAGGTCCACCCAAAATCTCAGGTGGTCAATGGCAGCAAAGTAGCCAGATGTTGTCGCCTATACTCTGGAAGGTCTGCTGGGCCCCGGTGACCAATAGGTTCCAAAGGAGGGTAGGTAGGTCAAAAGCGTGCAAATTCGAAATTCGGTTATTGCCAACTTGAATCTTGTCCTATTGTTCGGAAACATCGGCAGGATAAACCCGAAAGTGTATCGAAAGTGTGTTTCCAAGAGCGTTCAGGACGAATGATAACTCCCAGAGAAACGATCAGATTCGACATCATGTTTTTGGCTTCGACAATATTTGGCCCAGACAGTCTGGGGTTTGTAGGGAGGTGTGGATGGTTCGTCCTAAAGGCGTAAAAGGCCACTGAATCGATTGCCATTGTCCATTAGTGAATCGGAGTTGATTCCGCTGAGAGCGAGGGGGGGTAAGTGTGAAAAAGTGATGTTTCGATGAATTGGTGTAACTATTCCAGATCTTGAGCTACCAGTCTTAAGGAACGCGTGGGCCTCGGTTATATGTACACTCAATGCTTCCAAAGTATGAAGTCAATTGGAAAAGAATTTGTTGTTGAATAATCGGTGGGGGCTCTTTTGCAGGGGAGGGAAAAAGAGGGGTAAGGGGCTCAGCTTTCCACCCAGAAACAATAAAGGTCCTATGAAACAGATACCCTATCGTAGTGGGAGTAATTAGGGGTAAGGAATCGATTCGCAGCATTCGTTTGTCAATAGCTATTGTGGTTGTTGACTTATATTCGAAAATTATTTTTGCCGGTGTGGTTGGAGAGACAACAGGATTCGTTGGTATTTTGTATAGGTAACTGCAGAAGTAACCATGATCTGTTCATAATTGTTTGATAGTTGAGGTAAATTGGTGTTTACCAATGGTAAAGATCTGGTCTGGTTTGGTACGGAAAGTTCCAACATAGATCTTTCCCTTTGCTGGGTATCGCTTCCACCACTGATTCTATTCCTGCATTTTAGCTGCTTGAATAACCTTCTTGAGGTAGGAAAAGGAGGTATAATTGTAGGTAGGTGGTTTTTTGAGAGTGGCCTTTTTTGCCATCTTGTCGGCAAGTTCATTTTCAGGTATATTTGTATGGTCAGGAATCTATTGTACTGTGATCGTAATCTTGAGTACATGGAGGTTGTTGGAGATATTGGAGAGTGCCAGGGAAGTGGACTGTTCTGGGCTGGGTTTGAATGTATTGACACGTTATATGGCTGCTTTATATTCTGTGAATATCCATATGTGTCTGTTGGTGAGGTTATTATATTGACATATCTGAAAGCATTTCTGTGCTGCTTTAAGAATTCCAAGCAATTCGGCATCGTAAACTTCTTGTCGTTGGCCCATTGGGTAGGTCGCTTCCATGACTGCTTCTCCTTTCATTTCCACAATGGTTTCTGCACCTATGTTTTCCTTCAATATTGATCCATTCGTATATCAAACAATATTGCGGTTATCGTTTTTCAACATTGCGTACTGTTGTTCGTAGGCTTTGGCTTCCTTTTCTTTTGAGAGGGACCTGATATGTGTTTTGACTCTAGTTTCAATCCATGGGGTACAGGCAGTGGTAGAGTAGGTTTCGATCTTGAGCTATTTGAGACCCATAGACTGAGTGTTACGGGGATACTTATGACCGAACTATTGCCGTAAGTATGGCCGTCTACTCTTCAGAAGTCGTACGTATCCTGAAAATCTTCCTCTTCATGTAAGAGTTCAGAGAAAGACTCTTCTTCGTCTTCGTTCTCAGACGAGTCAAGGTAATAGGCCGAAGGGAGTTCTCCGGTGTAGAACCAGTGACAATATTCAAAAGCGATGTCGTAATAATTGAT
>MU122141.1:0-19944 GCA_014904905.1 Wilcoxina mikolae CBS 423.85
ACCCTAACCCTAACCCTAACCCTAACCCTAACCCTAACCCTAACCCTAACCCTAACCCTAACCCTAACCCTAACCCTAACCCTAACCCTAACCCTGTCAGAGCATACGAAGCCTGAGTGTATAGGCAAAACGAGATCTATGATGCTGTTGACCTCAGGAGTCGATAACCTGCAAAGGGCACAACTAGAACATTACTCAGACATCATTGTCCAGTCCTGGGTATTTGTTGCCAATGTTGTCGCGTCAATTGCCATCGCAATTGAACAGTCTTCCGAAGCATATGAGGAGCTACGCCTGGCTCTTGGGAAACAAATACAAGTCTTATCAGCAGCGTGGACCCCTATCTCTGGCATATTGGAAAAGAGGGAAAGAGCCCAGGAAAGGCTTGCTCTCCAAGTACATACCCAATCGGAAGAACTTACTAGTGTTCAGCGGAAAGCCAGCACAGAGGCTAAGAGAGTAACAGAACTCAAGAAGAAGCCTGACGCTGAGAAGAAGCAGAGAGAGTGTGATATAAGGAAGACTCGAAGGGACATGGAAAAAAGGTTTCGGGAATTCACAAGGACCCTTATGACTAGGCTATCGGACAAAACCACCAAAAAATCTATCAAATCCCTAGCAAGGTCTGTCGTTGGACATCAAGAAGGAGATATTAAACCAAGTGATGAAGCATTCCGCCTTCGTTACTGTATAGGTACCAAAGGAGAAGGATATTGGGTCAAAGAGGCCCTTACTCCAGACCCTGAGGGAGCCCCACCGCCACAAGGAGGTTATGGTTCGGAATCCGGCCTCTCTCATTCTGAAGAGGAGGAACGAGTGTGAGGTGGTGGTGGAGAAAGCGGAGGAAGTGGTGGAGGTGGAGGTTGAGGCACAGGTGGAGGTGGAGAAGGAGGTGGAGGAGGCGGAAGCTGAGGAAGTAATGCAGGAAGTTTACATCCAGGTCAAATACCCCTACCTCCTTCTGGCGGCACAGACAATGAACCGCCACTTCCCAATCCTCGCCTACCAGCAAGATCCTCCAAGAAAGGCAAAATGAAAATGCCTCCAGTCTTCAAAGGGGATAAGAAGCATCCCAAGGAAATGTATCGAAGGTGGATTGGATCAGTAGAAGGTTATCTACAGTATTTGCACAATGAAATCCACAATGACATTGACAAGATCTTCTGGGTTGGTGGGCTCTTGGAAGATAAGGCCCTAGCCTGGTATGATAATCGCGAAGAAGACATGAAAAAGTTCTTTCAGGTTGATAACTGGAAGTGTTTCACCAGTACGATGGGAGAAAGATTCGTCAATAAGCAAGAGGAGGAAAAGTCCCTGCGAAAGATAAATGATCTGAAGTATACTGGAGATATTGAGGACTACCTGACGAAGATGGAAACCCTCAACTTCCGTGTATGCCTCAGCGGAAACTCTTATATCCATTCCCGTAAACAAGGAATGAACGAGAAGATTTTGGATCGAATGTCAATTGCAGAAGTACCACCCAAGGATGACAGAGCCTTATTCGAGTTATTGAGGCGAGTGAGTGTGTCATACGAAGATCGGTTTACAGAAAAGAATAGGTCTCATCAGAATCGTGACAACTGCCAAGGCAAGAAGGGAAATAAGCGGAAGAGAGATGAGCACCAGGGGAAGGATAAGAACCAAGAAAAGAATCCAGAGAAGGACAAAGTTTCTGACCCCAAGAAACCTCGAACTGAGAAGAAAGGACCAAAGCTTATTCACACTGATAAGACCGAAGCCCTTAAGGGTAATCCTGAAAGTCTGCTGGAAGCAAGAGCCAAACGCAACAAATGCAACGTTGTGCATCTTCTGAGCATGATCAATGGTTCTTCTGTACGAATCCCATCAAGGCTTCATCTAGCAAGAAGAACAAGAAACCCAAGGATAAGGAAGAAGCCCCGGCGAAGCAGAAGACTACAACCTCCAGTTCGAAAGTCAGACCAAGGAGCTTGGCTGACAGGAGTACAGCATCTGCAACTCATGCACCCTCGAAGAGGTTGTATGACATAGATTCTGATGGTATGGAAATTGACGATTGAGAGACGCTGGGTTTCTTATGTCTTTTCTTAGGTTTAGGATTGCGATCTTTCCTTCTGAGTATAAGCCACCCACAGACTGTAATATCTTGAGTTTAGTTTTAATGAGAAAGGATTTCTTTCTGTATCAAAAAGGGTGCCTGAGGATGAGTTCAGTACTCGAAATATGCTGGTCATATAGTACCCAAGTGCAGACATATGACTACCGCATTATCGAAACAATCATAAACACCTCTACGCTTATAACTACCACAATCTGTTGCAGCTGGAACTGTGTCGAAAGGCAGTTCATCATGGTTTCTACACGAAAAGACAGAAAACGCAAGGCCTCGGCCGAAGCACCTCAACCTCAACTCAAGAAGGCAAAGCAATTACCATCAGAACCAAAGACTGGTTCAAGACCCACAGTACACATGTTTGCATCATTCAAGAACAAGGAGAGTGTTCTAGTGAGGGTCCTTCTGGATACAGGGTGTGATACACCTATGATGTCTGAACAATGGTCCGAAACTAATGTTGTTCCATTAGTTACTCGAACAGAACCAAAGTAAGTTGAGATCTTCAATGGTGAGATTGTATAAGGAGCTGGATGGCAGTATACCTTTCCAGTTACTCTTCGATATGAAAGTCATTACACCAAAGAAACCTTCGAAATCGGCCCTATGCAATCTGCAACTGATATCATGTTACCTTACTGGTGGATCGTCAAGCATGGAGCACTCAGTGGAATCACTGAAGAAGGTGATAAACTCCAATTCACATCGAAGTATTGTCATCAGTACTGCACAAAGGCTGCTGTTAGTACATTCTCGATTGAATATCACGATGACATTCTCAAGTTTGGTACTGATCCACGCTGGATAGGAGTGATTGGATCTAAGCATATTAATTCAGCAAACGAAATGGAAATCGATTGGGTCAAGCGAATCCCATGGCAGTATCAAGACTTTAAGTCAGTATACAATGGGGAAACTCCCAACGCTCTAACACAACATCGATCGTTTGATCATCTAATAGACTTAAAGGAAGGGGAACAACCTCCATGGGGTCCCATCTATGCTCTTTCTGAAAAAGAACTTTCGGTCCTTAAAGAGTATCTAAAGGAAATACTTGATTCTGGGAAGATTCGTCCAAGCAAGTCGCCAGCTGGAGCACCAATACTCTTCGTCCAAAAGCCTCATGGAAGGGGTTTAAGGTTGTGTGTGGATCACAGAGGACTCAACAGCGTCACGATTATGAATCGGTACCCTTTGCCACTTATGAACGAACTTAGGAACAGAGTTACTGGCACCAAACTCTTTACAAAGATTGACCTAAAGGCTGGTTACAAACTCATTCGAATAAAGCCCGGTGACGAGTGGAAAACAGCATTTCGTACGAGATATGGACACTATGAATATTTGGTTATGGCCTTTGGATTGGCAAATGCGCCAGCCTCATTCCAAGATATGATGAATGAGATCCTGAGAGACCTCATCGATCATGGAGTTGTGGTTTATATAGATGATATCCTCATCTATTCCAACGACGAAGAAGAGCATGTAAGATTGACAAGAGAAGTCCTTCGTAGGTTACAGGAAAACATATTGGCTATAGCACCAGATAAGTGTGAATGGCATCAGAAACAAGTTATATTCCTTGGTTATATCATATTGGGAGAAGGTGTCAGCATGGCAGAAGACAAAGTTGATACTATCCTGAAGTAGGAAACGCCAGACTTAGACAGAGACGTTCAGTCATTCTTAGGATTTGCCAATTTCTACCGACGCTTTATTAAGGACTTTTCTAGAATCTGCAGACCATTGACAGACCTAACCAAACAAACTGGTGAACGGTTCAATTGGAAGACAAACCCACACTGTCAACAGGCTTTCGACTTGTTAAAGAAGTATTTTACTGACTAACCAATCCTTCGCCACTTTGAACCAGAGTATCCTGTGGTGATTGAGACTGACGCCAGTGACTTCGCTATCGGTGCAATCCTTTCCCAAGTAATTGATGCACAATTACATCCTGTGGCCTACCACTGTCGAAAGATAGATAACGCAAAGATTAACTATGAGATCCATGATAAGGAGATACGAGCAATAGTATCTGCCTGTAAAGAATGGAGAGGATATCTCGAAGGTGCAGCCCATCAAATCAGCGTATTTACCGATTACAAGAATCTTGAGTACTTCACCACTACTAAGATACTGAACCGAAGGCAAGCCCATTGGGCACAGGAGGTAGCTGGATATGATTGCAAGATATTCTACCGACCAGGCAGTGCAAATGGGAAACCTGATGCATTATCTCGGCGTTCGGAGTACCGCCCTAAAAAGGGGGGAGGTATCATCGAAGAAAACGAAAATCACCCAATACACCGAGTTTTAAGACCCGATCAGTTAGTAACATCTGAAGGGGAAGCGGTCCAGGTGACAGGAGCAAATCTACGAGGCGAACAGATAATGATTTCTTCTGCTAAGTTGAGGTCAATCCCAGTAGTCAAGTTCAATTCTTGGTTATTAGTAGCAGTGATAAGCGCTGCAAATAACGATGCTGCGGCATGGCAGGAAGAGTACGTTAGAGCAATGGAAGGAAGTCCAAGCCCTGATATGTCATTCGAAAATGAAACCCTTTATTTTAAAGGCACGCTGTGGATCCCAGATAATCTGCAGTTACGAAAACAGGTACTTGAAGCAGAACATGATTCGAAGGTAGCAGGACATATGGGACAGGACAAGACAATTGAGCTGGTCCGAAGGAACTTCGTTTGGCCAGAGATGGAAAAGTTCATCAAGGACTATGTCCGATCATGCCCTGCATGCCAGAAGAACAAAGCAGCTCGTCATGCTCGCTACAGACTTCTACAACGCTCGAATTCGGGTACCGTCCATGGCCTTCAATCTCTGTAGATTTCATCATCGATCTACCTGTGTCTGAAGGCTGTTCATCGGTCTGGGTTATCGTTGACCGATTCACAAAGATGGCACACATCATACCACTGAAAGATGGCGAGAAGAAAGCTTCAAACCTGGTTAAGATCTTCCTGAAAGAAGTAGGGACATTTCATGGTCTACCATCAAACGTAGTATCAGACAGAGATTCTCGGTTTACCCCAGCATTTTGGTCCTCTTTGGTCCAAGCCCTTGCTATTAAATTAAAGAATTCTTCGCCATTTTATCCACAGACTGATGGTCAAACGGAAAGAGTAAACCAAACGTTGGAATGCTATCTGCGAAACTACTGCAACTACGAACAGGATAACTGGTCTGAGATGTTGCCAATGGGAGAATATGCCTTCAACAACTCACTCACCACAGCGACTGGTATGTCACCTTTCTTGGGGAATTATAGGTTCGATCCTCAAACGAATTGGCCCATTGAAGCAGTGGCAAATAATCCGGCAACAAGGAATTATGTTTATTGGATCACAAGCGTGCATGACCAATGTCGAAAAGGTTTAGAAAAGGCACAAGAGACAATGGGGAAGTACCATGATAAACGTGCTAAGTAACCTCTGAAGCATTCGGTTGGTGATTTAGTTATGCAAAAGGGAAAACACCTCAAGACCAGACGTTCATCTAGAAAGCTAGATGTGAAGCTACATGGTCCTTTTAAGGTGCTAAAGGTTCTTTCGCCCACTGAAGTTAAGCTTGAATTGCCTAAGCGTTGGCGAATCCATGATGCTTTCCATGTCTCTCTCATCGAACCCTATCGAACGGCTACTATCTGAATTAGAGCTACACCAGAACACGCTACCAGCGAAGGAAACGAACTAGGCTACGATGTGGATGGCTATGAGTACGAAACAGGTTATGAGGTTGAGGAGATTATGGGCAGCAAGTATAGCAAGGATCGAAAGAGGGTGTTATATCTGGTTAAATGGAAACGGTATCCAGACGAAACAGATTGGACTGAGGCACCTTATGAGAACTTCAATGATAAGAGGTTGTTGAAGGACTATCATAAGCGGAACCCTCAGGCGGCTAAGGACAAGAGGTTGCGCTAGTACCTTTTCTCCATGAAGGGTTTTTAACGGCTAGCAATATACCTAGGAAATGGAATTGGTTTTTGGGCACCAGGGGTCATATTGTACCAAGGAGCAAAAGGAGGACTTTGGATTTTGGACACAGGAGGTCATTTTTTACCAAAGCAATGAAGAGCAGATTAGTATGATCGTTCAGAGACGAACTCTGTAAGGGAGGAGGTAGTGTTACACCTCCCAAGCTGAACATCACCAAAGGCCATCGGAGCGGGATCACCAACGATCACTCGATGATAGCTGCATCGGAATATTACAAGCGCCATCCCAGGACGTCATCGTAACTACATCGAATATCACTCGCATCCAACGGAATCAGATGAGCTGTCACGCAGTCAACCACACCACTGATAAGCAATCAATGGTGGCTATTGGGACAATACTCTGCCAGCTCATGCCATCGATAATTCGAAGACTGCTGAGAGGCTGTTGGTACGAAAGTACCTGCGTTTGCAGCATAGCTGACGAAGCCTCTGATGTCCCTCACGATCGAAAGGATACAATTCGCCTTGAAGCAAAGAGATCGAAAGGATATTATAGGTCCGGACCACAGATGTCCGAAGGACTGATGTCAGTAGGGGTTCTATTCATCTGAGTTAGAGATCTGCATCGGGAAAATATCACTGCGGGGGGGGGATTAGTCACGCCCGAACGTCAGTGGTGTGCCAGGAGCGCCTGGAACGTCGGTTCGCAGGGTAACATGTAAGTCCGCGACGATACCATTTGAGGAACTGCAAAAACAACTCCTGGTGCTATGTATTCACACAGTCGCATGTCACTCTGCACAGCGCCTTGGGACGCTTAATATACCGTGTTCTTCGTCTGACCAGTGAATTGCATGGTGCTTGGTGGTCGGTGGCAACACTACTGTGGGCATTGTAATGACGATGCTATGCACGGCATATTTCACCATAACTTTGTTTTACATGGAGAACTACTTAGCTTGCGTCCATGTCTTGGCTGGACGAAAGCAACTTGAAGGTCTGCCTATCGGTGGTCGGTGCTCAGAGCATTGTAATGACAATGCTATGCACGGCATATTTCACCATAACTTTGCTTGCGTCCATGTCTTGGCTGGACGCAAGCAACTTGAAGGTCTGCCTATCGGTGGTCGGTGCTCAGAGCATTGTAATGACAATGCTATGCACGGCATATTTCACCATAACTTTGCTTGCGTCCATGTCTTGGCTGGACGCAAGCAACTTGAAGGTCTGCCTACCAGTACTTGGTGCTTGGTGGCAACACTGCTCTGGGCATTGTAATGACGAAGCTATGCACGGCATATTGTCTATTTACATTTCTAACACCTTACAGTTCTAAACACCTTACAGTTCTAAATACCTTACAGTTCTAAACACATTACAGTTCTAAACACCGTTTATACCCACTTCACCGCTGTATTCAACTCGTCCTCAAGCATATAATAAACATTGTTCCAGGTCGCTAGGCCTATATGACTATTGACTATCCATCCTTTATGCTCTGACTTCGACGAAATGGGCTCCTCTGGAATTAAGTGAGCCGCACCCACAATATTTCCTGCACTAATAACTGCATATCCACCTCCGGAAGATGGTTTCACTATCCTGACTAGCTGCAACGCACTTTCCGGCATTCCACCGTTGGCAGGCTTCGTCACTTCATCGTATGCTTGCCAAAAGGTATTCGTGCCACGCGGATTGACGACTCCCAGCTTGAATAGACGAAGCAAACGGTACGATACGCGTCCCTGCAGTGCCTTGTGAGACTCCTTACGTTGCGAAGTTTGAACCCATACCCAGTCATGGCGGGCAGCCCCAGAATACCATCGTTTATCCCCAGAACATCTGAGCTTCTGAATGATGCGCTCGTCATGCATATTACGTGATTCTACCTCCAATCCATGGTAAATTACGGCAGCGCTGCTTAAGAGATCATCTGAATCGATATTAACCTGCTTGGAGTGTAAGAAACGACGGGTGGCATCGTACAGACCATTTCGGAGGACGTCGCCACTGAGTGTTTTTGAGAGGCCTTGAAAGTCCTTGTCTTTCTTTTTTCCTTTGTGTTGCTGTGGAGATATGAACCTCAATAAACGACGTCAACTGGTAGTGGTTGCTTCCGCCGTCACTTCCGCCGTCACTTCTATCGTCACTTCTGCCATCACTTCTGCCGTCACTTCCGTCGTCTGGGAGGCAGCTCGTTTACAGTTCCATGCGTCACCATTGGCCTTTCTGACAGCGAATGCATCACTCCGAAGGTAGTAGTTGATTGTCTGAGTATAGTAATCACCCGTCTTGTTGGAGGCATTAAACCCGTCCTTAATCTGCTTCCGGTGAGAACTCTCTCCGATCTCCGTCAACCACTGTTTAAGCGAACCGTACCGTTGTATCTGCTCTCGGCAGTGCTGCATGAGATGTATCTTGGGAAAGTTGAATTCGCTACCCTCTTCAATATATTCGGCCATTTCTGCATCGATAATACCTGTCCAGGCGTCGCGAATGCGCTGTCGAAAGGCCGCCGTTTTCGACTTGTTTTCCTCCAACTCAGCATCCCGCTCGGCACACAATTCCGTATGTCTCTGTTTGGCCTCTGCTGCAAGTCGTTTACCAGCCCTGAATTGTTGAATCACATCCTTCGAATCGTGAAAGCGACATAGAGCATTGTCCATGAGGTCTAGCGTTTCGTCATCGTGAGAGTCATACTGGCAATGGAAATAGAACTAAATAAGAGAGTGAGAGCACTCAACTGCACGGTCAAAAACACTGCGCTGAGAGGGGCTTGGGTCCCGCAGAGCATTGCATAGGACACCCACAAGGAATCGTATCATCGTCTTGATTTCTCCTGTGTTCCAACGCGAAACCTCCTCATATGCACATCTTGGCTTCGTCATATCAAGGTACGCAGGCACTGAGAACCAAATATCATTGAACTTGTCAAGCCGCGTATGCTGCTTGAGAAATTCATGAAGCCATGTCAGGAGATGCTTCAACATCCCAATTGGCAGCGTGTGGAGGAGATCAGGCTTGGGAAGATAGCTTGTGACGCAATCGAGATACCATAAGATGTTGAAGCCTGGATTGACATCGTGGCGTTTGAGATCGGCGATGCTCAGGGGTGTATTTGAATCTGAGAGCATACTGTTATGGGGATACTTATGACCGAACCACCGTCGTAAGTAAAGCCGCCTACTTTTCAGAACTCGTACGTATCCTGATAATCTTCTTCGTCTTGCAAGAACTCGGAATAGGATTCTTCCTTGTCCTCAGAAGGATTGGCGTAATAAGCTGAGGGAAGTTCACTAGTGTAAAACCAGTGACAGAATTCGAATGTGATGTCGTAATGTGAGATAAATCCTCGTGCGTACCAAAAGTCGTGATGAGTGACTGCTCGTTCACAAAGTGCGTGTGCGTAAAGAACAATAGAGTCAAGGTCTCGAAAATGTAAAGACATATATTCTTAAAGTAGAAAACTGTAAAGGCCACAGAGGAAGTACCGGTTATAAGGGGTTGTTGGATGACACAAGTGGTGTCATAGTTGCCTTTTGGCCAAGTGGTATAGTATGCCAACATATACTTTATTACAAAAACTTAATAATATTTTAGATTCTTGTCCGCTGGTGTGTTCTGACTGTGGATTGCTGCTAGAGCTTGATGTTTTACTTTGCGGGTGCAAAGGCGGTTCTTTTATAGAGCGAGTTACTCGTCTACTCTCTATGATTTCAGTGTTTGTACTAAGATAGCTATGGCCTCTGATTGTTAGGCTGATTACTTGATCTCTGTAGGTTGCGCTTCTTTTCCGTTTGACGTTCGGCACCTTCTAAAGTGCGAGGCATCCCCTAGGTTATCCTCATGCCGCCAGGTTTTGCCACGTAGCTACTATAAGCCCGTTTGCTTTTCTTCTGGTCTGTATGCAAACGCAGAAAACAGGTTTCGGCAACGACCGCTGACACGTTCATCGAACCATCACTTCCTCTTTGATATCTCGACTCAATGTTAAATCGGATAGTGGGTTGCAGGGGTATGTTTACCCTCATAGACTTATATTGGCGACCAGCCATTGGTATGCCACGTGTCGTACTTCCATCTCGCTGGCTTTTACTCCCATTTCAGGGCTGCAGCTTATGTCGGACCAGCTCAACTAAGAACTGCGGTTACTCGGGAATGACGACCCACACACAAGCTCTCAATAGGTAGATTGAACTACCGGGACGCAGTTAACATATGGAGTCCCTAGACTGTATAGTTATCCCCATAATAAAGTCCCGCTTCTCGAGCTCTGACGTGTGCCTGCCGGAGAGTGTAGAGGAGTACCTCGCTCTAGCCGGCTGTCCCATATTGCTGATAAGGTAAAGTAATTCTGGTCGAAACAATCATGCACGGCTGACCCGTAAGTCCCCGCAATGGCGTGATTGTGCTTCATCAACTAATGACGTCCCTAACTATCGGAGGCATAGGCATAAAGTACCATACCACCCTAAGTGTCCGGGCCTGATGAATCCACCAGCTAAGTGTCGTGACTATCGCTGTTCGATCGAGAAGGTGCACTGCCCTCGCGCTGGTTAATCATTCCACTTTCTCTGGGCTCGGTATTGGATATGCGTAGCTTCGTCGCTCAGAGGATAGGATAGCTGCGGGTGTGACATCGACCAGCCATAGTGACAGGTGGCCGTACGCAGATTGCCATGGACATCCTCCGTACCTCATGCACCTGCTAAGGGACAACCCCTAACACATACGATAGATATTATGATCCCGGAGATTGTGTCGCTCATGTCGGCGGGGTAGATTACCCATTTCCTGCATGGGGCATTCGCACCAGTAGCAAACACCATTCTTGATATTGTGAAGGTCACGGTGCTCGGGGTAATCTGCCATCCATGCAGCCAATGTCGAATAACAATGACTGAAGTTGCCATCGGCACAGCGGGCATAGAAGGTGCCAGTGCGGGTCTCCGAGTCGGAATTGAGTAGGGGTTGCAACACATGCTGCAGCATGTTCTGAGTGACAATTCAGTTATGCTCCCTCTGAGCATTTCTTCTTTTGAGGGGGATATCGCGCATCTTGACTGGAATGGGCCAAAGGGCGACCAACAACACGCTATGCATTGTGTGCTTCATCTGTGCGGCTGCGGATATGTTGCCAATGGTCATATATATCGGCCATGCCTTCTTGTCCGCAGAGATGTTCGTGAGGTGGGTGCCGTCAGACATGAATATGATCAGTACCAGCGTGTCACCGACAGGTAGTGTTGTCTGCACAATTGTGAGCATTGTAAATGGTATAAGAAGGAAACTTACCTGCTTGTCCAACCACCAGTCTCCAGTATGCATCTCATTGTAAACACGGTGCCCAGCATTATTGAAGCATCGTTTTGGAGTGTATGTAAGATGTTTCTCGTATGCTGGCTGCCAGAGTAGCCATTTTGCACACTCTATAAGGTCACGGTGCCAAAACTCAATTGCATCCGGATGCTGCGCATTCCATGCCATCTGCAACATAGCTTTCTTCCAGGAGTCATGGCCAAGTCCGTCCTCCATCGGGTCGATTTTATGTCGGAGGTTGTAATTCAATTTCAGAGATTCACGCACGGACTCTTTAAGGCCGCAGTTGCCCTTCAGGAAGTTATCGATGACGTTGGCGGGAAGACCTTTCGATGTGACCAGCTCGGCAAAATTGTACTCCTCCTCACTCTCGAACGAATGGAAGGGGTTGTGTAAGAACTGCTCAGAATTGTGCTCAGCATTGTACTCATCGTCGGTCGGAACGTAAGCAACAGGGGCTCCCGCATCGGGATATGAGAAGCTTTTTGTATTTGAGTCAAATTCGGATGGTTCTGGAGAAGGTGACGTGTGCAACGGAGGAAAGGCGTCAGGATCGTCAACGTGGTCATGGTTGACATGAAAACCACTGGGCGATTCGTCGACACAACGCTCAGAGTTTTTTCTAACACGTTCAGGGGGCTTGGAGTCTGTCTTCGCCTCAAGACGTTAGGCGCGATATCGAGGATGGTCGCTGTCGATATGTTTGTAGAACCACAGGTCAGACTTATAAGGCTTCCAGCAAACAGGGCAGAAACAATTCGGAGTTCGTATGGGAGGCATGGTGCATGTGGTGTTGACAATGCTGAGGGGTGTGTATGCTGTTGGTAGAATGTTATGAGTGTTGCCAAGCAGGGGTAATGGAGCCGCATGGCGTACAAAACTCACAGAGCCGTATATAAAATGCCAAGACCCTGGAATATCCTGCAGACAGAGTTTGTCACGATGTAGCCACATCCAGAGCCTAATCTGACCCTAATGGCTAGGCAAATACAAGCAAGTCCATGGACTTGCTTGTTTGCTTGCTTTTTTGAAATTTGGCCGGGCGGATAATACAAAACGCATACAAAAACATGTGATATCACTCGTTTCTTGTGCCAAGACAAGAGTTCAGAGTTCATGATACCACCGCACAGTGTCTATTGGTGGTGCCTGGAGAGGCCTATGCACTAGTGTTGGCAACGAACCGCCCGGGATTCGTCACATTGACGAACCGGTTTGGTTCGAGCGAAGCGGATCCTTGCCAAGCCATTCCCCTCAAACCCCACCATTTCGGCCTACAACTGCGAACAAAAATAAGTACGTGAGTTCTTGTCCGATCGGTTCGATTTCTAGTGCATCTTGTAGCTAACCTCTCCCGCTACAAGATGCGCTATATATCGAACCGATCGGACAGGAACTCGCTTACCTATTTTCGTTCGTAGATAGATGGTTCGCAAACCGGTTTGTGCAAACCTCGGAACTTCGCCCAAATCTTGGATCGAATCCGGATCGAACCCTGCCTTGGTTCGATCCGGGACGAACCGATCCGCTTCGTTGCCAACATTACTATGCACTGCCAGAGATGCCGGTGAGACTTCTCGAACTTCATATGGCAGGTTCCGACTGGTTGTGACACCACACTGCATCATTATGTTGGAACTTGATGTCACTGCCATATGATAGGAACCCAAACTGACAGACTTCGACACTTTGACCCAACATTCGCATAACGATTGTATCTCACTCTCAAGAAGTGGTTCAAACAACTCTCAGAGTCGTATAAAACATGAGGTATATCTTTCAGGCCCGAAGGGAAGTGCCGAGGATGGCTCACACCCAGGAAAGCTCCTTTTCAAGTATGATGTTTGATATCACCAACGGTCTTTGATATCACCAACGGTCTTCGATATCACCAACGGTTTCAACTCTTCTGCGAGCTGCTCCTCACGATTCCAGGCACCTTGATGGCCCATTCTGCACTGTATATATACTGCCGTACACTCCCTCCATTTCAATTCTTCTCCATCATCTCTATCTACTCCATCTTTACCCATTTACCACTCTCATCGTCGTTTTCAGACACATTAATCCTAACCCTGACTGACCCCTCATCCACCTCATTTACAGCTCAGAACGTTGCAATGCCACCCAAAAAGATCTCATCCACCCCCTCCAAAACCGATGCAATCAAGGACACTCTCCACCTCGATGGTTTCACGAAGCAGTTCATGGCCGAGCACATTCGGGGTCTTATTCACATGTATGCCATTCACGGTGTCAAGGATGATGGTGCGATTGACGTGATGTATGATTTCCTTTTTTTGGATCCAGTCACTACAAGGCACTTTGCACAGTTTCAGGAGATGTGGAAGCATCGGGTATCGACTCAACCACGATACATGGAATGGTGGAATGGGTTCCGGGCATTTATCTGAGACCGTTTCGATAAAACTCGGGTGAAGATGAACCGATATCACAAAATAAACCCACCTTTACCTACCGACACCGATACCGACCCTGACTCCGACAAATCCGACAAATCCGGCAACTCCGACAACTCCGACAACTCCGACAACTGCGACAACTGCGACAACTGCGACAACTCCAAGCGTGGCAAAGCCGATGTCAAGAAAGACACCAGGTATCCCGGGACTCCGAAGCTGCAGCCACCCTCCCACAAACGTGCAACGCCACCGATAATCATTGCTTCTGCCCTCCAGAAGAAACGGAAACTTGATGACATCTCCACCAATGCCCTCCCTACGAGCCCAACGCCTATATAACCCTTCAGGGTTTGCATTGTCGACCCTGAATGCTACAGCCCCGAAAGCTACGACCGTTGGGACGACATCTTCGTTCACCACAGCGCGAATAGATGGCATCTCACACGAGACGAGAAGCTCACCGCAAAGCCCGTACACCATGCTGTGGGTCACCTATGTCCTGCTAGAGACGTCAGCTGCATCCTTGGGTGTCTAGTCATGCCCGGCGAAACCTCTTTGCAGCTGTGCAATACGACTCAACTCAATGGCAACGAATCTGTGGCGACCTTCTTTTCCGTTACAGCTTACAACCCTCTCATCGTTGTGGCTGTTCTGAAGGCAATTGTTGTTGCGCCTCCAATGATTGCAAGAGCTACTCCACCACCACCACCACCACCACCACCACCACCACCACCACCACCACAACGATCGTCTCCCCAGGTAACACCTGGGTCCTCTGAACAGGACGAGAGCCCGACATCTGCTCACAGATTCGTTGCAATAAACGACTCGGCAATAAACGACTCGGTAATGACACAACCGGAGGTGACTGCTACTCACCACATTGAGTGTACCTCTCTCCAAGATGTGTCATCGTCTTTGCTGGAGGAGTCGATGAGTGCCAGAGTTGCACGAATGGTGGAGACAACACAAATTGTTGAGGCGACGTCGCGACTGGAGGTGGAGTTACAGGAACAGCGGGAGGCGTGGTCGCAAATGGCACAGGTTTTGGTGGAGCAGGAGACAATGTGTGACGTTTTGTCGGTATCGATGAGTGTTGATGAGTCGTCGGAGTCGGTGGCAATTGGTACGCAACAAGATGTCAATGCCGGTATGACCTTCACACAGCTCGAGGCGTCGCATTTGACTCCACCATGGGGTCAGCAATTTGAGTGATGGTTTTCGGTACGTCCAACAGTGCTGTAAATGACTTGCATACTAACACACGTATTAGGTTCGCGTTTGGTGGTTGGGTTGGCGTTTGGTGGTTGAGTTGGATTGAGGCTTTGCATTTCCTCTTTGGGTCGGGTGGAGTCGTTTTGGCATTTTACAAAGTTGTTTTTAGTCTCGTTTGGGTGTTCTTGGGAGTTCTTGGCATTAATGGTATTTGATTGACTAATCGTACGCGACACTTTCGTGACAAGCTAATACGAAATCATGTGAATCTGCCCCTTTATGTGAAAACTTTTCAGGTGCAATGCTCAGCGACGTGTCAGTCATTTTCCACACTGCATTGCCCTTCGTCTGCACTCTTTTTCTGCCTTTCTGATATTCCTGCCTTTCTGACATTCCTCCCTTTTTGACATTCCTGCCTTTCTGACATTCCACCATTTCTGACATTCCTGCCTTGTGAAAATGACCCGAACAACCAAGCCACTGCACAAGGCCGCATCCTCAATTCCAAAAGCAACACTGGCCACTCCTGCAGTAGTCTCCCCAATGCCACGTACAGCAAACGGTCAGAAGAGGAAACTCACTTTGCAGGCTGACAACCAGAAGCGAAAGCGGACGAAGGCTACAGCCTCACGTAACGAAGGTTCGATTACTCAGGTCTCTTCAGCGTCTACACCCATTGTATCCGCACCAAATCCGGCCCTGACACAGTCTCTGCCCCTGCGGAATCAAGCCTCCATTTCGATGTCGCCAGCACCCAGTGTCATTTCCAACGTCGCTATTCGTTCAGCGACGAACCTTAGTCACCTCCCGAGTCCACACCCATCATCATCGGCTTCACAACTCATCCCATCGTCTCCGCCGAGGACACCGTCGAGTCTGTCAGTCAGCAGCAAACGATATGGCAGTCGAAGTCTCCTTGCACCAGGTGACCTTCGAGTTACTGCTGTACAGGAGACAATGCGTCGCATGATGGAGAAGCAACTGCTGAGCGAGACACCATTTCCAACTGAAGCTGAGTTTCTGCTGGTAGCTTATACAATTCCGAGAGTGGTAGATACCGACTAACATTGTTTCCAACACAAAGTCAGTAGAGCATTCCTGGCCGAAGGCATGCAGGCAGGAAGGAGTCAATATTAGCTTCCAGGAACGTCAGAAGGAGTGAATCAAGATAGTTAGGTATCTCCCAGAATTGCATTCGCACTGACTAACCAGCCGTATGTCAGATCAAAAACAGTTGCAATGCAGTCAGATCGCACATTATCAAGAAGGCCCGTGAGTGTGTAGGGAGACTATACAACTTGCACCGTTTCGAAGATGATGAGCGCCGCATACACATTGACCTGATTCTTTCAGATTTTACATTCATTGTACGCCAATGCGATCGTACGAACGAACCTGATGTGAGTGAGTACTGTCTGCAACTTGTAACGTCGCTAACACCACCAGGAATGAGCTAGCTACTTTCTTGCCGAGGAAATTCGACGATTTCTATATATACATTTCTTCCAACGAATTCGCAAACGTGGCAGCCATTCAGAGGGCTTCCATGAATGGATTCGGGGACAGACACACCCGGCACTAATTATGTTAGCATGTACGGCATTGCATCACGCACTGACAGAGTGGCAAAGAAATGGAGATTTACCTCCAACAAAGGTTGCAATAAATGACCTCAAACTTGAAATCCGGCGGAGTAGGCCCAAGTGGGAGTACTACTTCAATCGAGATAATCACGGTGGTAAGTATGGTCTTCACAATGCATGCAATCGATCTAACATTTATTTTGCAGAGACTTACACTGATCTCATGAATATTTGGAACGATCTCCCATCTCCATTGAGACAGATGGTAATCAAGTCCATAAGGGCGGCTCTCAACAACCTCATTCTACATTAGAAAGGAGCCAATAACATGCCACCCGTTACCAAGCCTCGTCGAGTGGTACTAAACAAGGCTGTGATGGAAGCCTTGATGATGGAGCCGGACATTGAGACTCCGGAAATTTCTGCGATTTGCATCCTCACTGCTAAAGATTTATCTTTCGATGCTGAGGATGGGATTGATGAAGGCGACCATGATAGCGACAACGAGAAAGATGACATTCACAGTACCAGGAGTCGTGCTCAGCGATATCATGGTCTCCAGCTGGATGATGATCAGGTCGAGAATGAGGAGGATGAGGATGATGATAATGTCGAGAATGAGGAGGATGAGGATGAGGATGAGGATGATGATGAGGATGTAGAGTCGGAGTCGGTGGATGACTGCGAAGGAGAGAGTAGTTTAGAGGATGTGCTTCAAGCTGGCTGCGACGTGTAGCATGGCATTTAGAACGAGGAGAGAGTAGTGTAGAGGATGTACTTCATGCTGGCTGCGACGTGTAGAACGGGACACTGTATATATTAAAGCTTAAGATCAAATATCGTCAACAGTAACGTCACTGCACTGTATCCGTCGCCCGAGATGTGAATGCAATTTAGGGCATTGTATAAACGTCACATGCTGTGAACATTGCGTTATGTCAAGGTGTACATTGCACTCATGCGTTACATGAGTAGTGTTGTGAATCAAAAGGTGAGCACACTGCATGGCTGCGACAGTAAGATATGTGCACTGTATACCTGCGAGAGTAAGGAATGCTGCGTCAGGAGGTGCAAGCGCAACGCCAGGGGTTGTGTATACGCACGTGCAGTGTGACTCTACGACGAGGCTCAAAAGGTTTCGTCTGAGGGTCTGATGCGCACTAAACGTTCCGGCGTCCCGAGCGCGACATGGTTTTTTTCCCGATGTGAGCGGAAAGATGAGGAAGGTCCGAAGGAGCGGTGATGGGCAGGAAGGGCATTGGTTCGAAAGGAAGGTTAGGTAGAGGAGCTCATGAGAAAAGCGTAGATAGAAGTAATTGTTAGAGCGAGAGGATAGAGGTATAAAGACTTCTAGAATCTCCAAGGGTAGAAGGGCAAGCTTCCTGACAAGGAGAACAAGCCTTAACAATATACGCATTGGAAAGCCAAACATCTTTGTCTTGAATCTTATTCTTTAATGACTTTCACATCCTGAGCAAATCATCATAACTTCCATCGCAAGCAAGTCCTGAAAGCAGTAAGGATACTTCTTGTACTGGTAAACCTGAGTTGACGCTCCCGGTGTTACAGATGCAAACACAGGTGCATTCATATCTACAGCCTCTCAGCTGTCTTCGCACTATCAATAGCATGAGCTGGCAGAGTATCATCCCAATAGCCACCTTTAATTACTTATCAGTGGTGTGGTTGACTGCATGACAGCTCATCTGATTTCGTTGGGTGCGAGTGATAATCTGTGTAGTTTCGATGCCGTTCAGGGATGGCACTTGTACTATCCCCATACAGATATTGTCGAGTGATCGTAGGTGACCCCATTTCGATGGCCATTGGTGATGTACAACCTGTGAGGTGTAACAATCCGGAATGAGTTAGCTACTTTCTTGCCGAGAAGATTCCACAACTTCTATATATACATTTCTTCCAACAGATTCGCAAACACGGCAGGCTTTCTGAGGGCTACAATGACTGGATTCGGAAACAGACACCCCTGAAACTGATTGTGTTAACATGTATGGCATTGCATCACGTACTGACCAAGTGGCAAAGAAATGGAAGTTTAGCTTCAACAAAGGTTGAAAGCAATGACTTCGAAATCCGGCAGAACTGGCCCAAGTCGGAGTACTACTTCAATCGAGACAATAACAGCGATTAGTATGGCCTTCACAATGCATGCAATCGCTCTACCATTTATTTTGCAGAGACTTACACTGATCTCATGAATATTAGGAACAATCTCCCATCTCCATTCAGACAGAACGTAATCAAGTCCATAAGGAAGGCTCTCAACAACCTCATTCTATATGAGAAAGGAGCCAATAACATGCCATCCGTATCCAAGCATCGTCGAGTGGTATTAAATAAGAAAGCGATGGAATGTAAAGGCGTACTTCGTAGTACATGTAGATGTGAGTGTAGATACGGTTGCACACGTGGATTCGAGAATGAGATAGATTCAATAGGTAAAGTTTTCGCTGGCGTGCAAGAGCACTCGCGCAAGCTGACTATATACTGGGCGGATGGACGGTTACCCTGCCATAGGCCGGCCGCCATTATATTATCCCCCTCTTTATCTGCAGTCCTCCTGGGCTGCATACCCCGACATGAAGAGAAGAAACAATCCAAGCTCGTATGCGCTCGTACGGCCTCATGAATCCCGCTGCCGATCGGTACCGCTCGAGGGTGACCTTTCAGTGTATCCGGAGCACGTGGAAAGTCCACCTCCAGTGGTAGGTGGTAAAACCCGTGCCGGCATCATTTGTACCGAACCGAAATCCAATAAGAAGAGAAGAGAAGGAGAAAACAAGAAGCAAACGTCCAATTGACCCCTGTAACCTCCAGATCTCCATATCTCCATATCCAAGCCCATGCGTCCGTGGCTTCCGTAGTACAGGCTCAGTGGTGCTCATATCGGTAAACGTCGATTATCTAACACTTGAGCATCCAAGAGAAGATCAGACTTACAATATCAATCAAGTGCACTTAGCTCTCGCAAAGCTTGTGCCCTCGGTAGTCTTTCTCCTTTCTATTGCAGACATCATCTCGCTGCTGTCGAGGCTCGAGGTTGCGATGAATGCTGGTTCGTCCCGGACGCCGAGCCTTCTTTGCACCTTGGGCGTCATGAGCCGCCGCCGCCGCCGCCGGTGGTCTTTCCACCGGATGTTGTCTCGGCGGCCAAGTAGACGTCCATCGCGCTAGATAAGACGAAGGAGAGGCCAATCCCGCCTAGGAATGCAACCAAGTAGACGTCCATCCCGCTTAGGGATAAGACGGAAAGAGAGGTCCATCCCGCTTAGGAATTCAACCAAGCAGACGTCCATCCCGCTGGATAAGACGAAGAAGTAGAGGTCCATCCCG
>MU122141.1:31326-67456 GCA_014904905.1 Wilcoxina mikolae CBS 423.85
CTCTAGCAGCAATCCACAGTCAGAACACACCAGCGGACAAGAATCTAAAATATTATTAAGTTTTCTACTTCAAGAATATATGTCTTTACACTTTCGAGACCTTGACTCTATTGTTCTTTACGCACACACCCTTTGTGAACGAGCAGTCACTCCGAACGACTTTTGGTATGCACGTGGGTTCATTGCTCACTACGACATCGCCTTCGAATATTGTCACTGGTTCTATACCGGTGAACTTCCCTCAGCCTATTACCTTACCTTGTCTGAGGACGAAGACGAAGGAGAATCTTTCTCTGAGCTCTTGCACGACGAAGACGATCTCCAAGACACCTACGATTTCTGAAGAGTAGGCGGCCGTACTTACGACTATACTCCAGTCATAAGTATCCCCGTAACATCGAGAATGAAATAGATTTAATAGGTAAGGTTATCGATGGCGTGTAAGAGCACTCGCACGAGCTGACTATATACTGGGCGGATTCACGGTTACCCAGCCATAGGCCGGCCGCCATTACATGGAAGCTCTGATGATGGAGTCCGACATTGTGTCTCCGATCATTGCTGCGATCTGCATCTCCGTTGCTTAAGATTTTCTTTCTATGCTGAGGATGGGTTTGACGATGGCGACAATCATAGCGACAACAAGTATGATGATATTCACAATGCCAGGAGTCGTGCTTAGTGACATCATGTCTCCAGCTGGATGATGATAAGGTCGAGAATGAGGAGCATTAGGGTGAGAATGAGAATGAGAATGAGAATGAGTACAAGGAGTAGAGTCGGAGTCGGTGAATGAATGCGAAGGAGATTGTAGTTTAGATAATGTGCTTAAAGCTGGCTGCGAAGTGTAGTATGACGTTTGGAACGAGGAGAGAGTAGTACAGAGGATGTGCTTCATACAGGCTGCTTTGTGTAGCATAGCATTTAGAATGAGAAACTGTATATATTAGAGTTTAATATGAAACATCTTCCACAGTAACGTCACCGGACTGTATCCGTCCTCTGAAATATGAGTGCATTTCCGGGTATCGTATAAATGCCGCATGCGGTGAACATTACGTTATGTCAAGGTGTATCTTGCACTCATACGGTACATGAGTAGTGTTGTGAATGAAAACGTGTGCACTCTACATGACTGTGTCAGTAAGAATTATGAACACTGTATAGCTGCGTTAGTAAGGAATGCTGCCTTAGGAGCACCAAACACAACGCCAGGGATTGTATATACGTACATGAAGTATCACTCTACGACGAGGCTCAACATATTTCGATTGTAGCGTCCGATGTACCCTAGGCCTATGTACGGCCTGGGCACAACATTGTGTTTTTCCTGATGATGGTGATGAAGTCCACCTTCTGCTGTACTGCTGCTTTTCTGATGCTTGGAAATTTCCCACCCCTGTAGTCCCTTATAGCCTTCTGCATAGTATCCTTCTTTGTCTATACCTCCCTTGCTTTGACTCTAGATATTGTGGTTGTTGGTGAAAGTTATTGTTGTAGTTGCTATCCAGCTTTTTCTCAGAAGATAGGGTGTTGTCAGGGTGTTGCATTGTCCGGGTCTGTTGCATGGCAGGATAACCTATGTTATATAAGAGCCATCATTTTCCATGAATATAGACAAGTTAACAATTATCACTATAACAGTTCTGAAATATTTACTGTGAATGATATGTGGTGAATGAAACCAAATGAATCCAACGGTTGAGGAACTGAACTGTATCGATATTATTTGGAGTTGTACTACATAGTAGCAACTGAGAAAACCTCATGATATGGCGATGCGAGTAGCCATCTAGCCATGAATCAATCTTTTCCACCAGTTGTCTTTGAGAGCAATCGAAAGCTAATATCTTCCGAAAACAGTTTTTCGGTATGTTTTATTTTCCAGTACAATGATGGGGTAGAATCACTTGCGATTTGTGATTTTGCGAGTGCCTCGAACCCAATTTGCTGCGGAAGCAAGTTTGATAAGAAGAGTAGGTACTTGTTTATCCTGGTATATTTAAGTTCCAATCAATATACTTTTATTAGTGAAACTTAGTTTGTATAGCTATCAAGGTGATTAAGCAGTTATTTATAGAAGTTAATATAGATTATATTTCCAAATTTTCATTAAGCTTTGAGTTAATGGCCTCACGTACAAGAAACAGATAATATATGTGCTTAAATTATATAGGTCAGGCATTGTGGAGTTTTAAATGTGTAACCTTAAATAACAAATAGTAATTACATTTTAGGTAACATTGAAAATATCTAATTGTGTTTTAGCATTAGATATTCCATTTTAAATATTTTAAAAATGTATAATTGCATGTTCCGCAAATAATAAAATGTAATAACGCATTTTTGTAATTACGCATTTGTAATAATTATATATTTTTTAGTGGGAATCTCCATCCATTTTGGGACTTAGTAAAAATGTGATCGATTTACTCCAGACAAAACAGCTACAAATTGCCCTAGATATATTTTAAATTCTATAAGCGAAAATGGTGTAGTGGTATAGAGCAGACAGTCATGTTAAAATGCTTATTGATTCAATTCCCAGTAATGGCATTATGTTACGCCCATTGAAGTCAAAAAAATGCGCAAATCAAGTAAATACGTATATCAAATATATGTGTTCTCACGCTATATATGGGCATTTTCAGCGCATTTCGAGTATTTACGTTTTATTTAATTTACGTATTTACGGGAAAACGTAAGTTACGTTTTCGTTGTACCGTAGGGATGATAGCCCATGTTGATAAGGAAGTTCTACCGCCCAGTCCCGGGAGTTGGTTTTGTCGCATGCGTATATTCTCCTTTTGGTGGATGTTCAGTCAGTGCTCTCTATATTACCTGGGAATTTTGCCGAATTTGGTAGCCAGTAAACCTTAACCCGGTACACTCAGAAAACGGCACCTGGGCGCCCGGACCCGCCCGCCCAACCGTGTAAACACAACCTGACTTTTCTGGGGATAGATTACCATGGCAGATTCGCCAGGGAGACTTCAGCGAGATACCATCTTGCTACTAAGAGAAAGAATTTGGGTTAGCCAGGTGAGGGAATTGTCCGCCCGAGGCCAGGGGAAAGATTACATACCTACGGAGAATAGTGATTCGATTGTACTGTTAGCCGGTGGTTCATTAAGAAAGAGGCGAGGTACTGGCACGACCTTATATCGCATTTGGACGACAATCATCTCATCTCATCATTACATCTATACTATAGTCTGTCATCCGGCTCTTTTTGTAGCCGCGCTAGCGAAAAAAATAAGCCGACTGACAAACTTAGGGCGCGTTCGGTAGCCAAAGCACTGTTCCACGGCATTTACATCCACAAAACGTATGTTCCAAGGACTCCCCTCACATTTCCAGTTGTAGAGCAACAACAAAAAATCTAAAAATCATAAGATTTCGCAAGGAGATAAATCAATATCTCTAGATGTAAAATACCAAGTCTTGAAATTTTAGATTTTGTTGTTGTATTCATGCAGTTTAACCGGTGAGTGAGGTTCAGAACTGTGGTTCCATGGTATTTACCTCTGGACCTAAATACCGTGGAACCACAGTTCTGGTTTTGTATGGGAAAATGGGCCAAAACCCGAAGTTCTGAGGAACTGAGGTGGCAACCGAACGCACCCTAATCATTACTGGATCGTATATTTACCGGAAACATTGACAGAGAAAAAACAACCGATTGCATACCACAGCTACTTAAGTACATCAAACATAATAGACCAAACCGGAACGCCTCCATTCGCTGAATTTAAGACACCCACGACTTCATGTCTCCCCCTCCAAACCTATTTAAAAAATATATCGTTGACACCAACATACCAAAGCCCCGAAGAAACCAAAGTAGCAATCATAAAACTAACATACGCATCTCGATCATGACACAACCCATCAGCCCTTTCCAACACACTAAACCACGACGCGCTAAGAACCAACAGTACCTCCACCAGCGGTTTAACCCATACCGGAACGTCCCAGTAAGCATATACGACTGAAGCACAAGCACAGAGAGCCGTCAACACAATGCAAAACGTCGACTGAATCCAGGGATAAACATCTCGAGCCTTTAACGGCGCATATTTACTCCCCTTAGTAACAATTGCGTCGTCGTCGTAGTGATATTGCAATACGGTGCGTGATAGGTATTCGGGGATCGTGTTTGCCATGGACGGGGATCGGAGGATACACATCGCCGCAATTATTGCAGTGTTGTCGTCCGCAGAGTCGTTCAGTGTATGTGCCAGCAGATGTAATTCGTCAGGAGTCCTTCCCAAACGCAACATCGGCTCAACCGGAACCGTGACTCGTCTCGGCCCGATAGTGTACCTAGTATACCGTTGAGTATGGGAGGTTCCAATCAGTCGTCCCGTCGTTCTTCGTTTCACACCAACAGCAGCCCGGAAAGAAAGTGCAATCGCGACGCATAGCGACAATCCAAGCATTCCATGACCAACAACGCCACTAGGTCGCAGTTTATCCGCGTCCCAAGAACCATATGCCCATCCAGCGCAGATGATGGAAACCTCCAGGATAGGAACTGCCATGCTCCACACCAACTTCCAGGAAGAAACCCCACCGGCCACTGCATCCCCGGCTACATGCCAGCTCCCGGTCAATGTCTCCCACTCCAACGTGACTTTATCCCACGCCAGAAACACCATAAGCGCTTCATCGCCAAGAATATCGCTAGTCCCTAGGTTTTTCAGCGTCGCCCGAACTGCCATCAACCACACCGCTAATCCCCTCCCTGTCGCCGCCGCCATGAGTCCTACCGCAACTGCCACAGCAAGATGCAACAATGAGTACATCAACTTCGCGCAATCCATGACTATCGCCCGCGAGTGTCCGAATTGCCCGATTCTAGGTCGCAGCTGGACGAATGGAACATTAACCTCACGGTTCTGGAAATGGGTGAAGAATCTCGCCGGTGTGATATCTTGTTGCACCTCCTCCGGAACGTCATTGACGTAGGCACATCGTGACGGACGACACTCCCGCGATGCAACAAGGTCTCGGATAACCTGGTTAATTGAACTTCCTTTGAAAAACGAAGCCGTTGCGTTAGCGAGGAGTTGTGGGGTAATTGGGAAATATGGTTGCTGGGTATCCACGATCCGGGTTGTGCTATATTCACTGCATCGCGGACTCTGGATCCAATATGCCTTCGGCGGAGTCTGCGATGACTCGCTAAGTTTCCGTCCACATACCAAGACCTCCCAACTAGTTCCAAACGCGATCGATTCAAGCTGCATGGCGACTTGCAAGGTGAGCCTCCGTAGATCTCTGGGTGTGCGCCAACTGATAACCACAACGTCCATACGGGTTTGGTCATTATCCCAGCCAGAGAACATGGTCCAGTCGCCTCGGCTGAGGGTTCGGTATAGATGGATGCAGTTTCGTGCTACTGAGGCTCTTGCTGCGATGGCTGATATCCCGTTGGTTACGATGTGTCGTCGGTTTGAAGAGTTTACGCCGACATAGATGGAACCCCAGAAGGCCACGATCTGCGATGACCATGGTGCTGTAGAAGGTTCTGTAATACCTTGAGCGTTTGCCGACTCGACTAAGGAACCCAGAAGGAGGGCTAGAATGTATCGAGCTCGAGCTATGATTCGGGAGAGACGAGTGTGAGAAGACATGACGTTAGCGTTTTCGAAATCCGAGATATACTTCAGATGGATGGCGGACAACGGAATGTAGTTAAATAACTCAGCGGATGCCAACCCCTGAATATATATCGCTCGCTTTACTGCAGTCTGCTTGTTTCCTACAGCGGCTCTTTAATGTAATCGTACAGTGTTGTGCGACCCATACGCCGTTGGGCATGGTAGGCACGAGACATGAGTTACCAGTGAAAGGTTGTATCGGGACATCTTCCGGGACGCCATAAAGCCTAAGGCGGGATATGGGGGTCATGAGACGAGGTAGAGGACAGGTTTTACCGGACCTCTCTGGCCAAAAACTGCGCAGTCTCTGACCAAATCGTTGACAGCCAAAAAGTGGGTGTGGAGGGTCCTAACTGGTGGGGCGGGGCGAAATGTAATAGAGTACTGCTCTTAACTATCAGTGCCGGGGAATCACTTTAAGTCCGGGACTTACCAGTTTTGTCGCTCAATGAGACGATAGATTCCAGGAATTTCCCAGCTGCTCTCTTCTCTAAAACCCACCATTCAACTGGGTGATGTTTGGTGTGGCGGGAGGATTTATTAACTGGCTACTATATACTACTGGTGCCAGGGGTCAAATAACCGGTAGCGCCAGGCTAGCAGAGGAAGAACGTTCGGCATTCAACCTGGAATCCACTAAGAGTTATGTTACAGGCCATAGGAAGGTGTTCTGTCCCGTTCTTTCGGGATTGTCTGGTCGGTGTAGTTGTTCTCGGTTTTAATCCCGGGGGTCGACCGGTCATTACCGGTGGCTCACTTACTGCCACAGGGACAACATACTGGTGATGGTCCATGATATGATGCCACCACTGATGGGTAGGACGGCGAATTCCGGGAGCTTGGAGTAGGACCGGGTAGAATCTAGAGATTGTTGTCGCTTGTCGAGAACTGATTGAGGTCCCATTGAGGAATAAAAGAACTAGCAATATTTAACGCGCGAAGGGACTCGCGGTAGTTGATGTGAAGTTCAAAAGGTGAAACAGCCGATGGTGTGCATCTGCTGCGCCGTTGTAATACCGTTATCGGATGTCAACTACAGTTATCTTTCTATATTGGAGCACAAACGCGCCGTAAGCGGCATGGATTGATTTGAATACGATCACCTTGCTGGGAATTAATTAACTCGGTTCATTAGACGGCAATGATTAACCTTCTTTTTGATGTGTCGGGTATCAGAAACGGGCGACTTTGTAGAGTTTTACCAGGGAACTGAAGTACAGTCTGACCTTGCTGTACCTAAACGCGATGTAGCGGATACCTTGCAGTATCGGAGCAGAAGTTCTTCCTCCATCAAAATCCCCACCTGCTATACCGGATTTAGGCCTATAACGGACCGGATGGGATAGTCGAAAATATTAACCCCTGCCCCCATACAAATAATCTTTGCTACACTGGATGCCAAGTTAACTTATACAGAATTGGGTATGTGCATCACCATAAATCCTTTCGTGCTAGATCCCTGGTGGGCAACTTTCGGTATCGATATGCCATACTTGGTAACTACACGTGACTAAGCCTCACTAAAGTGCTGAGTAATTGATTTTTATAACGGACCCTTGCTGTACTGGGCCGGATTTTTGGCGCCCGTTATACCAAGGTCAGACTGTACTCGGGGTAGGGAAAAAGAACTGGGACACCCCATTTCTGGCTAGCTGCCACCATAAAGGGAAATTATCAAGGACACCACATACATCTTTGGTAAAGCACGCCTGAATGTTTACTGCAAACAGTAGGTTTACTGTGCACTGACATCTGTGTTAACCTCTGCCCCCTCAGTCATCACCCTGTTCTCACCCCAAAATTCAATTCCCGATTTGGGGTGTCCCAGTTCTTTTTCCCTCCCCCGAGTATGTAGCCGAGGGTCAATTAAATTCTTTGCTGGCTGTTTTTGCATATCAATTAATTAGGCGATGCGCTAGCGATAATACAGCCCGTCTGACTGCGTTGGCGACGAAGAAGTTCCTGTTAATAACTCGAAGTCGGTAATGGCGTGTTCCCTGCTCAGAAGATCAGCTTTTTCTGACACTTCTCACAGGTGTTTCACATTATTGTGCGCAGGCGTATGAGGTTGGCACCTGTCGACTAATCGACTGTGCATCATACGCCGCAATACTATGGCTGGCATGAACCCGTGCCATCCAGCCGGTCTGACATTTCAATCCCGGTGTGTACTTCCCGGTGGGGTTTGGGGAAAGAGCAGTATAATTCCAAGTCACCTTATGTATCTCTCTCAGTCGGACAATGGGAAGATACCTCACTGTTTCTATCCCGACACCACAAAAGGCGACGCCGACGCCAACGCGGAAACTCACAGAAGAATCAGAGAAAAGTCAGTAATATCAATCTCTTTTCGTTTTCGTGCACGTTTGGCAGCCGCTAACACTAGCGACATGCGATTAATTCCTGCTGTCATGAGTCCCAATGGACTGGCACTAGAAAATAGTGGTATAGACTAGACTAGTAGAGGGTTTAACGCGATGTTCTCATTTAGATTGTGATTTGTTGTGTGGTCCTACAAAATCTCTATTTAAACTCTATATCTCGTGCGAGCTTGTTCGAAGGATTCACACCCCACCAAGTTCGTGCCCGCGTGTAGGAGAGAGGTAGATCATTGTGTACAAATATCAATTCTGCAAACGTACACCAATGTCCTAGACTCGAAACCTGCGAAGGTACTTTTTGTTAATTTTTTATCATGCTATTTTAACTGTTCAATTTCACACGAGTTGAGTCGCCAGTGTATAGAAATCAAAAGTTTTTCAATACAAGATTAGGACTTCAGTAACCCATAGCACCGAACAAACAAGAACATCCTAGCTCAACTAGCAGGGTGAGGTGCTATAAACACTGGGTGCTACAAACACCACGACCACGGGCTCGAAACCTGCGGTGATCACCTTTTTATATGTCCCAATCATAAAGAGCTTCAAATTTGCGACAAACGGCATACTAAGTATGTCTGTAGACAGATAGACCCAAGTTGGTACGTATATTATAATCACCACAGATCACTCGCCCAAACTGCGTGATACGACATGACCTGAACATCACCTGTCCCTTCTCTTCCGCATAACAAAACTATTCCAACAACGCCTTAACACCCTCCACCTGTCCCCTCAACGTATCCACCGCCTTCTTCCACTCCTCATCCGAACTCTTTTCCAGATCCGCCCCGTCATCCAGCATCCCCCGCAACGTCTCTATCGCACCCAAACACACCTTCTCCCCGTCGTACGCTACTTTGTTAGACTTTTTCTTTTGCGAGCCGGTAGCGAGACGCCGGATGGATGTGAGGAGGGAGGTGAAATCGGATTCGAGAGAGAGGAGTTGCGAGGCGCGGGGGGTTAGGGTAGTCATTGTTTGATATTGTGGTGATGGCTTTGGGAAAGAATACTTCGAGGGGGAAGGAAGGTAATTGAGGTGAGCAATATTTATGTGCCTTAAGCTGAAGGGTCAAAGATGGGGGTTTAAGCATTCAAAAGCGGAAGAAGGGCATTCATCTTAAGAAGTCGAGACTTGAGAGGTCTCCACGAACTCATAAGAATTTGTATCAAGATGCACGCATGTAGCGCGGCATCAATGACAGGAACGAAGGAGGGAGACTGACATATCTCATCACTCGCCAAATGAACAAACGAACTGATTTTGGTTTTTATCTCTGTTGATCTAAATAATGGTACCATCTAGAAAATGAAGTGCTGTATGTGGTTGATGTACAGCGTGTTTATGGGGTTTTGTTCCACAGTGTGAATGTACATACATATTCGTAGTACAAAATGGCATACTCTGAGAAATTCGAAAGCAGCCAGATTTTCCCTAGTTCCGCTAAGCGAAACAACCCGCATTGCAGTTTAGGCAGGGCTGAGCTACTAAGAGCATTAGCAAATTGTATAACTCCACTCTCTGAATTTTTCAACCGTTCGGATTGTGACTGAACGATGTCCAATGACGAGCTGCCCAAGTGATGTAGGGCGCCGCCGATAGCTAGCTCTGTGCTACAATTGAAGACCACTCAACAGTCCAATTCGGTTATATAACGAACCAGTCATGATTAAGTTAGTTGCGGGGATCCTGAGCTCGGTATCTTACTCTAGATCCTTCCGTTAATACCACTCTCGTCCATACCTTATATCGATCATATGCCTGAGTCAGTTGCGTTCTGGTACCGTAAACATACCCCACGAGCACTATCACCACAGGCCCAATTTTCAGCGTCACCGTATACAAGCCGATCCTTTATGTTTCTCATTCCAGTATTTGAATACCTATATCACGCCTTGGCTATAGCCCGCTAACCACCTCTGGATGTCTGGACACCAAGTATAAAGTAGACAAGCATATCTCGAATTTGACCACTTGTCATGAATCATCGTTAAGCCCTGCGAGAGGGTGTCTCTCGCTAAATGAAGAGCGTGGGGTGACACATGACCAATTGAGAGACATTTGGTGAGCCCTGATTTTGTTTCTTTTGTTCCCTACTTGTAATTCATATGTGGTAGGCATTTCCCTTGATTGGAGTCCGTTGGGTGGATCACCGTCGATGTTCGTCATCAGACGATATTTAGGTTTCGGCATTTATGTATATTATGGTCAAACCGGATTGTCTAAACTTGAAAACAAGCAAGGAAACTAATTTGCCTGTTTTCTTCTTCTCAGCTCATCTCGTCCTCGCATCATAATGGCTGAAGCCTCCGGAGAACTCGTGCAAATGAGGTTGATGCGACCGAGGTGGATCCGCAGGGCTTTTTTTCTCTTTAGCGGCCAACATGGCGGACAAAGCCGGCGCGGCGCTGTTGCCTATACATTGTCAAATTTTCATACTCAGTATTAATTGGCCTTTTAGAGTTACCCAAGCAGGTACGATTATTGAGTAGCTACGAAGTTACTGGCGTGTAAATAAGCGCAGAGTTCTTCAGATGTTGTAGCCTGTGCCGATCTTGATGGGGAAACGGTTGATGGTTGGCTTAGACTCGAACACGCTATCTGAAACAGCGTTAGTCGACTCGCGAATCCCAAAGGCAGCCTTACCAGTGACGGCTGGTGTTATCGTCAAGACGTGTTGTCTTGTTCTCGTCAGCAATGACAGATTTGGGACAACAGCGATTTAGCACTCAGGGCTGGATCGACTTTGTGCTAGAATTCGCATACACCCGCAGACGTTTGCAAGGATGAGACCGAACCGTCCACTCAAGCGTCGCCAGTTTTCCCCGCCAACGCCGCCGCTGGGCAATATCCGAGCACCTCGTTGGCTGAAATCGAAGATATGCATGCACTGCATGCAGGACCGATCCCACCAACGTGTCGACACGGAATTCTGAAAACCCATTAATATAGGCTTGATGTCGCTGAAAAGAAACCAGAATGGTTCACCTGTTGCTCGCCAAACCACTACGACGCCTCGGATATGGAAGTTCAGGTCCTACGCTCATCAGTGTTTCGAAAAAAGATTGAACTGCTACCGTTGCTGGTAGTCGCGAGTCTCGTCGTCATCCCCACCGCCACTTCCCTGGCCCTGCCGCAGCAACATGACTCCCGACTTCTTCCCCGACAGAATGCGCCGCCGCGCGGCACCACCAACGAAACCGTAGAGTGCAGCTTTTCGGGCGACCAAGATATGTACGGTCTCGGTATCCGGATCGGCTACTACATTCAATGGGTCGCAACGGTATTCGGGGCGTACTTCACTCCACAAATGGTGTCATCTGCCTTCGAAGCCAATGCCATCTTCAACATTGGCATGTTAGCTGGGCTCGTGTACTCCACCATCCGGCGGAATAACATGCACATGTTGGAACCTCTCATCGTCCTCGGTTTCTCCATCGGCGGGGCGGTGGTAGGGCTCCTAGATCCCAAAAATGTGCATCAACCAAACGATATGAAAAGTCTCCGCGCGCGAATGCTCCATTTGTCCGGGACAGGAGCGCTCTATCTCCCGCTGCTGAGCTATTGGGTTTGGTACAGCTATCATGGGATAGATACGATGTCGATAGTTTCCGGGTGTGTGCCGTACACATTCATGCTAGCAAAGATCGATGCCAGAAGTGTGTGGTTTAGGATCTTTATGAAGTCAGCTACGGTTATAGCAATTGTGGGAATCGTAGCGCTCGCAGTTGGACTCGTCATTTTATACCGGATCAAATCTCACGAACTTCCCCACGTCTCTGAAAACGTTGCGACCCCTAATATCCACCGCCAGCCACGCCTTTCCCGCACGGCGACGGCACTTGCCCTCCGCGCTCGACCGACGAAACTACAATTCTTCGTTGTAATCGTGGCGTGCGTCCTTTGCGCTCTTAGTGTCGAGCTCGCTATTGTCTGGAACAACATCAAAGGCGTCGACATGCTCGGTGCAACCGGGCAGCTGATACCCATGGCAATTGGCCTTCTTACTTCTCTACGCGTGTGTCTTGGCGTCATCAGCGACAAGTTTAAGAGCCGAACGAAACGTAGGAGAGAGCGAGAAAGTGAACGGATCTTTGGTCGTGGTGAGAGAATGCACATGCATATGCGGCCCCGGGAAAAATCGGTGACTGAGATGACGGAGGTGACGGAGGAGGAGGAACAGTGTGGCACAGTGGACGGGAGATCCGGGAGTACTAGGAGGAAGTTGCAAAGACCACGGAAAGCTCTTTTAAGCGGAGATACTGGGGTAGTACATGTGTAATTCATGTGCGGTTTTGGCTGAAGGAACGTTGAGTGATGTATCATTGGTGGCCATGCGGCCATCCATAATCAGTACCTATTATGTGGGAGTTCGTACTAGTAGAGTTACGGAGCTCTTCGTAAATATTGAATAGAGAATCCAAGAACCTAAACGGATCAATAGTCGGGTTTCCACAGTCCATTGGTTATAGATATGTGAAGCTTTCAAATTTCCGCGTAACAGCCTCATCTGACTCGAACTCTTCGCAAATTCGGGGTAATTCTACATATCTCCCACTGTTGCCGCCGCTGGGCCTTTCAAACTTTAAAGTTTAAACGCTACAAATCCGCTCTGTTCTGGGTAGTACAGCATTTGGAAGCGACAAACAGCAAGAACAAAGGCGTCCACATTGAAATTGATTGAAACCCTGTTTCATGAAGCTCCGTACTGTCCTCGGTCTGTACCTTTACGCTTGCTATGTTTAGTGTAGTACAGCCGCTCTTGAAAATTCATGGAGAGCTGAACATCGGACTACGCTAGAATCCGAAAAGAGTGATACAAAAAAGGTTATGGCCCACAGTCTTTAACGAACAAGATTGTCTTTGAACGCAAGTCAAGGAAACTTAGACGGCAGACTAAATGGATAAGATTGCAATATTGCCGACTCGTTGACGGAAACTTAAGAGGTCGGAGGCCAGTGGTAAAATGGTTGAATGGCTATGCAAATGCCTGTTGAAAAGATCAATTCTCGAAATAACTTTCAGACACGGTGCGGCTGAACCATATGCATATAAGCCATTGCAAGGCAGCAGTTTACAGTATATAATTATCTTACATTCAAATGCCATAAGTTGTTCTCAGGCCACGCGCACGACGCATTTCCAGATGTTCTCAAAGTAGAGTACTAGTAGGCCCAGATAACAAAAACAGACCCCTTCCATTCATTGACGATGGCTTCCTCATCGCCGCTATTCTCACCTCTTGGTAGGTCAAATAGGCAAGAATGTAGCGGTTTTGCGTGTTCCGTTGGAGGGCACCTGAGGCCTATCTAATGGGATTATCTGGACGAAACAGCCCCGGCCCCGCTGACACTGTTCCCTCTTTCGTATATTCCGTGAAACGTGGCTAAGTATCATAATCATGACAATGCCAAGCTCTTAACTAGAGCTAGACTCTCAGCCTTGAAATCTGGTACAGTATAGGTATACCGGTATCTGAACTTCACCCAAAATCTGGCAATCACCACCTTACACCCTTCCCGCCTCCCAATACTAATCATGACAGAGCTGATAGGATTGGTTTCTCTTGTGCTCCACCTTCTCAAACAGCTCATCTATATAGTCTTCTACACGCAGATAAAGACATATCTTGCCATTGAAGTACTCGACGCCACCTCTGACCACACCGAGAAGTGGCTCGAACTCAACTTTACCTCCATCATCGTGCGATTTCTAATTCACCACTCATTGTCAGTCCTTAACTTGCTTTTTGTTTGGTCTTCATTTTCTGGAATGGCTGCCTTTCCAGCCTCTCTTTGTACATAGTCATGATCATGACTTCCCGTGAAAATTTAGAAGGGATTTAGAACGTTCTAAGTCCAGATTTTTGGAATCTGCTTTCCAAACTGGTTGCTTAGACGACCCTGCCCTCGTTCCAAGGTTTCTAGATTCCAAATTTTCGCGGGAAGTCATAGTTCTTCGAATTCTTCCACCGCTGCCTATTATAAGACACGACTGTCGGATGCTGGGTGTTGGGGATGTTTTCCGCTCCACAGGATGTCCCAGAGCCTTCGGCAACAGCCTGGTACACGCAGGCACTCAACTGAAGGCCCAGTCTAGGGTTTGCCCAATACCGAATACTACTTAGTATCTAATGTAATCAAATAATATTATAACATATACACATGGTTGTCCGCTCGAAGCATTCTCATTGGATGATGGTGGTACGTACCATCTTACTGTGGCAAATTACAGAATTCTCATTGGTTGGCAGATGATTGGTCATAAATGATTAGTGAACTGTGGCGCATTTCTTGAGTGTGGCTCTCACAACTGCTATTGGTCAGCAATCTGAGCTGGCTAGATGCTGGAGACGATCTACACAGGTTGGCTGGATGGGATCTTGATGGGTAGGTACCTGTAATGGCGGCCTATGGCAGGGTAACCGTCCATTTGCCCAGTATATAGTCAGCTCGTGCGAGTGCTCTTGCACGCCATCGATAACCTTACCCATTGAACCCACCTATCTATCTTATTCTCGAATCCACGTGTGCAACCGTATCTACACTCATATCTACACGTACTTGGACGTACGCCTTTACACTGTTATCGATCTTTAGTAATTGGATACGTTTCGCTCACGGGATTTCGTGAATTACCCATTTTCGACGCGTTATCTATCATCGAGAAATCACACACGCGATCTACCTTCGAGAAATTCTACGAATCGACGAAAGATTACCTCGAGATATCCTACTGGTCTCATTACCCCTTTTTCTTGACGCGTCGCATCGAGCTCAACGCGAAGTCGAAAAGACGGAAGGAAGCCGAAGACAAAATAAGACCCAAAGACAAATTGAACCCCGGCGGCAGCGGCCCCGGCGGTTCCAACGGCAGCGGCCACCAAGTCAAACGACAACGGTCGTTTGACTCCCAGTACGAGCTCTGTAGAGCAATGAGTATCTTCAAGTTCATGACACCCAAGCTGCAAAGGCGGCTCGGCGTCCGGGACGAACCAGCATTCATCGCAACCTCGAGTCTTGACGGCAGCGAGATGATGTCTGCAAGAGAAAGTAGAAAGCTACTCTCGGTTCAGTGTTAGGGCAAGGTCGAAGGGCAAAAGTCGGAGGGCAACCGAAAGTCTAAGGACGAAGCGAAGAGTAGTCGACGACGGTTGGTGTGATGACCGTACCTACGATCCGGATTTCAAGCGGACGCGATCACAATCATCGTCTGCACGGAAGTGCACCTGAATCGGAATACGAAGCGCACCTGACGATCTGAAGCGCACTTGACGATCACCTTCCAACGATCTGAGCGGAAGCTCTGAAGCGCACTTGACGATTACGTTCCTACGATCTGAGCGCAAGCTCCGAAGCGCACCTACGAGCGTCAGCATTGCACAGACAAAGTGCACTTACGGAGAATGATAACACGAATGGCACTTAATGGACGATTGCCAGTGATTGGACGTACGAAGTTACCGCGAGGCGGGCTTCCGAGGGCACATGCGTTGCGCGAGCTAAGCGCACTTGATTGATTACATTGTAAGTTCGATCTTCTCTTGGATGCTCACGAGTTAGATAATCGACGAACCACATACGCGTCCGATCGATGACGAGAGCCAATGACGTTTACCGATTCACACCTCCGAGCCTGCACGATGAAAGCTACGGTATGCCGAGGGCTTGGATATGGACATGGACATGGAGCTTGGTGCTGCCGAGCCACGAAAGTCATGGATTTGGAGATATGGAGATCTGGAGGTTACAAGGGTCAATTGGACGTTTCCTTCTTCTTGTTTTCTCCTTCTCTTCTCTTCTTATTGGATCTCGGCACGGGTTTTACCACCTACCACTGAAGGTGGATTTCCCCGTGCACCGGATCCACCGAAAGGTCACCCTCGAGCGGAACCAATCGGTTGCGGGATTTACGAGGCCGTACGAGGGCGTACGAGCTTGGATTTTCTTCTCTTCATGTGCGGGTATGCAGCCCAGGAGGTCTGCAGATAAAGAGGGGGATGATGTAATGGCGGCCTATGGCAGGGTAACCGTCCATTTGCCCAGTATATAGTCAGCTCGTGCGAGTGCTCTTGCACGCCATCGATAACCTTACCCATTGAACCCACCTATCTATCTTATTCTCGAATCCACGTGTGCAACCGTATCTACACTCATATCTACACGTACTTGGACGTACGCCTTTACAGTACCCGGCCCTGGTTGGACACGACTCGGATCTGGAGGGCTGGCTAGATGTGATCTGAACAGGCTGCCTCTCTGGTGATTGGATGCGATCTGGATGGTCTGGCTGGACGAGATCTGGAAGGGCAAGCTCTCAGCTGGCTGGAGAAGATCGAAATAGGCTGACTCTCTGCTGGCTGGATATGATCTGGATGGGCTGGCTATCTGTGGACTGGAGACAATCAAGATGGGCTGACTTTCGGCTCACTGGACATGATTTGGACTGGCTGGCTCTCGGCTGGTTGGATGTGATCTGGATGGACTGGCTCTCTGCTGGCTGGACATGGTTGAAAATCAGTGACATTTCTATATAATCAACTTTATCCAATTCCTTCCACACCTTCTATCTTGCTTATTAATTGCGAGGTTTGATTTGCAAGCATTTTCATCTCCATCCAATTACTTCAATCTTCGTCCAATTACTTCTATGTTTTGTTTTACTGACTAGATTTCTAAGCGTTGCGATTGACACATATCCATAAAGGCACACTATGGTCGCCCTTGAGCTTTCTGCAGCTTAACTTCTCCTGCTACGTTTATTTGTACAGCTCTTGCTACATTTTTCCTCAAGATCGATATCATTCTTATAACATATACACATGGTTGTCTGCTCAATGCATTCTCATTGGTTGACTCATGATACGTACCTCTAAGAAAGATTTTTATTGGTTGACAACCTACAGCTTGAATCATTTTTAGTGGCATAGCACACACTATCAAATAATCTCAAATACCCACTGACAATTAAGTATTTGAGTTTAACTCTGATCCGAATATAATGTTTACTTGAAATGTTCAGAATTTGTTGCTGTTTCACCTTTCAGTCTCCAATTTCCTATATCCTCAAAACTGATAGAGCAGATGTGGAAAAACATTGATTTGTGACATTTGTGGACGATTTTCGAGTGTCTGGCTAAATCCACTAAAACAATTTTCAAGATATGGTTAATTAGAAATAGGGAGGTGAAAGATCATCCAATTATGTACAATTCATGTATATATTATATTATGATCAGAGCTAAACTCAAATATTGTACGAATTTTGAACTCAGTTTGCAAGTCTTACCTTGAATACTTGCATTGAGAGGTGCAGCTCAAGATGTTGCAGGGGTTAGGAAGCAGTATGTACCGATCCACTGAGTTAGTGGATGAACTACGCTCACAAGAGTATGGATCTTTCCCTCTCTTTCAGCTCAACTCAAACAATACAGCAGACACAGTAAAAGATATACAATAGTGAATACAGTTGAAGATACACAGCAAAAGATCCTTAGTGGTGGATACGCAGTGGCAGATGGATTTGTGGAGTTATATAGTACGATACATATATGCAGCGGCTTAACCCCAGTAATTGATATAAAGTGGCAGATATACAATTGTAGATACCCAGCAGTGGATATAGTACAGTGGGAAATACTATAGTAGATATACAATACAACAGACACAGTGGCAGATATACAGTGGCAGATACTGTGGTAGATATCCAACACAGTAGGGGTATCCAGTGGATACACTACGGTGGATACACAGTAGTGGATATACTGCCGTTGATACACTGTGGTAGATATACTACAGTGAGTACAGTAGTAGATTTATAGATCAAGATACACATGCTCAGCAGCATAATCCTACTGGTGGATACACAGCAGCAGACACACAGCAGCAGTTATACAGCAGTGTATATACAGTGGTGTATATAGTGGGGGATATACAATACAGTGACACAATGGCTGATACACAGTAGCGGATACAGGAGTAGATTTACAGTTGCAGATCGGGATATATATGTACAGCAGGATAATCCCAGTAGTATATATATAGTGAGAGATATACAATGGAATCCTACTCGGTCTGCCTGATGTCCTTCAGCCCAAATAGAGTTGACTGAAAGTATTGTTTTCTGAAGGCAGCAAAGACTGTATTCACTCTATCTAGAGAATGTCAGACCCCGATTTGCCTTTACTATCTACCCTTGTTTACCTTATACTGACAAATACAAAGAATAAAACGAGATACAGACTGGCGGTTACTCTACCATTCATGTTGTACAGTGGGAAGAGCACATTGATGTCATCATGTATGGCTCAAGACGGAGCATAGCCAGAGAGCAGTGGTTCATGTGGACCCATGACATTAGTAGATCCAAAATTTGCAAATTACCCACAAATATACCTGCACACATAGGTCATTGTATCAAATTCCGGGGGTAACAAAGTTTCAACCAGTGCTAATATGTATTATACAGTTCATCTCACCATACTCACCATATCGTATCCAGCCAGCCCATCCAGACTATTTTCAGCCAGCCAAGAGCTAATCCATCAAGATTGTATCCAGCCAGCCAAGTCAGTCCTTCCAGATTATCTCCAGCCATCCCATCCAGATCATCTGCATCCAGCCAAGAGCAAGTCCAGCCAACCTATCTAGATCGTGCCAGAGCTGGACCACAAATTTCTACAGGTCAGGTACCCATCCAAATCCCACTGCAAGACGGGTTTGGTTCAAACTCTGGGGGTGGCAAAGCCGCCACCAGAGCTTGTATACAAGTATACAGACAAACAAGCAGAGACAAATCCTTATATGGGTGAATTTCTTCTCAAGTGTCACAAACCCTAACCCATCGAAGAGGTTGCTCGGTACAAGCGCCACAGTTGCATCTTTGATTTCAGCATCACCACCACCATCATCGCCATCCATCCCTCCGCCATCGCATCGTCCATCCACTATTGCACCCCATCGACAACTGCAGCTCGTTCCAATGCCATCACAACAATCAAAACCGCCATCATGACCCTCGTGCCCTCCTTCTCTCACGCTCGTCCTCCGGGTCGTTTCTTCGTCGCGCGATTTCTCAATCTCACTGTCTCGATACTCCTTCTGTCACAATGGGCGTCGGCGATGATGCCGAAGCGACAACTCGCATTGCGCGAAGAAGCTCGTAACATGTTTCGCCATGGCTGGGAGAACTACTGGGCTGTCGCATTTCCTGAAGACGAGGTGGGTTCTACTCCAGCTCCATGCGTTCTGAGCTTCCTTGGGAAACGCCGAGCGAAAAATTAATTGCCGGGATACAGGTCAAACCGCTCACGTGCGTTGCACACCACCGAGATCGCGCGAATCCGAAGGATATTGGCACGAACGACGCTATGGGGGAGTTTTCTTTGACGGCGATTGATTCGCTTAGCACTTTGGCAGTGATGGCGTCAAGCAGTGAAGTCGAGGCGCAGAGGTTCTGGGAAGTTGTCGAGGAGCTGAGTCGCATCTACTGGTGAGCTCCGTTACATGGTTTCGTGTCGAAACTGACGTTGACAAAGGTATAATACACCTAAAGGTGACCCCTTCTCCTCCTCCTCTCCTCATTCCAACCGCACTTCCGCCTGGGGTCGCTTCCAGGGCCGATCGCATTCAACGAGAGGTTTCGACATTGATGCCAAAGTTCAAGTTTTCGAAACAACAATTCGTGGGTTGGGCGGACTACTATCGGCGCATTTGTTTGCCACGAATGCTCTACCTTCTCTGCCATCTTCATACCATCCAAATTTTACCTACAACGGCGAGCTTCTACTCCTCGCGGAAGACCTAGGTCGGCGTCTTCTCCCTGCCCTTACACTATCGCCGACGGGAATTCCGTACCCACGAATCAACCTCCGCCACGGATTACCACATGGCGTCAAGAACCCCCGTTATTACAACCTCTCGCCGATACATCCCCCGTACCGCCCCACCGGTGAGCCTGAACACCGATCCGAAAAATACTGGCGGCACGCAAAGTTTGTGAAACGAGAGAAGCCCGATGAAGAGACTACCGAAACATGCACCGCTGGCGCAGGCTCACTAGTTCTCGAATTCACCACACTCTCACGATTGTCGGGAGATCCGGCCTTCGAGAAGGCGGCAAAGAGGGCGTTTGATGCGGTCTGGCGGAGGAGGTCGCCGATTGGGCTTGTAGGTGCGGGCGTGGATGCCGAGAGCGGATCATGGACAGGTGCCAATTCCGGTATCGGTGCGGGCGTCGATAGCTTCTACGAATATGCGTTCAAAAGCTATGTCCTGTTGGCCGGCAATGATGATGAGGGTTACTTTTTGGATGTATGGGAAAAGGCACGGGCGACGTTAGAACGACATGTGCTTGTGCGCGAACCGGCGACATGGTGGAACAATGTGCACGTCAATACCGGTGCTGGGATACAGGGCGGCGCATGGATAGATTCGTTGGGAGGGTTTTTTGCTGGAACGCTCTCAGGTTCCGGTGGTACTTCTTCTCAAGAAGACGCTCTTGAACTGGCAGTGCAGGGAAATTTGGTGTACACTGCGCTTTGGAACAGGTATAATGCTCTTCCGGAACGGTTCAATACGAGGCTATCCACCATCGAAGGCGGCCTTACATGGTATCCGGGTCGACCGGAGTTTATTGAGTCGACATACCTCCTCTACCAGGCGACCAAGGATCCATTTTGGCTGCATGTCGGCGAGATGGTGATGCGCGATCTGAAGCGGCGGTGTTGGGCACGTTGTGGTTGGGCCGGGCTGCAGGATGTTCGGACAGGGCAGCGACAGGATCGCATGGAAAGCTTTTGGCTGAGCGAAACATGGAAATACCTATTCCTTCTCTTCGACCACGACAATCCCCTCCACAAACTCGACGCTCCCTGGGTCTTCACCACCGAAGGTCACCCTGTTATCATCCCTCGAGCTACTACCACCACCCTCTCTTCCAGATCCCCACCATCACCACCGCCACCACCCCGAACCTGCGCCCGCCCGCCCTCGTCCACCAGTTTTTTCTCCACCACCGCCTCCCGCCTAGACCTTTTCCATGCCGCCCACTTTACCAAGCTTCATCTTTCCCCCGCCTCGGATACTATTGCCTCTGATAACCCCCTCGACTTGTACAATTCTCCTAACAACTCCACGTTCTACCCCTATACACTCCCTCCGCATCTAGTCTCTCCGAACGCAACCTGCTCTCTGCTTCCCAACCGCGACGCACTAGACCTCATCTTTCCCGAAGGCTTCGTTGGCCCCTCCGCAATTGCCATATCGACGCTACTCTCTCGCTTCACCCCAAAGGTCCAGCGTGTCAGCAACGGCATCCGTATCCTATCTCTCGATTCTCTCCGTCTCTCCCTCTCCGCCGAAGATGACCAGATGCGCATCAACAAAGTCGCCGGCGTCCAACTTGGCCGTGAAGAAGTCGTCTACATCGATCGACACCTGATCGCTGGGATAAAAGATGCCAACTTCGACGTTTTCCCGCACGATCATGCCCTCGATCTGCTTTTGACCTTTTATCCAACCGAGGAGCAGCAAGAGCAACGCGAACATGGGCTGTTGCAAGATTGGTTAGCGAGACTGGGTCTCGCCGATATATCCCTTAATGACATACTGAATCTCTCACCAGACCTGACTACGATGGCGGAAGCAGAAATGATCGTTCCCGCTGTCATCGCACAGGGTCGAGGCGCTGTAACTGCAGAGGATCTACCTTTCGGCGCCGCATACATTTCCGGCTCCCAAGCATGCACTGGGCTTCTTCCGCGTGGTGCAGGCGCGGCGGAAATGGTTGTTGTTCAACGGGGTGGCTGCACCTTCGCAGACAAGATTAGCAACATCCCTGACTCACCCGTGGTTAAGCTCGTTATCGTTGAGGACTATCCCGGAGAGAGCGACGAGGATGATACGGACGGGATGCAGGCGCCAGTGATTGATGGAGTACAGGCGAATGCGTGGGGCCGGGCCAGGAATCACAAAGTGGGCTTGGTGATGGTGAGGGGTGGCGTGGTTGAATGGGAACGGGTTAAAAGTGTTGCTGTACGGACGAGAGTGGGAGTGAGGGTTCAGGGAAGGGATGTGGGGGGGTTGGATATCACGTAGTCTTAACATTGGGGGAGATGGAAGTTTGTATGTTGATTACGCTGAAGCGTAAGATTGATTAGATTATTTTGTTTTTCGTTGTATTGACTAGGGATTATGCGGCTTCTTGGGATCGAGGTTATGTTGATTGAATGACACAATACCTATCTTGCCTTCTATTTATCCCTTTGCCGGTAGCGGGCCCTCCCGTGGGCCCGCTTTTGCGAGCACTGCACCTTGTCGCTTGCAACAGCACAGCCACCCACTTACACCCCCCCCTAGAGTATTATGAATTCAAAGACAACCACTAGGAGCTTCTATTTATGAATTCTTGTGGCAGTGTGACAAATTTTGAAGTGTTGAGTTGCACATAAATAGGTGTACTTTGAAGGTTGTGATAGTCCCATTCTCCAACCCAGCGGCAACCACCTTCCCACCTCCCATCCACCACACCACAACAACCATGAGCAGAGCAGCCCTCAGACCTCGGAATCTAAATTTCAACTACCTACCCCCACCATTTGTACTCTCATCTCCACCATCTTCACCAAAGATTATGAAAAAAAACAGCGCCAAGCGCCGGATCATGGATAATCACTCAGTCTCAAAATGCACCCCTTCCAGACCACTGCCACCACCCACAGTGGTACAGCAGCCACCAGTTATTGTACCTGCAACATCTTCACCTACTACTGAAGTTCCACCAGCATGTAAAGGCGTACGTCCTCGTACGTGTAGATATGAGTGTAGATACGGTTGCACACGTGGATTCGAGAATAAGATAGGTGGGTTCAGTAGGTAAGGTTATCGATGGCGTGCAAGAGCACTCGCATGAGCTGACTATATACTGGGCGGTTACCCGGACATAGACCGGCCGCGCCATTACACAGCAATGCTAAATCTTGACGATAATTATAGCTCCTCTGATGAACCATATATTCAGCCAGCCGGATCAATCACAGCTGATCACTCGGCCAAGCGGTAGAAGAAAATGTTACTTTGAGATGTAGGAATAGATGCTTGATTGACTTATTTGTATCTATGAGGCCTACAAGGCCATTTATGTATACTATGAGTAGGTTCATCTTACTGCTGAGTACCATACCCATGGGGCCACGACCTCGGGCCTCGGCATGCCCGCTGGTCTACATGCCCTATGGCCCTATTGGGGCTGATCTAAGTATACATGTAACACTTCTCCCTCTTCCTACATTTCATAGGAAGGCCAAGTAATATCCTCCTGTGCCTCATTAAAACCCTCCTCCTTATAATGACTACAATATGTAGGAAAAGAGTATAACCGTAGCCTTTAAGACGATTATCCCAAACAGTGATATCAAATATAATGAAAAGTATAAGGAAATGAGAAAGGTGCTGTTGTGTGCTAAGAATAGTAATGAAACATGAAAAGAAGTAAACCCATAATCTTAAATCGATCTGTTTTCCAAACTGAATCCTAATTGATGATGGACCTGCTTGTATCCAGGCTTGGCGGAACCTAAGCAAATCTGTTTGGTCGTTTGGAGGTATTACATGATCGTAGCCTGCCATTTTGGTGCAAGGTCATGGCCTTCATGAATGTTTTGTGTTTTTACCTTGATAGTGTCTTATCGAAGCTGTCCGCAGTGTTTTTGTTGAATTAGATCCAGAAGTAGTCGAAGATACCACATTTGTACAGGTACCAGCTATTGTGAAAGTGGACGTCAATATGCTTGATAATAGCCTTCGTTGTTCCTTCTGTGATATGTGTAAGTACTCCCTGTGAATCAAATCGAATCGGGAGCAGTTCCAAATCTTCGCTGAGGTCCTTGTTGAGCTGTAGCAGCCATCAACCGTCTTTTGAGGCTTCTGAGCATGCGATGCACTCAGCCTTGAGCATAGAGGTAGCTATACGATCCTGTTTCCAGGATAGCCATGAAATCGGGCAGTTGGAAATGAAGATATGTCTGCCTTGTGATTTTCAATCGGCACTATCAGAAGCCTATTCTGAGTCGGTGTTACCTGGCAAGCGAATTCTGTCTGCTATAGTGAAATCGGTAGTCCTTGGTGTGATTGAGGTATTGTAGGAGGTGTTTGGCGGCTGTAAGGTGTCAGGTTAATGGCTTGGAATTGTATTGGCTAAGAGCGGCTACTGCGAATGATATATCGGGTCTGCTCCCTAAGACGATGTACATCAGAGAGCTGACAATTGTTCGGTATTCCCTGGGATCAACTTCCCCCTCGTGTGGCTGAGCGAAGTCTAGTTTGATATTGTCGTCGAGTATAGTAGGAGCTTTGTGGGCTTTTTCCATGTGAAATCGTTAGAGGATTGAATCGATGAATATCTTTTGGCAGTGGCTAATCGAGCTATTTTCTTGATGGATTTCGATGCTGATGAATTGGCAAGCAGGTGCAATGTTTGTGATTCTGTATACCTCTGCGAGTTTCATCTTGATTGGTTCAGCATCTTTGGTCACAGCCACTGCATAGGCTAATAGAAGGTCGTCGACATAGAGAAGTAGAAGAATGTCTTTCTGTATGTAAAGGTTCGGATCGGCCTCCGATTGGATCAAGCCTAAGGAGAGTAGAAAGGTGTTTATATGTCGATACCATAGCTGTGGTACCTGTTTACAGCCGTAGAGAGCCTTGTTTAGGCATATGATGCTACCCGGGAAAGGCCATCCCTCTGGAACTTCCATGTAGAGTTTGTTATCGTCAACTTTGGAATTTAGGAATAGGGTGACGATATCTAGGTAGCGATGTTCCAGCCATTTCTTGCAGCAAGGCTTATAATGAGTCTGTAAGTCTTTAATTTGCCAATGGTGACATACGTCTTACCATAATCTATTTGTTCATAGCCTTTAATCACTAGTCTTGCTTTGTAGCATGTCAACCCATTGGGGTTATGTTTTGTCTTAAAAACCTATTTAGAGCCGATTGGTTTTAGTGTTGACAACGAACCGCCTGGGATTCATAACATTGACGAACCGGTTTGGTTCGAGCGAAGCGGATCCTTGGTAAGCCATTCCCCTCAAACCCCACCATTTCGGCCTACAACTGCGAACAGAAATAAGTAAGCGAGTTCTTGTCCGATTCGCTCGATGTTTAGTGCATCTTGTAGCTAACCTCTCCCGCTACAAGATGCGCTACAAATCGAACCAATCGGACACGAACTGGTTTACCTATTGTCGTTCGAAGATAGATGGTTCATGAACCGGTTTGTGCAAACCCCGGAACTTCGGACAAATCTCGGATCAAATCCGGATCGAAACCCACCTTGGTTCGATCCGTGACGAACCAATCCGCTTCGTTGCCAACACTAATTGGTTTGGTTGCAGTAAAATCATTGTGATGCAACTCACAATGATTGATTATTGTGAATGTCTCATTTCGTTGAATTGATTTGCCTTATTCAAGAATCGCGACTTTCCATTCCTGTTTTACAATAAGGATGTACGTCCATGTATGACCTCGTATATGGATATATGGGTCTATACAGTTGCACATGTGAATAGGTAAATGTAGTATAGTAATATGTTGGTAAGATCATCGCTGCGGTCCAGGTGCAATTGCACTCGCGCGTAGAGTATAATTATGTCGGGGGTTACCCGTCCATCAGCTCGACCAATCAGGTTTCTTACGTCCAGCCAAGACATGGATGCAAGTAAGATGCTTGGCTGCTATTACATTTAGTGGCTGTGACATGGCCTTAACGTATAATCGGAGGTCATTGTTGGCTGCAGTTGATGCTACAGCACTCTGTATCAGTTCAGTGACATTGACTGTTGCTCTTGTCGAGCTTCTAGTACTCTATCAGTAGATGTAATTGCTTGGGCTTTCTTTGTCACCATGACAGTTCATCGTGCAGAGTTTATCTGTCTCCGTATGAATCTATATGTGAATATCTTGTTTCTAGATGGGGCATGGTCATGAGAATCGAGAGTCTGATGGCGACTACCTGTTAGCTAATTAGTGTATATTTGGGTGTGGGTGTACTCGTCAGGAGCCATTTGTGAAAGACCTACTTTTCCAGCTCCTGCAGAATGTTGGCTCAGGTCTCCGTGTCTATCGTGTGTTTGCCCAGTTGTGTGTGATTGGAGAACGGCATCACCTCCACCCAAATTATTGGGTGTGATATTTTCACTTCTGGTATGGCCCTGAGAGATGCTATCACCCACTCTACTCTCTCGAGTGCGGCCGTGAATCATCTCCTCATCCATTCCACCAGGATCAAGTATTTCAATGTGTATTTCCTCTTGTAGTAGATCAAATATATTAATTTTGGTAGTCTCTGCATGTGTCCCATAATTTAGTGATTGTGGGTATGATACGTATGTATTTCTCTCTTCGTCGAAGATGACATCTCATTGAGTCTTTATCGTCTGACATTCTAGATATCAGATCCTCCAAGTAGTGGTACTATCGTATATATATCTGATCATTAATATGCAGCCGGGTATATATTGTGGGCCAAGCTTCTTGTGGATACGCTGATGATCTGGTATTAATCGACTCACATGGCATCCACATTGACGGAGATGATCTTGTGGAGCTTTACAATTTATTGGCTTTCCTGAAGGATCATCAACTTTGTATTCCAGCTTTTCATAGCTGTTAAGCATTTCGTACAGAGTTTAGTATAGATCTTTATAGCTGTCTTGATCTTTTCTCTTGATTACAGTCTTCAAGTTGATGTTATACCTAACAATATTATACACCTTCAGGTAGCCTCGAAGCAGGATCACCTACTATCACTCGATGATTGCTGGATCAGGATAGAACAAGCGCGATCACTGTACGTTATCGAATATTCATACGATATCACCCGATTCGGTTCTCACAACCGACGAATCCAGATGAGTTGCTATGTAGTCAACTGCACCACCGATATGGAATAAAGAATCGTTACTGGATCGATTTGTTGCCAGCTCATGCCACTGATAATGCAAAGACAGCTGAGTGGCTGTATATAAGAAATCACCTGAGTTTGCATCATCGCTGATTAAGCCTTTGATATCTCTCACAATTGAAAGGATACCATTCAGCTGGATGCTAGGAGATCGAAAGGAAATAATAGGTCCAAATGACAGATGTCAGTTGGGACTCTAGTCGGCTGAGTAGGAGATCTGAGCGGAAAGATAAGGAAGGTCTGGCAGAGCAGTAAGGGGCAGGGAAGCACATTGGTACGAACAGTGATTAGGTAGAGAAGCTCATGAGAAAAGCTTAGATAGAAGTAATTGTTAGAGTGACAAGAAAGAGGAATAAAGACCTCTGGAACCTCTGAGAGTTGAAGGGCAAGCTTCTTGATAAGGAGGACAAGCCTTAACAATATACGCTTTGGAAAGCCAAATATCTTTGTCTCGAATCTTTATCTTTAGTGTCTTTCACATCTTGAACGAAACTTCATAACTCCCATCGCAAGCAAGTCCTGAAATCAGTATTGATACTAATTGTTCTGGTAATCCTGGAGTGACACTCCCAGTGTTATACTCGTTCGGCATTCGCTGGTAAAGATATACGGATGTGTACACTGCTTTGCACCAGAATTCCAGTTCCGCTTCGGAATCAAGCATCATTGTACTAGCCTTCTCTGTGATCGTTCAGACCATTCTTTCTGCAACACTGTTGTAATAGTGTGCATATGGTGGCGAGTACTCTAGTGCAATACCTCTTGAGGCCAGTTGCATTCGAAAGAGTTTATTGTTGAATTTTTCTCGGCCATTACTGCATTGTAATCGAGTGATTTTGGAACATTGGGTATATAGGTCGACTTTGGCTTGGAAATACTGATATTCGGCTATGCCAATTTTTTGCTTCTTATCTGTAAATATGTAGACAATCGCCCAGTGTATGTAGTCTTCGATAAAGAGAATATAGTGGAGGTTGCCTGATTTTGTCAGAGTGCTGAATGGGCCACAGGTGTAGGAATTTACTAGTTTGAAAGGCTTCGTTGTTCGATAGACTTCAGTTCCAATGAAATCTTGCTTGTGATTGGTCAGGGTGCACATGTCACATGTTTGGGAGTTTAAGATCTCCGAACCGTCAATAAAGCTTTTCATAGCAGTACAGTATAGATGGACTAATCAACGATACCACAGACGGAGGGTAATCAAGGATTTATCTGGTTCGGTCGTTGTAATTCAAAGTGTGGCAGTAATAGTTATGATAGGTCGCCTTGTGGGTTGACTTCCGTCAGTTTCGGAGTTGAGAGCTCGAGCTTGTGATTGCAGAGAGTAGAGGTCTCCAATTCGATTGGTAGTAAGTGTGATTAAGTTTGATCATATGGAGAAGACGTCATGTCGAAAGGTAGTGCTGTAGTTAAAAAGGTAGAGCTGACCAACAAGTTCTCCCGGAGGGTACGGTGTGTCTCCTCGAGGGCGATTGCCATGGAGTCCGCTTGGGCTTATGACTTCAAGCGGGCTAAGCCTTTGCATGCCTTGAACCGCATCGTCGGGTGGTAGTTGTAGTTGGCCCAGAAGGGGGTCATCCTTGTCAAAGCATGCACGGCGTTGTTGTACGCGAATTCGGCAAATGGTAAAAGCTTCACCCAGTTATCCTGCTCATAGTTGCAGAAGGCGCGGAGATACTGCTCTATGGTCTGATTTTGCCGTTCTGTCTGGCCGTCCGTCTGCGGATGAAATGCGGTCGACAGTTGGTGATCCATACTCATGTGACTGCAGACCCTCGCCCAGAACCGACTGGTGAATTGGGTGCCCCCATCGGTGATAATGTTGTCGGGGATGCCGCGTTTGCTGATCACCTGCTAGAAGAAAAGCCTGCCAGCTCCGGTGAGTCGATATCCTTTCTGCAGGGCAGGTAGATTGCCATCTTTGGTAGTTGATCAACGATAACTAGGATCCCCGTGTATTCGGATGCGGTCGATTCTGGCAGGTCTGTGACGAAATCCATGGTGACACCTTCCCAGGGTTGTGACGGTGATGGCAGTGGTATATTGATTCCGTGGTGGGCATGCCGCGTGGCCTTGATTCGGTGACATACTTCGTTGCCGCTGACGAACTTCCTTATGTGCGCGACCATTGAGGGCCAAAAGAAATCCCTAGAGACTAGCTCAGCAGTTTTAAGTGTTCCAAAGTGACCGGACGCGGAGTTGTCATGAAAGAGACTTATCACTTTGCCGCGGAGAGCATCGTCCGCAGGGACATATATCCTCCCCTCATAGGTCAGAGCTCCAGCGACGACCCTCCATTGGATCTCGTCGGCTTCGGCATCGGCTTTGGCTTTGGCTTTGGCTTTGGCTTTGGCTTTGGCTTTGGCTTTGGCTTTGGCTTTGGCTTTGGCTTTGGCTTTGGCTTTGGCTTTGGCTTTGGCTTTGGCTTTGGCTTTGGCTTTGGCTTTGGCTTTGGCTTTGGCTTTGGCTTTGGCTTTGGCTTTGGCTTTGGCTTTGGCTTCAACTGTGGCCATTGGGTCATCGACTACCTTACCTGAGACGTCGACCGCCAATGGGTCAGTAGCCTGGACCTTCTTAATTGGCGGTAGGAGGCCATCGTAGGATTCAACAACAGGTATAGCGATCGCTAAGAGCCATCCGACAGGCTTCTCGTAGCCGATCTCATAATCGGGCTGTCTCGACAGGCGATTTGGTGCCTTACAAGTGTTCGATGCTGAAGTCGTACGCCGAGAGAATATCCGACCACCTAGCTTGTCGCCTTGAGAGCACTTTGGAAGTTTGGAAATACTCAAGGTTCTTGTGTTCACACCGCACCAGAACTCTGTGACGGGTGCCCTCCAGGTATTGCCGCCATTGCTTGAAGGTCTTGATGATGGCAAGGAGTTCCCGATCTTACGTGTTGTAATTCTGCTCAGCCGGAGAGCATTCTCGAGAGGAAAAATTGACTGGCCGATGGGTTCCGAAGCCATCGTACTGGTTCAAGATGCCTGCAATCGCGAAGCCGCTCGCATCCGTCTGGAGGATGATCGGCTTGGCTGGCTCGAAGTGCTCGAAGATCGGTGCTGTAGACAAGGCTTTCTTCAGTTTCCGGAAGGCGAGCTCTGCATCCCTCGGCCACCCCCATTTGGGCTTTATTCCTGTAGGCTTCTTTAGCAGGTTCGATATGGGTGCCATCACCTTGGCATGTTTCCGGATGATCCTCCGGTGGAAATTTATGAATCTGAGCAGCACTTGCACATCATGGATTGACTTAGGAGTTGGCCAATACTCGATTGTTAACATTCGGTCCGATTCCACGCCGACGCCTTCGGGGCTGCTCACGAAGCCGAGATAGCCGACCTCTGTGACTCCGCATTGGCACTTTTCCGCCTTGCAATAGAGGCCGAACTCCTGCAGTCGTTGTAGTACCTTCCGCACGTGCTCTTTGTGCTCCTTCTCGTCAGTGAAGTAGATCAGGATATCATCGAGGTAACACACGGCAAAGTCGTCAATGTAAGACCGCAGGCAATCGTCGATGTAAGACGGAAATGTAGCCGGTGCATTTGTCAGGCCGAATGGCATGACTTTGTACTCGAATTGGCCGTATCGGGTTCGGAATGCCGTCTTGTACTCGTCACCCTTCTTAATACGAATGAGGTGATAGGCTCCGTGGAGGTCGAGTTTCGTAAAGACCCTGGCACCTCCCACGCGGTCAAGAATGTCTTAAATCAAACGAAGAGGGTACCGGTTCTTAATTGTCGCCTTATTGAGTGCACGGTAGTCCACATAAAGCCTTAATCCTCCATCCTTCTTCTGAGCAAAAAGTATCGGTGCTGCTGCCGGCAAGGACGACTGCTGGATAAACCCATTTTCTACGTTCCTTTCGATGTAAGCCTTCAGAGTCTTTAGTTCGATCTCTGACAGGTTATCTATACGCCCATATGGTAACTGAAAACTGGGTTCCAGCTCGATTGCATGGTCAATTGACCGGTGCGTTGTTAGCATCTCAGTCTTGGGCTTACTGAAGACCTCCACGAATTCTTGATACTTGGCAGGGATATGGCCGCCATCATCTGTAGGTACCATTTCAGGCGCCGAAGCTCCATCTGTACTCGTTTGCCTTGTGCTTTTTCTTGAGATGGAAGCGAAGGTTGTGGAATCCAGAAGCCCTTGTCGTAACGAGTTATCCTCGATGGGAAACCCCCCGTCGTCCGGTACTCCCTTCGTGACTCGGAGAGCCGGTAGCAGTCATTCAAGCTCCGCATTGTTGGTAACTCTTCTGCTGCAACTACCGCCGCTGCTCGTGCTCGCTCGTCCAGCTCCAGGTGCTCCTCTCACCTTTGGGGGTGATGCCTTCCATGGAAGCTCCCAGAAACACTGTGCAATCGCCAATGCATATGGCAAATGCCACGAGAACCTCGTCGCTAGCTATGAGATCCTCGAATGCCAGTGCGGTGGCTCCAAGCAGATGTGTGTCTGGAACCCCGCCCTCCTCAGATGCCTGTGGAGGGATCAACGTCACATTGACGGTGACCACCGGTGTATTTGCAACGGCACTTGGGGTCCGCAGAGATAGAAGTCGACCGGATGTCCAGTCGACCTCAGGGTTCCTAGCCTCGAACCAAGGCAAGCCTAGAACCAGGTCATATGCCATGGGCACGACCAGCACCTCTGTTTCGTCAACCGGAGTTAAGTGCTCAAAACACTGAACCGAGATGGTTGCCTTTCGACTATCCTTTGCAGACATCATCAATTGGCTGTTGGGACCCTGCTCAGCTGTGAATGCCAGTTCATGTTGTAGACCGAGTGGCCTGAGCAGTCTCGGGAACATAAAGATGCTCGTAGCGCCGCAGTCGATTAGAGCCCGAACGTACTGCATCTCGCCGTGTCGATCTCGTACGAGTACTTCGTGAATAATGTGAGATGAATCTGGCTTCTCTGTACCACATAAGTATTGACTTGAAAAGAGAGCACGGGGGGGCTCAAGGATAACTCTCGATTTGAGAGCGATTCGGTGGGGCTGGATCTCATTTATCGTCGCCAACAACGATCTCATTCCCAACCTCTCCAGCCCTAACTCCTCTTCGTCCAGCCTCTCCCGCCGGGCCAGGTGCTGGGAGAGGTATGCGAGTTTTTTGACTGTTAAGTGTCAAACGACTTTTGGCGTTTCACTTGGTGGTTCCCGCCGCCGCCGCTGCCGCTGTCGCCGCCATAGCTTCTGCCATGGTTGAAGCTCGATTCGGGCGCACAAGCAGCGCCGTAAGTTGGGCACCGGAGGTGTTTATGGTTTTCGCTTCCACACCGCGTGCACTGCTTGTTAGCCCTTCTGCTATCAAAGACCTCCCATGAGACCCATGGTGCTGTGGTCATTTTGCCGCGAGTATCACCAGGCCTGTGGTTGGTCGACTTCTCGGTTGTCGGTTCGGAGATAGATGGTCGGTAACTTATGTATTCATCCATCACCTTCATTACCGCTTTGCCCGATCGATCCTTGCCTCCATATATCCGAGTGATCTCTTGTGCGAAGAGGTCGAAGTCCTCCAAACAGGGGTCAGAATGCGAGCGTAGGTCGCTGGCCCATTCGGAAGGGTCCGTTATCGCTGTCTGACGCTGGCTCGGATCCGGGTGGTTGCTCCAACAGTCGAGGAGCCAAACCGCGTATTTGACTTGACCACGTCTGCCGCGTGGGAACAAGTGTTTGTGTGAGTTGACATGGGAGCGTAACGTGTCGATAAACATATCTAACTGCTTTGCTCCGCCGCAGTATCGTACGCGGTCGACCATGGTGAAGATTGCAGGTTTGTCACGCATCGTAGCTTCGCGTTCGGGACGTTCGGCGGTCCATTTCTCCTGTTCGGAAGCCAATCGTGCTCGTTCGGCCTTTAACCATACGGCCTGCTGTTCGAACATCGTCTTTAGTATCCTTTTTTGGGCCGACATGTTGCTAAAATCCTCGTGAGTGATCATGGATCTGAAGCCGTCCTCGCGGTCGTCTCCGTGACCTTTGTCTTCGTCGTCGACCTCGTCGTGGACTTCATCTTCGTCACCCGTGTCGTTGATCTCGACGTCTGATATGGCCGCACGAGCGGCCCTGGACCTGGTGATTTGACGTGTTTGGTTCTCGGACGCAGAGGTTGCGGACTGCAAGAATTCCTCGCTGTCACGAATGTCTGTGACGTGCAATTGAGTTCTAGATGACTTCTTTGGGGGCATTGGGACTGCAATTGAATGAAATCGACAAATCGTCTGTGTGTGTACGTGTCGTGACGCGTCGAAAAGTAAACAAATCTCGAAACCCCGTGAGCGAAACGTATCCGGTGACTGAAAAGCGATTATAGAGTAAGGACGTACGTCCTCGTATGGGTGGATATGCATAGATACGGTTGCAAACAGAAATAAGCAATATATATCAAATGTACGGTATGTAGGTAAGATAATTGCTAGCGTGCAAAAAGCACTTCGCGAGGTGATTATATATGAAGGGCAGTTACCCGGCCTTGGCAGCCAAGTCCACTTGGAAAAGCCAAGTATGCTTAAGAGCCAAGTGCGTTTGCGAGCCAAGTGCACTTGCGACGGCCAAGTGCGCTTGCGAGCCAAGGGCACCTGACACCGCCATTACACTGAGCCAGAGCCGACTGGAAGAAGCTCTTTGATGGTGATGATATTGTATGTGTTCATGGCAATGAGCAAACAGTACATCTTTTTGTTTCACATAGGATAGTTCGATGTGGTTAGCTTTGGGATGCTTTCTCAGTCAGTCTTGAAAGTTTCGGCATACATAGTGAGGCTGGTGAGAGTATGCAATGATAATGTTGAGTTTGAATTAGGTTGTTTGTTTGATATTGTAGTGTCGTCGCTGGGGTGATGGAGTTTCGGTGTTATAAATAGAGTTAGATGACGTGATTGTAGTGTGGAAAGTAACCAGAAGGAGTATATAGTGTTTCAGGTAGGAATAATTGCAGAATGTTAGATAGTTGCGACTGCCGGGCTCATAACCTGTTCCTTTGAAATGAAGGAATAGATGCTTGATTGACTTAATTGTATCTACGTGGCCTACTAGGCCATATATGTACACTATAAGTAGGTTGATCTTACGGCTGTGTACCATACCCATGACCTAGGACCTCGGGATGCCCGCTGGTCCGCATGTCCTACGGCCCTATTGGGGCTGATCTAAGTATACATGTGACAGAAAACCAACAGAAAACCAACTCAAAATTTGACAGACCTTCTCAAGCTTTCTGAATTCACTCTTGTACAACATATAGTCCTTCACCATAAAGTATAGAACTTATTGCTCAACTCAATCTCTCAGCTTGATGCTCTAACTCTATTCCGAACCTTCAATATGTTTCTTATAGACTCCATCACAGTAGAGCTGATAACAAATACCAACACCTATGCAAAGGCGCAGCTCTTTGGACCAGAGAAGGATAGGCAGAATACCTGGTACCCAGTTACAGCCCAGAAACTTTGTTTCTGGCTGGCTATTCAGATTCATATGGGTCTTATTGATGTTCCTGCTGAACGGTACTTGGTGTTCACAACGAACTGTCGGAAGTTCGTACCATTGACTTACCAAATTCTTGCCAAGCTATTCGCCTCATACACCTCCATTTCGGCCCAGAATTTCTGTTCGCAATTGTGGGATTTGGGTTGAGGTTCGAATGGAACCCTTCAGTTCGAGTTGTACATCAGCAAAGTCAATCGTCCAGTCCTGGAAGCCCCGGGACCCTCCAGAGGTCGCGGAGGTTGATTTTGAATGATGCACTGTTCAGACCTTCCGGGAGTCCTCCGGGACCGGTGAATGCAGCCTCAGCACACTCTCTTGTTCTCCCGGAAGCCTTGAAGCTGCTTCGGAAGATTCCTGTATCACAATAGTGTACTCTGTAGCCACTTCTGATACCTCTAAGGGTGTTCCGCGAGATTCCTATATCGCAATAGTTGTAAGGACGTACGTCCTCGTTTGGATGGATATGCGTAGATACGGTTGCAAACGGGAATAAGTCGTAAAGATATCAATTGTACAGTATGTAGGTAAGATAATCGCTAGCGTGCCAAAAGCACGTCGCGAGGTAAATATATATGAAGGGCGGTTACCCGGCCTCGGCAGCCAAGTGCACTTGGGAAGGCCAAGTGCGCTTGGGAGCCAAGTGCGCTTGAGAGCCAAGTGCACCTGCGAAGGCCAAGTGCGCTTGGGAGCCAAGTGCACCTGGCACCGCCATTACATCATCCCCCTCTTTATCCGCAGACCTCCTGGGCTGCAGCATATATATATACACATAAAGGAAGACAAGATAAGGTGCGTACGCCTTTGTACGTCTGCAAAAGTCCCGCGACCGATCGGTGCCATCATGGCGGCCTCACGGCGGATCCGGTGCACGGGGAAATTCACCTTCAGTGGTAGGTGGTAAAACCCGTGCCGACGCCATTTATACCGGGCCGAGATCCATAAGAAACGAAGAGAAGAGAAGAGAAGGAAACGTCCAATTGACCCTAGATCCTCCAAGTCCACCTATGGATCGAAGCCGCTCCAGCAGGCTTGCAAGTCCATGGTTCCGAATATCCAAGCAATTGATCTCCGTAGTGCTATCTCGGTGGTGCTCGAATCGGTAAATGCCATTGGCTGACTTACGTGCGTCATTCGGCATCGATATATCGTAGTTGACACGTAATGCCGGACGAGGTCATCATTGCAGTATAGGTGTTACGGGGATACTTATGACTGAAGTATTGCCGTAAGTATGGCCGCCTACCTTTCAGAAGTCGTAGGTGTCCTGAAAATATTCCTCGTCGTGCAAGAGCTCAGAGAATGATTCCTCTTCGTCTTCGTCCTCCGATGAGTCAAAGTAATAGGCTGAGGGAAGTTCACCGGTGTAGAACCAGTGACAGTATTCGAAGGCGATATCGTAGTGAGCAATAAACCCACGTGCGTACCAGAAGTCGTGAGGGGTAACTGCTCTTTCACAAAGGGCGTGTGCGTAAAGAACAATAGAGTCAAGGTCTCGAAAGTGTAAAGACATATATTTTTTAAAGTAGAAAACTTAATAATATTTTAGATTCTTGTCCGCTGGTGTGTTCTGACTGTGGATTGCTGCTAGAGCTTGATGTTTTTACTTTGCAGGTGCAAAGGTGGTTCT